>JAUMHP010000084.1:9265386-9296137 GCA_032361065.1 Enteromius trimaculatus
CATCTAGACCTGTTGAGTACCAAATGTCCACAGCAGCAGGTGATTTGTAAAGTTTCACCTGTCACAAGAGGTACCGTCCTTAGTCGTCTGGCATTTTCAGGTGTCGTTTTCACATTTGCCCTTGTCTCCTTCCTCTTCCTCTTGCTTCATCCCTCCCTCCCCGTGCTCTCTGACCTTCCTCCCCTCAGCACTGTTAGGGAAGGGGATGGGTGATGCAGGGACTTCCATTTGCTGATTGCACCACCTGGTTGATGCAGAAAAGGAGAAGAGAGTGTCAGAATGTGAATGGAGGCTGTTGAGAGGGGGGTTGAAGGTTAGCATCAGTGTTCAAGGGGTTGAGGAATAAGGGAAGCAAAGAGACGTGCTTTTTTAATGAATCACCACAGCAGCTCTGTTCTGCAGCACATTTGGAAAGAGTAGGAAACATAATTTTCTGCTAAACAATATGGTGCATCACATCATTTCTCCATTAGCTTCAGCTGAAAATGAAAGCAGTGCTCTCTCACAGAGCTAAAAATTTCCGTCTGTCATTTAGAGCAGCGTAAGCAAACATTTCAGCCTGTTTATTGAATTATAGACTAAACGTATTACTTCAATGGATGTGAATTTACTCAAACAATACATGGGTGTTTGTTCAGTGTTATGCGCTGGCTAGGTTTAAGTCAAACTAACATATTTTGTGTTTTAATTTATTTTTAAGGCTTTTTAGAGCCATTTTCTAAGAACTTTTGAAGGATCGCAAAACTTAACAGCAGGTGTTCTCAGATATATCTGACTTTTTTCATCAATAGAAATAGAAGTATTATAAAAAAAAAAAATCAGTTACATTAAAGGTATCTGAAACCATAATTTAGAAGAGAAAGAGAAAAAACAAGGAATTTTAAAAGTTATATTAAAATAAACACAACTTTAAGAAACTATGATGTCAGTCAAGAATTCAAATATGCATTCATGCAATATTGTACAGATACACACACTAGAAAATCATCTATTAACTGGGATTTGTTTGAAATATTTCTACATAATATTATAAATAGTTTTTGTCCTTCATAAAAATCTGAATTGTGACAGGTCGAGCCGCAGAGAAACATATTACGTCATTCGATCCTCTACACTAGTAACGCGATCGCAATGCGTACATGAAAAACAGCGAATTGCGATTTCGGTGTGCTACACTTTGCATTCTGTTTTTATCTGAACATATTTCATCTGTTTAAATGCAGAAACATAAACCAACAGAATTTAGGTACACATCAAGTATGTTTATACCCCCTTTTAAAACAGTAATAACAGTAAAATTACTGTAAAATTACCGGAACTAATATTTTACCTGTAAATACAAAACTGCACTGTTCACACTGACTTTTTTTTCAGTACACACACATCCATGTAAAAAGTCCGGTAAATTCTGTGACATCATTAATTGGAAATGACCTCTTAATGGCCGTGCCTCCCAATGTTGGGTTTGTAAACATGGAGGGGTTATATGCGGTAAGTGCTTGTGTTGATTTTTTTGTCAAATGTTCACATTCCTATAGCGCCTTTGGCCCAGAGACATTGTATTACACGACTTCAAACTGAACTACACAGTGCAGAATAAATGTGTCAAATGCATTAGAATGTCAGAGCCTGTCCTTCAACAAAAAAACGACTCTATAGGTCGTTCGTGCAAGCACCTTATTACAGCCTATTTTTACGTTTTAAAGTTAAGCGCATGTTTATTTAAATAAAATGTGTGGACTTTGTGTATTTCATATGAAGGACCACACCTAACCCACTCGTAAACCTACCCCTTGCAGAAATAGTGCAAAATCATAATTTATAGTGCATGTTTTATGAGCATTTGCATTATCTGGGATTGAACCCATGATCACATGATTAGACATATCGTATAATGTATATGTATATCGTATAACGTACATGCATATCGTATACATATCATATCGTATATATACGTATAACGTAGTTCGCCACCAACCGAGCTACACAAAACCTGAATTATGACGCAGAAAAAATAACATGAATATAAAAAAAGGTTTCGTTGCCAATAGGGGTGCAACTGTAGCATGCTATTTCAGGACAAACGACCTATACGGGCGTATTGATTGGAGGACAGGTTGTAATGCTCATACCAGTAATATCGTTCTGCATTCATGCGCATCATCATTACGATAGTTTAAAGATAATGAAGATAACTTTGCTTACTGGTAAATTGGCAAAATTACAAATTTACCAGTATTTTGGAAAAGGTCATGCTCAAACATGATCTCCTAATGGTAATTTACAAGTATAGACTGTATGTGTGAAAGGCAGTCTAAATAACGGCATTAATACAGAGAAATGCTTCAGTGTATTATAAACAGAAAACAGGTATGAAACCCAAACATGTAAGAACAATGGACTGTAAAATAGCTCCATGCTTTCATTCCCAATGCTTTAATCGGTTTGTTCTGAGTAGCTCTAAAAGCGATAAAGATCATTTAAATGTTCCTCCTCCTCAGTTTCAGAATAAGACATTGAAGAATGAAACATTGTGTCGCGTGATAAATCAGACGTCTGAGAATTTATGGTCATACGTTGATACTTTTGAAATGCAACAGAGGGCCCTGTTTCTTTCATTTCTATAGTTGTAGATCTTGGCAGAGTTTACTTTCTAAAGACCAAAAAAGCCAAAAGTGACAGTGGTTCAAGAAACAGCGTTAAGGCTATCTGAATTCTGTTGATTCTTTTGCATGACGGCAGCATGACAGCCACCCAAGTGAATCATGGCAGTAGTCTTGCATAAACCTATTATAATGTAGCCGACACATTAGCTTTCTTCAGGGGACTCCAGCGGCCCTGGTTGAGATGTGGTGCAGAGCATTCGGATGATGGCTAGATCTGGTGAGTAGAGTTGACACAGATTCCACCGAGAGATCATCACAATTGGAGGGATGGGGATTGGGAAAGACAATTAGGACTCATAATATGCTAAGCAGCAACAGATAGAGAAGGAGAATAGAGAGTGTATTTTTGGCAGATTGTAACAGAAAGCTGATTATTGCAAAGGCTTTTGTTTGGATGAAATGTGTTCCCTCTGCTGTCGTTTAACAGTGGCTCTCGTCTGTCAGTTGATTTTTAGCCTAAATAGGGGCGTTAAAGATCCACACAACTTCAAAATGAGTCAAACCAAATACCTTTTACCTCATACCCACCCGTGTCCATTTGATATTATATATACCTCTTGTGGTTTCTAGTTTATGTTCTTGTGGCATATCATCTGTTTACACATTTGAATTGAATGTCGTGGTTAGAGTGATACTGTGGTTAATGTGATAGATATTGGATATTCTTAATACAATCACTGCTCTCATAACAGCGTGGGTTGACAGTTTCATATCCATATTGCATTTACAGTATAGAGAGCAATATAGATACGAAAGCTTACAGGCGCTAATATAATCCGGAGATTAAGTAGACCAAGAAAATGCTGTGATGTGATATGATTAGATTAAATAATTGGTAGGCCCAGGCAGAAGCTGTTTTGTTGTACTGTATGTTGTTGCTGGTATGTTATCGGCACTGATTTTAAGGGAAAGCATGCTATAAATACTGGGAAATATCGTTTATTAAAAATACCCCACAAAGCCTGTAAATGACAGCAGTCCTAAATTTGTATTTGAATGCTACATGATCTTAAATATAGCATAGTTACTGTGTGTTTGGTGTGTATATTTATCATGTATATCATATTTATCATATACATCACATAGAACATATATATATATATGGATTTGGGCTGATGTAATCTAAAATGACACAAAAATGAGTGATGTCATATGTTAAATTGTGATTAATCACACCCAAAAAAAGTGTGAACTGTGTATATTTATTATGTATATATAACTACACACATATACAGTATATATTTAGAAATTATTTACATATATTTGCAATTTATATAATACAATACAATTGTATATTAATACAATTTATATATATATATATACATAACATATATTGAAAGTCAACATAACATATATTTTCTTATATATATATTATATATATATATATTATATATACATGCATGTGTATGTATTTACTATTAAATAATAAACACACATAGTACAAACACATATATTTTGTTGACAATATCTTGGATGTGATTAGTCATGATTAATCGATTGGCAGCAGTAATATATATCTTAATATCTTTTATTTTTACAATAATTTATTATTCACTCCATTCATTTTGTTGTTGAACTTCTTTTGGTATCAGTGTGCCGCTTTTCGTCCTTGCATAAGTGTATGGTACAAACAGTTCAGCACATGTTGCTGTAAAACTTATTCTTTTGCCTGCTTTGACCACTGGAGCATCTGTCCAAGGGTAAATGTCAATGGCAAATCCTTTATAATCTGAAAACTGTCTGGAAATAATCTGGCAGATTTAGTGACACTTCCTATAGATGGTTTGTTCTTGTTTAATCTCCTCCAAAGCTCATTTCAAGCAATGTAAAATAGAGCCCTGCTATGTGGAAGTAGTATTTTTCCACTTGGTTAAACGCAGATTTTATATTACATATAAAAGTAGGTATTTAACATATATGGGATTAGAGTATTAGCTTGACAGAAACGAAGCAGATTGAGTATAATATTAGCATTATTTGGATTCGGATCCTAATGAATTACAGCAAGTTTAAGCGGGACATATTTTTTTATTTATTGAATTTATTGAATAAAAATTGGCTGGTATGTTAAGATAATATTATGTTAGTTTCGGATCAGTTAAAGGTGGTTTTGATTCGTATCATTTTAATTAGACAAACACTTTTAAGATTCAGTCATTAATAGTTTGCCAGTTTATGGTTTTAACAGCCACAAAATATAACTGGACCATTCTGCCTCACATTAACCAAACTTTAGAAATCCTTGGCTCAAATGTTTTTATCTGTTCATAAATAGTAATAGTAGTAGTAAATTCCATTAAGGAAGATTTACTATTTTGTATTAGTTAATAATAATCCAGTAATTGTAATATTTTCTTTTGTGTGCTTTAACTCAAAAGGTATGTCAATATTCTTTTAGATACTGGTTCTTAACAAATTCCTCTTTTTTAAGGCCATATGGTTTAACAGAGATGTGGGGTTTTCAATCTGGCCCTATAAGTACATTAAATCTGGTAACACTTTATTTCGATAGATATTCTACTAACAGTCATTAGAGTATTAGTAGACTGTCTGCTTATTATCTCCTAACATTTTACTTTGTTGAGTCCACGACAGACAACATACTGATTAACTGTGCAGGTGTATGTCAACTTATTCCCTAAACGTACCCCTAACAGGTTAATCTGAGAATTCATTGACGTGTAGTTACAAAGTTACTTATAGTTAGTAGAATGTCTAAATGGACTATCGAAATAAAGTGTAACCTTTAATTGTTAACAATTTCAGTCCTCAAAACCCATGTGGGTCAATTTACTTCCAATCATGTCTTTTTACTTTAAAAAGAAAGTCTGATAAACAAATAGTGCTTAAACTAAAAATCGACACTCTCAGAAATAAATGTACAAAGCTGTCACTGGGGCGGTACCTTTTCAAAAGGTACGCGTTTGTATCTTAAGTGTCCATTTCGGTACCTTAAAGGTGCATTTATAAGTACTTAAAGTGTACATTTTTTAAAAAGTACTGTCCAAGTGAGAAATTCTGTACCTTTTTGTATTTCTGAGAGATCAGAACAATTGCCAAGAACAGATGTTCCATAAATAGTGCCATAAATAGTCTTCCCAAAGTTTGCGTGCCTGTAACTTAAGAAGTATTAAAGATACCGTATCTCAATATCCGATGAGATTTGACTTCTTAAATGAGTCTTGGATCCTGGTGAAAAGCCATTTCATATTTTGGTTTTATTCTTTATCAAAATGAAACTAGCCTCTGAGGACCTCTGGTTGATTTGACATGGAATGGCCCAGTTCTTTTTAGATGTTTTTATTTTTTTTATCTAATACGATTGCTGATAACAGTAACCTTCAGTCATGAACCAATACTGTGTGAGATCGTGGTTAATCTGCTTTTTATTATTTCTGCAGTCATTTCAGAAGCAATTTGTTAGTGACCTATATATACACAAATATAAGGACCTCAAATCGAACGGAGTGTTTTTTTTCCTTGTCCGTGGTGTCAAACAACACCTAATCCCACTGGACAACTCTGAAATGCTGAGAGCCTCGTTCTCTCTTTGCAATCCATACCGAGCTGGAACTGTTTATCAACCCCCTGTGGGATCGATTTCTGCTTAATTACAACTCAGCAGCAAAGGACTGGAATCTAGTAACCAACCAGCTCTCTAGCACGGTAAACATGAAGAACGTAATCCAGATTCAGATTT
This sequence comes from Enteromius trimaculatus, assembly GCA_032361065.1. Classification (NCBI taxonomy): domain Eukaryota; kingdom Metazoa; phylum Chordata; class Actinopteri; order Cypriniformes; family Cyprinidae; genus Enteromius; species Enteromius trimaculatus. The sequence goes on from JAUMHP010000084.1 coordinate 9,271,753, forward strand.
TGGTGTACAAAGCATATCAGCATGTGGGGAAAAGAGCCAGGCAAATACGGTCAATAGTATTAGTAGAGTTATTGAATGTTTCACACAACCAAAAAAGGCTGTTTATAGTATATGTCAGGGCCAACGGGGTAATTAATGCTGCGTTCACCAATTATGGCGGCTTGTTTTTGTGTAAACGTTTCACCCAGCAGATCTTTTATTGATGAAATGGCGGTCTTGCCAGAGGTCTCCTAGATGTCTTCCAGCCCCTTTCATTTACATACGTACGACACATCCAATTACCAAACAGGGAACTCATCCATAAACGAGAAGCAATAGCCCGACCAGACAGCCAGCCATTTCCAGCGTCAGTCAGGGGCTGTGCTCATGAAGCGTTCTCAAGAAATCCTGAGTGCGCTTTTTAGATTAGTGTTTCTGATTACGGACATCATAATACTTATTTTGAGGAAATGATGGCAGGCGATTACATTCGTACATTTGGCAGATGCAGTTATCCGAAGATATTAACTGCTTGCAAGGCATGCGTCTTATCAATTATATTTCCTGGGAATTGAACCCTTGACCTTGGTGTTGCTAGCGCATCATGTAAGCTATAGAACTCTTAAATCTGCTATTGTTTCTATACACTCTTAAATGTGAAGCTGCTTCACGATGCCGTAGAAGAACATTTCTGTCTAAATGGTTCCATAAAGAACCTTTAACATCTAAAGAACAGAAGAAAAGTTCTATGTGGCGAAAGAAGGTTCTTCAGTTTATAAAAAAGGTTGTTTTTGTTTTTGGCTGAATGCTTCTTTGCAGGACTGAAAATGATTCTTCTATGGAATCACTGTGAAGAACATTTTAAGAGTGTACACCAACTAGATTAAAAAGGTGTTTCAGAAAGTATAATAATGTGAATTTCAATTTGATATATTTCTGTCATTTAAGTGTATTTTAGTATTATTTATGTTCTATAACAGTATTTTCAACTTATTTGTTTAAGTTTTAGTAATTGTGTTATGTACATTTGTCATTGATTCATTGACAAACACACACACACACACACACACACATATATATATATATATATATATGCCTATATAATCTTTTTTATTTGAACTTATTTAACTTATTTTTATTTATTAATTTATTTACCTTAATTTCACGTTTCAATTTTAGTTATTTTGGTACTTTATCTTATTTTAGTTAGTTAAAAATAACATTTCAATTATGTTTTTATTTGTTATATTTGAAGTTTTTAATTTTTATGTTATACAGGGTGGGCCATTTATATGGATACACCTTAATAAAATGGGAATGGTTGGTGATATAAACTTCCTGTTTGTGGCACATTAGTATATGTGAGGGGGGTGACCATGGTGGCCATTTTATTATTTATTTATTAAGCTGTATCCATATAAATGGCCCACCCTGTATTTTATTTCTGCTGTATCTCAATTACTGAAAGTGATTTGAAATTGTCTTTGTTTTAGTTAAAAAACAACAAAATATAATATGATAAATAATTAATTTAACTGTATAATATCTATTTAGTGATAATGTTAATCATTAATAAAATAATATTTTTATAAAATAAAAATGTGTAATTGTTAATTAGATATGTTAATGAATAATTGTATTCAATAATAATTATTATTATAATTATGCAAATAATTATATCATGATATTACCATTTTATAATGCCATTGTCGTTAATACTAACTATTGATATTTATTATTTATTATCATTATATCTATTAATAAATTTATTATCCAGTTTTCTTGCTTGTAGGATCCAAAAAATGTGTCTCAGTAAAACACAATTTTAAGAAGAAGCATTTAAATTGAATTTATAGTCTTTAATTGCTTTTATTGGTTAATGGTTTCAAAGGTCATGCAGACTCTTCTGTTTCAAAGGCATTAAATAATCACTTTGTCCGTTTTATGTCATACAGGTTCTACTGGGACCTGATCATGCTCCTGTTGATGGTGGGAAACCTGATCATCATCCCCGTAGGCATCACCTTCTTTAAAGATGAACACACTCCCGCCTGGATAGTCTTTAACGTGGTCTCTGACACATTCTTCCTGGTTGACCTGGTGCTGAACTTCCGCACGGGCATCGTCAAAGAAGACAGCACAGAGATCATCCTGGACCCTCAGCAGATCAAGGTGAAATATCTTCGGAGCTGGTTCGCAGTGGATTTCATCTCCTCCATCCCTGTGGATTACATCTTCCTCATTGTGGAGACACGCATCGACTCGGACTTCTACAAGACGGCACGAGCGCTGAGGATTGTGCGTTTCACTAAAATACTCAGTCTGCTTCGGCTGCTGAGATTGTCCAGACTCATTAGATACATCCACCAATGGGAAGAGGTAAGATGCACCTCTAAAAACTCTTAGATTGTAATATATCTATCACAAATAGATAAAACGCTTTTTTTGTTGGTTTGTAGATGATGAAAAGAAAAAGAACTGTGATATGAAGCTTGTTTGATATTCCCGTACCAATAATGGAGCTGCTCATAGTTTCTTTTGGTGGTCCAGCAGCAATATTCCTGTCAAACAAATTCACTCATTTCTCATAACTACAATTCTTACAGCAATATAAACCATTCAATGAATATTTCTGACTTAACATGAAAATTCATGCCATTTTCTCACCCTTGTGTTCCTTAAGGAATGGGGATTTGGACTGTTTTAGTCTAAATTGATCAAAAATTAGTGCTGAGAATTAATTTTAAAAACATTATTTGCTATTAACCGCTTCCAAAATCAAATGTGCATGTGTGCATACTGTGTATATTTTTTATGTATATATAAATACACAAACATGCATGTATATATTCTGAAAATATACTGTATATTCATATAATTTATATTATTTCTAAATAGATTTAATGTATAAATGTAACATATTTTTCTTAAATATATACATGCATGTTTGTGTATTTGTGTATTCATACTAAATATGCGCATTGAACACACATATATGTGAACAAGAACTTTTGGATGCATCAATTTATTTAATATAAATTTACAATATAATTATATACACTGATGTTATGTTTGGGTCAGTGGATTTTTTTTCTTAAAAGAAATTAATGCTTTTATTCAGCAATGATGCAATAAATTGACCATGAATGATATTAAATGTATGTTTAATATTACAAAAGATTTCTATTTCACATAAATTATGTTAATCAAAGAATTCTGAAAAAATTAATCACGGCTAATAATTTTCAAAATTGATAATATTAATATTTCTTGAGCAATAAATCTGCTTAATAGAAGGATTTCCGAAGGATCAGTCTTTACCGGTGAACATAAAAGACAATGTGACACCTTTAGGTTCGAAACAATGAAAAAAATGCACATAAATGGCAAAAATTTTATTTTGGATGGACTGTTCTTTTAATTAATCGTAGGCAAAGGACTGGTTGACAGATAAAAGCGAGGATGTTCTAGGACCAACAATGGAGCTGATCCAAGAACACATCCTACTTGTTAAAATCACGGTCAGCAATTATAGACAGAAGGTCACATTAACTTCAAAGTCGTATCTGAAACTCAGGGACTGCTTTGCCATCAAGTTGGATTCAATTTTAGCTCTGCCAAAGAATAGCAGCTTCTAAATCAAGCAGCAATTAGCCACGATTACAAGCAGCCGTGTTTTACTCAACCTAACCACTGTTTGTCCATGGCAAAGTTAAAAGCGTGCACCATGACCCTTTAATTGCTTCGATCCCTCAACCTTGTGAGTTAACGGAAATCTATTGGATTCCGCACTTTAATTACCGCTATTTGGGAACGCCGCCTTTTTGTCCACTGGGGGGTGGTGCTTCGGTGCCGTTATGGATCGTGGGTAACACCAGCCTCTCGTTTGGCCTCCCACTGATCTCCTAGGAACTATTAGTGACATTAGCAGAAGAGATACAGTGCCTTATGTAATACTCCACAAGCCCAGCGTTTCGCTACTAAAAACCAGCTTAAGGACAATGTGGCCTAGAACTGAGTGAGGATTAAATCTTAATTGTGACCCAATGCGGCATATTCTAGTTCACATCTCTGACCTCTTTTCCTTTCAGATTTTTCACATGACCTATGACCTGGCTAGTGCCATGGTGCGCATCGTGAATCTCATCGGGATGATGTTGTTGCTGTGCCACTGGGACGGATGCTTGCAGTTCCTGGTGCCAATGCTGCAGGATTTCCCTTCAGACTGCTGGGTGGCCAAAAACAAAATGGTGGTAAGTTTGAGGGGCCGATCCGTGTCTGTTTTCTCTTTATTTTCCATTGGCACAGCTCCCAGTGATTTATTAATCCCAACATCCATTCGGGAAAAAAAGAAGCCCTGAAAATATAAACGCCGCAAGATAGCTTGTTTATACTGCTGCAGAACACAATAAATTTCCAAGATGAAATATTTTGAATTATAGAAGGCTGCTTGCACCTCACAGTTACAAAACGTTATGAGATTAAGTTTACAGTAAGAATTAAAGTCACATTGTGAGTCACAATTGATATAAAGTGTAAGATATAAAGCAATTAAAAGAAATTGCTCAACTGCAAAATATGAATGAAATTATGACACCATGAAGTGTGTGGTGTTAGATTTTGTGATATAAAGCATGTTGTGAAATATACAATTGCAATTAGGAGAGTTGAAGGAAATAGTTGCAGTTTTAAGACGTTAAGTCAAATTGCAAGATATTAAGTCACATTACAAGATAAAAAGCCAGATTATGACATAAAATCAGACTTGGTGATGTAAAACCACATTGTGACATAAAGTTGCAATTACAAGAAGCAAAAGTTACAAATACAAGTAACAAAGTTACAATCACTAGTCCATTGTAAAGTATAGAATCACAGTTGATATAAAGTCAGAATTAAAAGAACGTAATTCTGATATTAAAAAAAAATGGGATATATAAAGTCAAACTGCAAGATAAAATGATAAAAACTGAGATAAAAGGGTTACATTGCGGCATATAAAGTCACAGTAATGATTTAGCTGCATTTAAAGAAACAATAGTTATAGTTATGACTGCAGCATAAAATGTCTTATTATGAAACATAAAGTCCCAACTGGGCAATAGAAAGCTGTAAATTAAAAGAAAAGTTGCCGTTTTGAACTATAAAGTGAATGGTCACAGTATAAAGATGCATTGTGAAATATAATTATGAAGTTGAAATGACAAGAAACAAAGTTGAAATTATGAGAAACAAAATTGTGAATACAAGAATCACATTGTAATTATAAAAAATAGTCAAACTGTGAACCACATCATAAGATATAAAGTCAGAATAATGACAAACAAGGGACAAGACTTTATTTTGATAGTCCACTTTAGAAATTCTACTAACAGTGAGTAACTTTGCAGTAACTAGCAGTCATTAGAGTATTAATAGACAGTCTGCTCGATATCTCCTAACACTTTACTTTGATGAGTCCAAGTATATGTCTAAACCTACCCCTAACAGTCAGTTAATACACATGTAGTTGCAAATTAATGAGAATTAGTTGACAAGTAGTTAACATGTCGTTACAAAGTTATTAAAGTTAGTAGAATGTCTAAAGTAGACTATCAGAATAAAGTTTGACCAAACAAGGTTATAAAAAATAAATTCCGTAATAAAGTCATAATTACCTTTTTATTTTTTACTCAAAAAGGCTGAAACTGGCAACCATATTTAAGTGATATTGATAACAGTAATACTTCTGACTGAAATGAGGCCAGCTGCATCATATCCTGGACCTGCATGATAAGTATTCTGGCCCAAAAGTGCCAGGCCGAGTGACTCATTTTGCTAAAAGACGAACGCTGTCCGTTACTGTGCTTCATTAGCATTTGTAAAACAGTACCTTCTGCTTTCCTCCATCTTCTCATATCAAGAAAGTGCATGCAGCGTTCGTAATGACCCTCCTGCTAAAGGACGTGATATTTCCCTTTCTCTCTCTCTCTGGCCTTTACTCCGGCTCCCTCTGAGTCCTGTCAGGAATATATAGAAACACTGTCACTTTTTTTCCAGTCTAACACTCTTTCTCTCACATTCTGTCATTCGCGACGCTATGTTCTCTCCTCGCGCTCTCATTGGTCCGTACCTTTGTCCCTTCACAACACGTTTTGTTCCTCTTTCACCGTCTCTCCTATTTCTTTTGCTCTCTATCACAATCGCCGTCTTTCATTCTCGTAATTGTATTCATGCTTTAATTTGGGTTCTTTCTTTCCTCTTTATCTCTTCCCCTCTCCCTCTCTATCTCCCTGTCCTCTCAGAATGACACATGGGGTCAGCAGTACTCTTACGCCCTGTTTAAGGCCATGAGCCACATGCTGTGTATCGGGTATGGCATGTACCCTCCTGTGGGCATGACGGATGTGTGGCTGACCATCCTCAGCATGATCGTGGGTGCAACCTGCTACGCCATGTTTGTGGGCCACGCCACCGCCCTCATTCAGTCACTGGACTCCTCTCGCAGGCAGTACCAGGAGAAGGTTAGTGGGGAAAAAAAGGAGGTGATGAAATCAGTTGGGTCTGAGAGGCTAAAGTGTGCATGTTCCCAGGCATTGTGATGGAGACGTAGTTTATTTTGTTTATTAAAGAATAATCTAATGTAACAGAGCTTGGGGCAATTTCTTTACTCGTAATTACATAATGTAACGATGATACATTGCTGAGTAAAAGCAAAATCATCAAAATTTAAGGAATATTATATGAGGAATTATTTTGGGATGTCTGAAATTTTAATTCCTTTAGAACCAACTTTGTATTATTTGTTGGTTAAAAGTTGCTAATGCTGCTGCTACCATTTTATCATGACTCTGGAGTCACAAACCTATGTATAATCATAATAGTTAATATAAATATATATATATATAATTAGAAAAAACAAAACAATACATGTTATATATATATATATATACATTATCTTCAAATTTAGTAATATTATACTAAAATATATGAAAATACTATTATATAAATAATATTTATACTAATAAATATTAAATAATTTATTGCTAAATAGTAAATAATTGTGTAAATTATCATACATGAAAATTAATGATATCATTTATACATGTGCACATATTTACATATAGAAGTAGTATAATGTAATATATAAAGTATAATTGGGGCTAATATATATATGTATGTATGCATTTCTTATTTTAAAAAAGCAAAAACAGTAATACTGAGAAATATTACAGTAATTTAAAATAGCCAATTTGTATTTTATTATGTTTTAAAATTTTATTTATTCCTGTGATTGAAATGTGAAATTTGCAGAGCCTATTAATACAGTCTTCAATGCCTTATGATCTTATGATCAGAAATCATTATAATTTAAAGCATTTCTTATTATTATCACTGTTAAAAATTTGTTTTGCATAATATCATTGTGGAAACTAATAATTCTCTTTTTTTCAGGATTTCTATATGACTACAAAAAAGTTCTTATATATATATATAAAAAAAAACTTATATATATAATTATTTTTTTTTATATTAAATGCAAAATCAATATAATATAATATACACTACCTTCTTAAAACTTTTACAAATATGTTTTTAAATGAATTAATACTTTTATTAAGCAAGGTTCATATAAGTTTCAAACATATAACTGCTAATTAAACTCAATGACAAGTTAGTAGTAGTTAAAATATTACAACTGTCTTTTATATTCCTGTTATAGTTGTAGAAAATATATACTAATGGCAAAACCCCAAAAAACAGTCTTCACTGACAAGCCAGCAATTAAGGCACAGATCATTTTAATGAGGGTGGGCAGCTGCCGTTTCCCACTTTGTTGAGCATTGTAAAGATTTCCCAGCAGACGAAATTTCTTCACTCGGAGATCCACGAACGCCTTTGAAGTCCCGTTAAAAATAGAAAAACCAGGGTCACGAGCAGACGAGCGGAGAGAAAAATGGAAAGCGGCGAGGGTTCGTGAGTTTTGAGCGTTTCGCGAGTCGTGGAGCTTTTCTGACCTCCGCTGTGATCGATACGCAGTTTTATCGTGTCTGTAAGTGCGCCGGAGTGGTAATTGAACTGTTGTCATTTTCTATGAGAAGAAAATACAAGTGCTTTGACCTCTGCTGTGTTAAAAGATTCGAGTCAATTCAGCCCCGACTGCGGTTGTCGTGGCAACTTGCATTGTTGATACAGAAGCTCGTATTGATGCGAGGTTTCCTCCTCTTTCCTCTAAAAACCACGCGGAGTGTTTTGTGTTCTCGAAAGCTGAATGCACGAAGGCCAACGCTTTTGATTATGGTTTCACAGTACATAATTTACAGTTCCTCTCCACATCTGTTCGAGAGGGTTTTGGAAACACAAACACAAGGAGAGAGAGAGAGAGAAAGATTCGTTTAGAGAGAGTTCAACAAGGATAAAAATGTCTGAAGTTGTCAATTTGTCCTGTTAATTTGTCCTGCTGATTTCATTACCTGCTGTACGTTTGGGCTTCCACACCGCTCTCCTCAGTGTCAATGCGATTACCAGCATCCATTTCCAGAAAAAGGACGAATTCCAATGACACACTTTTTTTTCCCCGACACCATGAGTCATGCTCGCCTTACGCTGGCATTTCGGCGAGCGACTTCACACCCTCGCAGTTGAAACCTAACTGTATAGCGTGACATTATTTCCTGTTGTTTGAACTCTTCCTGCTGGCTTTGTCCCCTGCCCTTGAATATGATAATAGAAGAGCCTCTCGGAGAGCCACTCGGAGATGTTCACAGCTGACATGGCAGGAACATTAGCATGTGGTGAAGGGCACATTGGAACCGGCTACCGTCGACAGCCGAGACAGGAGTTCATGGAAGCAGGAGAGAGGAAGCAAAATGGCTAGTGACAGAAGAAAGTTTATTAGAAAGGACAGCAGACGCTCTCTGCCGGTTTCGGAGACACGAATGAAATAACAAAGAGACAGTAGAAGGGGATGGCGGGTAAAATAAACCCTATCAATACTGTACGTCCTTCCTTGAAGTGAAAGAGACAGGCTCGGAGAGCGGGACAAACAGAAAGACATGATAAATGGGGAGATGGCCTCTGATGTGAAAATACTGCCGAGCTTTGCAGACGGAGCCTGGGAAGGCTGCTGTAAATATGGAGTCGGACAGTTACACTGACCGAGCTGTTGTTTTGCAGGACATTTAGTCAATATTTATTTATCGGTAACTATATATAGTTAGAGACACCTTGTTTTGTTAACAGTGCTATTTAAATAAAGGTGATTGATTGGTGTTAGAAAGGTGTCACTAAAAATTGTGATCATGAACACAATTCTTTATTTGGGAAAGTTTCTTTTTCATTTTTGGTTTGCTTTGCTGCCTTATCTATCTATCTATCTATCTATCTATCTATCTATCTATCTATCTATCTATCTATCTATCTATCTATCTATCTATCTATGTTGATGTTATTTGGTTTCATATACGATCCCACTAGATCCCACTTGGTTTAAAATTTTTTGAAATCTCATTAGCATTTCTGTCCACATTCATCAGCTGTTGCTGAACATGTAGATACATATGTAATATCCAGGTTAATAATATAGTGTATATGTCATTTGTACAGTACAAGCAGGTGGAGCAGTACATGTCGTTCCACAAACTTCCTGCAGACATGCGGCAGAGGATCCATGATTACTATGAGCATCGCTATCAGGGGAAGATGTTCGACGAGGAGAGCATTCTGGGAGAACTGAACGAACCACTCAGAGAGGTCAGTAGTAGCATATAAGCCAGCTGCTGTATTACTCTTATAGCATAGCTTGTAGGGATGTAACGGTATTGTAAATACCGTCGTACCGCAATATCAAATTTTTTGATACTACCGTGGTCGCATGACTTGATAAAATGATAGGTCTTCTGAAGAAAGTTAGCTCAGGTGAATGAAGCGAACGAGAGGTAGCGGAAACTACAATTCCCATCAGCCCAGGCGTGACCATCATTCTTTTTGGTCTGTTGTTGTCGCTACAGATCAGTGTTGCCAACTTAGCGACTTTGTCGCTATATTTAGCGATTTTTCAGACCCCCTTGGCGATATTTTTCCCTAAAAGAGACTAACGACAAATCTAGAGACTTCTTGAACAAACCTCAGCGAGTCTCCGGTTCTGCCGCGCAAGCTCTTGTTTTTTTACGGCGCACACACACCTCTCTCTGCATCTGTTCTGTTCAGTGCGCAGCTTAGAGGAGCAGGGCTTTCAGTTAAAATAGATATTATGTTGCTTCTAACTCTATTTTACATGCAAATATAGCCAAAATCACAGCATAGCCATTTTCTATATCTTATGTGTACTTGGTTTCATTATTATGAATTATAAATATAATTATATAATTATAAACGATTATTAATAAGGATTTTATTCTAGACTAACATCTTATAAGGTAGAGTTGGTTCAGTAAGCGTTATAATGGCATGCATTTCAGTCACTATTTCATATTCATTCCGTTTCTCTGACAACAGAAAATATCTGTGAAAACAGTTATATTGAGAATTAGGGTGCATTGAATAACATTATGTGACCCCAGAGAAACAAGATAATATGACGCACTGACGTAATGAATGTGCAAATTTGAATATGACATCATCTAGCAATCTAAAGAGGGTTTTAAATTGGATGTGTGGAAGGTTTAATAATTTTTGTTATTAAAATTGAAGTTCCTGTTTCAAAGTTTACAGATAGATGGCTAATGCGTGTGCCATTGATATGTTCAGTGTTCATGTAAACTGTTTAATAAACACTTTTTTTGAGCCTCTTAATTGGTTTTGTTTTTTATGTAAAAGATTTAATAAATACCATACCGTGCTATTCACACCGAGGTATTACCGTACCGTGATTTTTGATACAATTACATCCCTAGTAGCTTGTATTCTAGTATTGCACAGTTCTAGCCACTCATGACATTCTTGGTTTACAGGAAATCATCAGTTTTAACTGTCGAAAGCTTGTGGCTACAATGCCATTGTTCGCCAACGCGGATCCAAACTTTGTGACCTCCATGCTCACCAAGTTACGTTTCGAGGTGTTCCAGCCGAGAGATTACATTATCAGAGAGGGGACCGTCGGCAAGAAGATGTATTTCATCCAACACGGTGTACTAACTGTTCTGACGAAGGGCAGCAAAGAGACAAAGATCTCAGATGGGTCTTACTTTGGAGGTAAGGAAACACTGGTATTGTTGGATCGGATGCAACTTTCGTTTGATGTATGTCCCCCCTTGTATGATGATAGTTTAGAAATGTTGCTTGGTACAAGGCAGATTCTATTAGAACCTAATGCGAATGAATTGGCATTTAAGTCACAGCAAATACGTTTTTATTAGAGAGGTTTTATGTGCCTAATGTTCAGGCTGGTACCATCATGTTCTTCAGTGTTATCGGCTGGTTCTCCCAGGGAACCAAATCAGTGAATGGCCACGCTTTTGGAGCCTGGGGAAATTCCTCACCCAGCATAAGTTAACCATTCATGAAATTAATTTCCCTCACAAGATTGAGGAAGGAGGGGAAGATAACAGTTTGAGTTGAGCCTTGTCATCAGAGGCTGTTCACTGCAGTCTTTCTCATTACCATTGTACGATTCCACATAGATTTTCTTTTTTGTGTGTGTTGTACATTTTCTTTTTTTAATTTTCATAATTCATATGTTGTCCATTATTAAATGGCAAAAATACAATTTATTCACATTATAGTTTACCTTCTATGCAAATAGTGAGTCTACCAAACAAATCAACAACACGCTGTGTTTTCTGAAGAAAATGAGGGTGATGCAAATATTTTGAAATAAATTATACACCACCTGGTCTCCCAATGCAAGCTAGCCTCTTTCCTGGCATTCTGTGCCATTATAAACTCTATTACTGTCTCCTGTGCGGTTCTGGGATCACAACTAAGTAGTTTGTGCTATCAGTGAGCTGCAGATTTAGTCAAGAAAAAAAATGTCATCATATTTTCCAAAAAAACTCTTTCCTTCTGCCTAGGCTCGTTTGAGGTCATTACATGTTCAACAAGCCGCTCATAATCTCTTTTCCCATAAACCCTGTGTGAAAGTGCAGAAAGGAGGAGCAGTCTGGATTGTGGCCTAGTCCTGAGCTCACCCAGTCCCCATATGCAATCTGTTCTTTCTCTTGTCTATCTGGTTAAGTTGAGATTACAATACTAGTAGTACACACTGCAAAGTATATGCTGTTTACTGCACACTATTTTAATATTTATGAAAAATAGAATGTAAAACAGCACAAAAATGATATATAATGCCATTCAAAACTTGAGGTCAGTATAATGTATTCTTAAAGAAGCAAGGATGCATTAAATTGATCAAAGTTACTTACTATATTACTGTTTATTCTGTATTTTTGTCAAGCAAATGCAGTCTTTTTGAGTAAAAGAGACTTCTTTCAAAAACATACCAAACCAAATCTTTTGAATGGTAGTGTATAAAAATGTATTCATTTGCATTTTCAATTCAGCTATTCTAGTATATACAATTAGAAATCACAGCAGAGATCTAATGGTACTATATGATTGCTATACTTTTATACACTATGAATTATGAATATGGGATTCATATTTAATGGTATATGAAAGAATAGCAATGTAAAGCCTCATAATAAAGCCAAAAACACTGGTATTACTGTAGTAATGTGTTCAAAACCATTGTTGTCTCAACCCACCCAAACACCACACACACACCACCCTTCTCCCCTCTTTCCACTTTCCAATGGAGTGCCAGTATGTTCTTTATGACTCTGGCCATGACGACTAGAATACTCACTGCTTCTGTAGGTGAGGCTGGATCATGAATGATTCGCGTGAACATAAACTCATTTCATTTGATCAAGGGCCCTCGTTTCCCTTCAGAACCAAACGTAACGTTTATCTTCCGCGTCTTCAGTCTCTCAGATGTCAGGGTTAAATGACTACTGCTATGTTCATTAATACATTCAACAACGAAACACCTCAATCTCTTAGGAGTCTTGCTTGTCTCTGCATCTCGGTCTGATGACGGCTCACTCAGGACGGGTCTGAGGTGAGACACCAGTTCAGTCTGTGTGACACGCTGCTGTCAATCAACTGTTGTTGGAGCGGCCTCTGTCTGTGTGACGCCACACCGACAAGCATTTGAGAATGGCTTGATTTCAGAAGGGGCAACTTATTTTTATTACATTAAAACAAAACTACTGGTGGATCTTTATCCTTGTATGGTGGTTGTGTACACACACTCCCAACACACATTTCAGTCCAAACAGCTTGAAAAAGTGCATGCAACACCGGATGACCCCTTTAAAGGGTTAGTTCGCCTCAAAATGAAAATTCTACTCAACCTCATGTCATTCTAAACCCGTAATACTACCTTTGTTCTTCAGAAAACAAATTAAGATATTATTAATGAAAACAGAAGCCATCAGTCCCTCCATCAACAGAATTGCAACTTTTTTGCAAAAAATAAAACAAACATAGTATAATTTACTCAACCATTCTTCTCCCCTGAGTTGCATCTTCCACCATTTTAGAGATTATCACAATTATCATTACGGGTTTAGAATGACATGAGGTTGAGTAGAATTTTCATTTTGAGGCGAACTAACCCTTTAAAGACTGTCACACAAAGAAAGTTCTACTATTTCAGGTGCCAATTTATTTTATTGGTTAGTAAGAAAATTTATTTAAATGGATAGTTCACGCAAAATTTAAAAATTGGGTCATTAACTGTCATTCCAAACCTTCATTCATTTTCAGAACACAATTAAGAGATTTTTGATGAAACCCGAGAGCTTTCTGATGCTTTATAGACATCAATGCAACTGACACATTCAAGGCCCAAAAAGGTAGTAAGAACACCGTTCAAATATTTTACACATATGTGTTGCTGCTGACACAGGAGCTGGAGTTATGACGAAGACTGACATGGAAGAGCATAATGTTGAATAAAGTTTTTGTTTTCTTTCTATAATTCTTCTAGCTTTATAAAATTACATTCGAACCACTGATGTCACATAGACTATTTTAACAATGTCGTTACCTTTTTGGGGCCTTGAACGTAATCAGCTGTGTTGCCATATAGAGAGTCAGGATTTCATCAAAAATATCTTGTGTTCCAAAGATGAACAAAGATCTTACGGTTCGGAACGACATGAAGGTGAGTAATTTATGATTGACTTTGTGGGTGAACTATCCCATTAAATATATGTTCTTACTACCTAACTGATCAATCAATCAATGAAATAGAGCAGTAAAACATTGTTTCTGTGACCGTTTGACAGCCAAAATGAACATTGAGCATATGCTTCTTGTGTTATCCAATCAGAATTTCAATTAGTTTTTGATCAGAATATATAATGTAATAAGTTGATATGTTTTAATTTTATGCTTTAAACAAAAAAAAACTGTGATCTAGTTTATGCAATTCCGTGGTGAAGCTTTGAGGGAGTTGTTAAACAATGCTTAGCAGCTTTAACTGCACAAATTCACTTTCTTTGGCTTTTAAAAATGGTATGAACTAGTCAGTGAACTTTTGGGAAAACAGTAGAACTGTATTTCTTAGGTGCGAAGGCGAGATGCTGACTGGGAACACCCAATTACCACATTAGTGTTGACAGTCCCCTGTGTCCTCTCCTCAAACTCCTGCTTGTCGGTCGCTTAGAAATTTCCTCCGCGTTTGAGATAGAGCTTTTACTCTGTGATCTGACTGGACAGATGATGGCTCAGTACAACTCTAAGCTGTCAAAATGGTATTTTAATGCTCTGGGTGCAGATTAAAAAAAAAAAGACCATTCAAAAAAGCAGCCTCAAAGTATATAAAGTCTGAGTCACTGCATTACAGCAAGTATATTTAATTCATGGTTCCCACTATTGTGAATTTATGCACATATTAATAGTGCTGGAGTGCTCTAAATTTAGGCTGAAGAAACATTTATGTTTAATGCTTAGTTAGGGGCTGGATACTAGGGTATACCCATTCAAACATTCATTTATTTACTCTTCATTCTATTATTTATATACATAAACGTATATATACTTGTAAAATTGTACATGTTCTTTTCGCATAGTTGCTCTTAAAAGAAGAATAGGATACATGTTCTTCCCTTGTGGCCTTCAATTTGCTCATGCTGCAAAATGTCCACAGAGATTTGTTTGCTGACTCGAGGCAGAAGAACAGCCAGCGTGAGAGCAGACACATACTGTCGTCTGTACTCGCTCTCTGTGGACCATTTCAACGAGGTGTTGGAGGAGTACCCCATGATGCGACGAGCCTTTGAGACCGTAGCCCTCGATCGGCTTGACCGCATAGGTGAGAGCTGTCAGTTCAATAGGCTTATGTTTTTCACAGTTGCTCTGAGATGTCCTTAAAGTGTGGAGAGTTTGAAAATGGAGTCTATTGACTAACTTTCATCAAACAACTCACCTTCAAGCCATCACAGGTGTATATGGATTTCCTCTTTCAGACAAATACAATCGAAGTTTTAAAAAAAAAAACTGTCCTGGCTCATTGAAAAGATGAGGAAAAGTGAAATGAAATGTACCCCATGAAAAGTGCTCCACCCGGCTACATGGTGTACATGAAGGCCTTCAGAATTGTAAAATGGTGCATTTGTGTAAGAAAACTACTCATATTTAAAACTTTATAACGTAGATATGTTATGATATGATGTAGGACATAGGTGTAGCATAAGCTCCATTAAAACAAATACAGAAAAGGAGAGGAGAGACCACAAGAAAACTCCAGTCACAAATTAGAAATACAAAACCAGAATTTGTAAATAATTTTTTAAAATATATTTCAGCATTTAAAACCAGGAAGAGACTGTAAACAAAACTTGGTTCCCACAAGACTGGCTTATTATCCGCTGGAAACTACTCTTTTGGGAATGAAGTTATAGATTATTAGTTTATAAAGTTTTAAATATGGATATAATTCTTACACAAATGCATCAGTTTGCTTCAGAAGGCCATCATTAACCCCCAAAGCCATGTGGAGAACTTTTTATAATGAGTGGAAGGACCATTCGCTGCCACTATGAAGCTGGGAAGAGCCAAGACATTTTTATAACTTTGATTGTATTCGTCTGAAAGATAGAAGTCATTTACGTCTAGGCTTGAGGGTAAATCATGGGGTAATGATGTCTATGGAAAGGGAAAGTAAAAAGGTGATGTGCAGATGTATAGTTCACAACAAAACAGTAAATTTAGTCCTTTGATTTTATGTTCATATGGCATGTAGGTTAATGTAGGTTTTAATAATTTAAATAATATTTGTTTAATAGCAAATATCGAATAAACGTTAAATTTCCAAGCCTTACATGTTGACTTCTTCTATGTCCTCACAGGAAAACGCAACTCTGTACTCCAGCACAAGGTCCAAAGGGATCTCAATTCCGGAGTTCTGAACTACCAAGAAAATGAGATCATCCAGCAGATTGTACAGCATGACAGGGATATGGCCCATTGTGCCCATCTCATGCAGACACCTCCTCCAGCTCCTCATCCAGCAGCGACTCCATCTTCCCATACCCCCGTCATCTGGGCACCTCTTATTCAGGCTCCTCTACAAGCTGCCGCAGCCACCACTTCAGTCGCCATTGCCCTAACTCGCCACCCCCATTTGCCCCATACCCTCTTCCGACCCCCTGTCCCGCTGCTTGGCTCTCTGAAAGACCAGCCAGGGTATATAAAAAGGTTCCCAACTGCACTTTCAGGGGCTGCTGCATTTGGTGGCTCGTCTTCAACCAGCTCGCAGTTCAGCTCTTGTATAGAGACCCCAATTCTGGACACACTCAGGACCGAGAGATCATCTACCTCCACACCTCCACCCCCGTCCTCCAGCTCTCTGCCATCCACCATCACGACAACAGTCACCACCACCACCTCCAACATCACAGAGTCTTCCTTCTACCCCCATAGACCCCTTGCTTCCCACGGGTCCAAAGACTTCAGCATTGCCCAACTTCATTCCCAACCACAACGTCCTCAGGCGTCTTTTCCCCCCGGCATTGCTGCAACCCTTCCTGGGTTCTTCCAACAAGGAGCAATTGGAGGAGAGGCTGTCCAGCTTGCAGTTCCACCTGCATCCACCCTTACTCCTTTGATAGCGCATTCAATAAGTCCAATCCTGACCCAACTGCATTCAGCTCAGCTAGCTCCTCAACAAACAAAACCAATTAAAGATTTGAATAAAGTTGCAAGGACAGCCTCTCAGTCCCCTATAAAAGAGTCCCCTGTCCGCCCCAGGAGCATTATCGAACAAGTCCCGAGTCCAACAAGTGTCCCTTCCCAACACGCTCAGATTAGTCTACAACTGGATGTACTTTCCCAGCTTTCCCAAGAACCATCTGCTCTTGCTTCCCTTGCACAATATGGGTCTGGAAATGCATCCCCATGTAGCACACCTTCAGCCTGGAGCCCAACGTGCCAGAGTCCTACAGTGGAGAAGATGAGAATGTCCGTGCATAGCCATCCTGGTAGCATCTCTGGATCCCAAAGCTCACTCCTAACCCCTCAGACACTCTTCCCACCGCCACCTCAACAAAGAGAAAGGGGCGGATCTCTAGTTGACCTACCTTCCCACGACTTAAGCACCATTTCCATGTCTCTCCCCACCCCAGGAATACCTGAAAAGTCCAAGCCGACTGGAAGAGGACCTCAACCACCGGACTTATCCCATCACAGGGGATCTGCTTCAGGTTACTCACCGCTCCCGTCACCCCCTCCCCTTATGAAACCATTTAGCTCAATACCTGGTCACGTTGTCCTATCGAGACAAACTTCTAAGTTGTCCATAACTCAGACTGGGTCCTCAGGTGGGTCACCAGCCCACAGATCTAGTGACAGGTCCACCCCTGGGACTCCAAGCTTGCACCCCAAACTCCCATCGAACTTGTGAGAATGGATTGCACCCTCCTACGATGAGTGAGCAAAGTTTTTTTTAACACTTCAAAGATAATGACGTTTCTCACAAGAGAAGGAGGGTGTATGTTCATCTACTTGGATTTCTATCAGTCCAATGACTTCCGTATTTGTAATGCCAAAAGAAGGAATGGACTAACAAAACTGACCGAAGAATGAAGGTGTGACTTAAATTTGTCTTCCAAGTTCTGTCAGTAATTTTTGCAATATTATTGTCTGATGATAAGACTGTATAGGGATATGCAAATTGAGACTTCCAAAAAAATAACAAACAAAAAAAAACAAGTAATAATTCTAAAGGACGTACGCGTGTTTGTGATTATGTGTGTGTGAGTGTGTGTGCGCGAGCAAGCGGTTGCTATTGTCATGTTATAATAGTGTGCTCTTTTTAAAGGAGGGAATTATGCTGGGTCAGGGAAGCTAAGCTACATTCGTCGCACTTCATCAGCCGGGCATCATCTGTCACTGTGAAAGAACACGCCGTACAGGTCTCTCCGGGCAGGTGGCACAGATATACACACACACACAGGTGCACAGAAACGTTCACACATGCACAAACAAACCTAGCCCTCAACATCCCAATTATCTAGACCTAGTATGATCTTTCCGCTAGACCTTGGCTCCATACATACCTCCTTGCTGACAAAGAGGTACTGCTCAGTATCTATGGCCTTTCCTTTTTGTAACAATACTGCCTTAGTGTCTGGACACCAGGGAACGAAACCCTCACTTCCACAACCGAACCGAGAATATTAAGAATGTTTTGCAATCATTTTGTATGTGCTTTGTATGTGAACTTGTGCAGTACTTAAGCAATAAAACTGTATGCTTGGTTTTTGTACGTGCACGGAGGTTGAACTGTAAATTGCAGCTTTCTTCCTGTCAAACAAAAGAAACTGGGTGATTGTGACAATGGCAACGACAATACTAATACGACGCAGTTATAAAAAAAGCCCACTGCAGTTACCAAAGCTTATGAGTTAAGAACTGTAATTACAAAGTCACCTTTGAATTTGGGTTTGTATGTTTCATTTGTTTCGCATCTGTTCAAAGGCACATTTTGTATAATGCAGTAAGCCTATACCCCACGATTTGCATGAGGTTATATATGCTTTCTGGTTGTGCAATACACGTTTTGGTTAGTATGTATTATATTTCATATCTGTGAAATTAAACATTTTTAACTATTTAAAATATATTTCCGCAGAGGTACAGCAGACTAAAATAGACAAAAACAACTCTGCTAACACAATAGTTAGCTTAGCACCTGCTATGACATGCCATATGTGGCTGGGGGTAAAAGGAGGAATAGTATTTTTCTAAGTGTCCTTCCTTTTGAGCAAAGCTTACACAGGTGGATCATGACAATTCCCTGCTTTGTCCCAGGTTATTATATATTGTCTAATTTATATGATTTTATATTACTTGTCTATGTATATATCTATTTATTGTGTATGTGTTTGTTTTGTTAATCTATATATTCATAATTTAAACTATATACTGTCATCATCGGTCTGCAGATACTGTCATTATGCATCACTTGGTCCTTCCGCTCTCAATTCTCTTCCATTCTTGCAATATGCATTTGATTATCATATCATTATTTTCATTTTCAGACCCTGATTTTTTTCCAAGTTAACATCATTCCCTGCATCGAAGTCGAATAAAATTGCAAGGCAAAATGCAAATGAGCGCGTTATAGGTGATGTTGAATATTAATGAGTTAAATATCAAAGAGCTTTTTGTTAGTATTACAGAGCACACGATACATTACACTGTAATATTTCTCTTTTCGAGGTCTGAGTGTGCGTGTATGCGTGTTTTACTGTGCATTTACGTTGTAGCATTTTATAATATTCTGTGCATTTATTATTTATCACAACCAAAGTGAGGTATCATTAATGATTGTTATACAGTAGCATTTTTAACCGCATCAACATAATTACCAAGAAACATTGGTGGCCTATGTGTTCATAAACGATGCTCATTCCTTTTTGGTGTTCAAGAATTGTAATTATACAAAACAGAATTTGCGGTCAATGTATGGAAAAATGGGCCATGAGCCATATGGCATATCCATGATGGACAAGTTACGTCACTATACATCATTCTACAGTGCACTTTCAGTTCATCAAAAAGAGAAAAAAGAAAAATTGTTCTTCCATCCTAACCTCCTGGAATATGTCCCCTTCAGAACTCATAGACATATTAGTGCAATATTTTCACATGGAATATGAACAACTGCTGTCAGTTATTATTTATTTATTTATTTTGAGTTGGAAGATGACCAGACTTGCCATATTTGGTCAGTGTTTCACTGTATCATTATTATAATGATAATTATGGTAACAATATGTAATATGACTAACATGCTTCAGATTCAAAATATTACAGAATATAATGTTCATCATGAAACTGAATAATCATGTATGTGCGAATATTCATGAGTATAGCTATATAATATTTCATTTGAACTATGTTAATCGATAAATAATTGTAAAAAATAATTAAATTTTATTGTTTTTCTTTGTTAAGTCTGTGTTATGTCATTTATTTCTCTCTGACCAGGAAGCATACCCATATTTTATTAGACTTCTATTAGTGTTGTTACCACATTATTATTATTATTATTAACATAAAATACAACAAACACTACCCAAAAATGAAAATGGACTGAAAATAAACTCACCCATAAGTCATCCAAGATGGAGATGATTTTGTTTATTAATCCAAATATATTTGGAGAAATTTAGCAGTGCATCACTTGTTCACAAATGGACCTCTGCAGTGAATGGGTGCCGTCAGAACGAGAGTCCAAACAGCTGCTAAAAACATTTCAGTCTTTCCGGTCCAATTAACATCTTGTGTTCGCAATTTTTTATGTTAATATTTATAGTTGCTTTGGACCATTTTTCGCTTGTAAACTTTGTTTATTTCAGCATATTTCTCTCCTGATTCAGACGAGACAACTTTTTCCACTGGAGAATATTACGAATAAAAGATATATTTGAATTTGAAAACGCTTTTTTAGAGATTAATCATTTCACTTCACAAGAAACTGATGAGTCTTGTGGAATACTTGGGGGGGTTTTATCAGAGGCTTGGACGGCACCCATTCACTCCACTGGTGAGCAAGTGACATAATGCTAAATTTCTCCAATTCTGTTCTGATAAAGACAATAACAAGGATGGCCTGAGGGTGAGTACATTTTCAACAAATGTTCATTTTGCATGAACTGTTGCTTGTAAGAGCATGTGTGGAAATATTTGTTATTGTACTACATCATTTACAACCATTAGGCTATAATAAACATTAGTTTGGTGCACTGTATTCTTCCACTTTTTTACAGCTAATAAATCAGAAGTCTTGCACTCTCACAAGAAATTGCTTAGAAAGGTATATTTTTATATATTTCATTACAATTAAACACAATTATTGTGACTCTATCAAAATATTGAAGCTCTTAATTTATTTCTCTTTCTAGCATCCGTACATCATCTCGAGCACATGGCTCCTGTAACACTGCCACAGAAGGAGAGAATGGCAAGGTCGCGTCCTTGAAAATCCAATGCGCTCGGTTCTCCCAGTTACTGAGCCTCGATTCCAGACACTTGATGTAGCTCCAGTAGGGAACTGAGATAGCATCGCTCACTTCCCAGAGACAGCAGTGGATCACTGTCCTGCTCTCCATCCCCCACTAAACTGCAATGGTTAACCCCTATCAGTATCATCGCGAAACAGAGCATCTAATCTGCCCACTCTCACCAGAGCGTGTGGTGGAACCGAGCAGAGACTTCTCGTGAAGGACTGTTGACAGAATACACACCAAAAGGCTGAAACGGTGTATATGGCAACTATTATACTTTGTCTCCGCACTGGAGCTGATGCTTCGTAGGAATTCCACTCATAGCGCCTTGATGTCAGCGAGCCCTGCTGGCGAATCAAAGCCTGGCTAAGCCTCACCCTATTTGCATACAAATTGACCAGCTGATCCCTGTCACTCTGACAATGCAGCCAAGATACACCCAGACTGCAAGCCCTGCTAATTACAGCGTGATCCCGCTATATTAATGCCGAGTCTGGAATGAAACCTGATGCTCTGAAGTTGTCGGCCCTTGTGAAACTTTGAAAAGTTACCCAGTAAGTTATGAATTTTAATTGCGCCTCAGGAGTTGCTGACTCACTCTGCATCCGAGAGCACAGAAGACGGGAAGTTTTTATTTAGGTCCATGCAGGTTTTTTTTTTTTTTTTTTCTGCCCCCTCAGTATCCTCCTATGGGAGAAATAGTCAGTGTATTTTCTTTGTGTCTTTTCGCTATCCAAATGAATCAAATCAATAAAATGAATAAATTATGAACGTTTGCCTTTTGGGTTTTAATAACGTGCAATGCAGTGCCTTGGATGTTCAATTACACACTGACCCCTAGTGGTCTGTTTAAAACCTCAAATTATTATTAAATTATCTTCCTTAAGCTCTCAAGAGGTAATTGTGAATAATACAGCTAATTGACTAACGTTACAGACCTTCAAGGCAAATCAGAGCTTTCTAATCAGACCTATTAAATGTGCGTAATGCTAAGCATTTTTGTGGAAAATACTCGGTATTCATTAGCATCAGGAGTTATTTGGAAGTTTAAACACTGAGCAATGACATTCTGTATTTTCAATATAGTCCACGGGGTGGCGTTATTGTGTATTTGACAATACACGAAAACAAACGGTGAACAAAACGATATGCTGTTTAATCTTTTTCAGCAAGAAAAACAACAAGGAATAAAACATACAGGGAAAAAATAATGGAATTCTACGATATCCCTGAAAACAAAAAGGTCACTGAAAACCTACAGCGCTGATGAAAATAATTTTCTGATGGGATTTTCCAAAGGGACTGATGGGAATTTGAGCACGTGAGGGGCACCACAAGTCTATTTTTGGGACTTGAATATCTTCATTGGAGGCTGAACAGCTGACAAAATGTTGGGGGGTGTAGGGTACAGTTCATGAGGTTAAACTCAAGGCACTACAACAATACGCATGGTGTTGGTGTAGCCAGATCCTGGACGCCAGCCTGTGACAACGATGATAACATCACCGGACTTGAAGTACTTCCGGGCTTTGCCTGAAAGTCAAAAAACGGAGGATGTAAATGCTCACCTAGAAGGGTAAATGGATTTAGTGCCTGATATATGATTACCAAACAATCGTGATCACATCTAAACCCAGGTTTACGTTAAAAGCAGGGTTTCAAAAAGATTTTTTAGTGGTGCTATAACCATAAAATGTTTGTCCAATCATATTCCTCGGTACAAGGCGTGGCTTTGAAGAGTGATTTACAGGGAGGGTGAGATCTTATGTTCTTAAAGCTAGCTTGCTATTGCAATTCTATCCAAAATCGCCTTTAACTTGATTGCAGTTTGTGACTTTCAGTACACACTTTAGCTTTTAGCTTTAAAAGGTCCTTGCACAATGAGTCTTGAATTTTGCGGTTTTTTTCGTATACGTCATCCTAAGAATTTGTCACGCACATACATTTTTGTACGATTTATTTTTCAACCTGCAAAACGTAACACTTCGGACTTACTGTGCAATGGCCTTGAGGTTATTCTCACCAAGAATAATAACTAAACAGATGACAACTATATTAGCGCACTCTGCATGTTGTAAAGTTAGTGGATTCTGATTGGCTGTCAAAGTTTTATCACCTGGGAAAAATATAAATCTAAAAGGGATTCCTATGTCGTTAATGTTATAGACTTTACTATTTGCATAGAATTAGAATAATTCTTAAAACTTTGTAGTTGTGGTTTAAGTTATCGTACTTAATAATCTTAAATAATCCTGTTACACCAAAAAAAGAAAGAAGATAACTATAAAGACAACTGTGCTAGCGTCCGTTCTGATTATTGGCTACTGACTATTAAAAAAAAAAGACCATGTAAAGTGATCAAGTGGTTTTCTGTAGCTGTCACCATCATTCTTTTAAAAAGGTAAGCTGCTCTGTAAATGACTTTAACTAAATCAGTGTGCATCTGTTAGTGTCAGGCCAAATGAAGTGCTAGATTTCTCTGGACATCTCATTACCGATCTCCAGGGTGAAGCTGACACGGAGATCCACATCCTCAGCCCAAACATCATTAGCAGGTTTGGTGTAGAGAATGGGGATGATGCCACGATACAGGTGCAGCTGCCGGGATGTCTGGCCGTCACGGGTCACAGCCATGATAGGAGCACGTGGCCTGTATCTGGACAGCAGCTGGGCAGACCTGAGGAGACATGAAATATTAAGACAGAATTACACAAAATATCAATACTTTGTTATTATAGTAATAATAATAATAGTTCATTTATCCTTACTTATCATTATAAAAATTATAATTATTCATGGATAAGATGAGCACAAATGTTACCTAGGAATTTCATTGCTAATAGAGCACGATTGTGTTTTATTTTTTTCATAAATCATGTATTTTAATAGTTTAACATGTAAAATGT
>JAUMHP010000084.1:9296487-9310786 GCA_032361065.1 Enteromius trimaculatus
ATATATATATATCTTTAACAGCAACCACATTAATAGTAATTATATTTGTTACAAAATATTATAAGAGTAATAATAGGGGTTATCCAGACATTCATGCAATAAATAAATAAAATGCAAATGCTAGGTATGAAATGGTCTCTACTCTGATTGGAGTCAATCTGAAAAACATATTCCTGCATACAAGCCCCACTGAGGGTACACTTTTGCCTCTCTGCAACCTACTGTGGGACAAGTGAATAAGTAGTTTAAATTAGCCTATGAAATGTCAAGGTTCAGGCCTGCAAAGGTCAGACTGTGCAGTGAGATACATTTCGATCAGCAACAGGGCAAAACGGATAATATACGGATAATATATAACGAGAAACTAACTCCACACAATTGATAGAATTAGGTGCTAAATATATTCTAAACTGGCGTAAGGAGATGGGTCTCTTACAATGCATGCATATGTTTGACAATCTCATGTGCACAACACTGAGTAGAGGTCACTGTACCTAATATTAGAACCATGTGTGTGTGTGTAAATGCCACTGTAAGCCTTTAGGGTTATTGAGAGCGTCCCTGACCTGCCAGTCTTGGTGAGCACAATGATGGCACTGGCACAGCACTTAAATGAAGCTTCCACTGCACCGATGGCCACGGACTCGGTGGGGTCACGGGTCAGATGGGTCGTACGGCGAAGCTCTTCAAATAACTGCCTGTGGAAGATAGCGGCCTCGGCTTCACGAGCGATCTGATGGAACGTGAAGAAATGACACAAATGAGGAGACAAGAACCGTATTGTATCCCCATTGTATATATCACAGTATTACCGTCTGATACCGTAACTGGTGTCCCGGCACCACCAGAGATTCAGTTTGACAATGATAAAATAAAACCGTTGCTGATAAATTAGATGAGAAACCTTTAGTAGTGAGAGAAGTAGTGCTGCATTTCCTTAAAAGCATGTGAGAAATCGTCGCAACATCAGCCCAACAGGTCATCTTAATCACAAACGGCACAGAAACAAGCATGTCAAAGCAAAGAACTTGCAAGGCTAACATGCCCTTGTAAAAAAGAATTCAACTTCCCCTACACATGAAAATTGGCTGAAAATGTACTCACTTTCAGGCCTTCTAAGATGTAGATGAGTTTTCGTTTTTCTTCGGTAACCGTTTGGGAGAAATATACCATCACTTGCTCACCAATGGCAGTGAATGGGTGCCGTCAGAATGAGAGTCACAATAAAACCTCACAACAATCCACAACTAATCCAGACAACTCCAGTCCATTAATTAATATATCATAAAGTTAAAAGCTGCGTGTTTGTTTACATTATTATTTTTTTTTTTAAATATATCATTAAGGCATTTTAACTTTAAATCATTGTTTCTGACCAAAATACTAGTCAATATTTCATAATCACGCTTCCTCCAGTAAAAATTTACATCAGAATTCCTTGCATCAAATGTCTGCTTAGATATTTTGGACTATTTTGACTTAGAAACAATGCTTGATCTCTGCATATTTCTCTCCTGATTTAGACGAGATGACTTTCCACTGTAGAAATGATTGTTATATGGATAGAGGACTCTTAACCAACGGCATTAATGATGGATTTGGACAACTTTTTAGTTCGCATGAATTGCCTGAGGTCATGTGTATTATTGTGATGTTTTTAATCTGTTTGGACTCTCATTCTGACGGCACCCATTCACTGCAAAGGATCCATTGGCGAGCAAGTGATGTAATGCTACATTTCTCCAAATCTGTATATGATCAAGTATTGAGTCTATTATTTTTTAATGTATTATTTCCATAATAAATGTATGCTATAGTATACTTTTTCACAAGGGTTCTAGTTATAGTGTAGGTTATAGTGTAATTGCACATACAGGCAGTACAGTTACAGCTACAGCATTAGGATTTAGATAGTGTTTAGTTTTGCTAGATTTGCTTTTGGAGTTAAGAGGTTTAGGGTAAGATTACATGAATGTTCTGCTTAGCAAGCTATACTGTCAGTGTATTATTAATATATTAGCGTTAGTACACTTTTCAGGCACCAGTCAGGTAAAGCCATAAGGTGGCACTCTTAATTCGACAGTACCTGGTGCTGCGTGCGCACAGACTCTAGAGGGTATTCGCCCTTTGCGGTCTCTCCGCTCAGCATGATACAGTCGGCGCCGTCGAGCACAGCATTGGCCACGTCACTGCTCTCGGCACGGGTGGGGCGGGGCTTCTTGATCATGCTCTCCAGCATCTGTCAGTCAAAGAGACAGTCAGACCGTGCTGGCTGAACTGAGTTGGCTCACTCGCTTCTGCATGGTGTTTGTCCTAACCTGTGTGGCGCAGATGATTGGTTTGCCAATCCTGTTGCAGCGACCAATCATCATCTTCTGAGCCAGGAACACCTTCTCTGTTGGGATCTCAATACCCAGATCTCCACGGGCGACCATGATGCCATCACTAGCCTCCAGGATCTCGTCAAACCTACAGGAATAAAGAAATGTAAAGTATCTGATCAAATTTATTCTACAAAACACATCTTTACAGTAGGTCTGGTAAGAAATGCGCACTTGCAAATAAAATCCAAATAATATACTAATATATTATATGCAGTACATCTACACACACAGACACATTTTTCATGTTTTTAAAATAAGTTTCTTCTGCTCACCAAGGATGCATTTATTTGATCAAAAAATACAGTAAAAATGTCATATTGTGAAATATTTTTTCAACTTAAAAAAAAAAATTTAAATGTTTACTATTTAAAATTACTATTTGAATATATTTAAAATATGATTTATTTCTGTTATGGGAAGCTGAATGTTTAGCAGTCATTACTCGAGTCTTCAGTGTCACATGATAATTACTTATTATTATCATAAGTTATCAGATATTAACTTGAAAGCTTATGCTTCCGCTGAATTTTTTTGTGGAAAGTGTGATCTAGTTCTTTTTTAGGATTATTTATAATATTTATTTAAAACATCTTTTGCAACATTTTAATTGTCTTTGTCTCATTTGAACGGTTGAATGCATCCTTGATGAATAAAAAAAAAAATATCACGAACCCTAAACTTTTGAAAGACAGTATATATGTGTTAGGGCTCCGCGATTATGACAAAAATCATAATTGTTGATTATTCGCTTGAAATTGTATTTGGAATTATTAATTACGATTTTATTAGATTGTTTGAAGCAACTTCCTGTCATATTTTTATATGAAAATAAATAAACTGAAAAACCTTTATTGCTTTTCTATGGTACTAAGCCTCAAATGTCAACTATTCACTTAAATTGGTTTATTCTTTAAATAATAAAAAATTTGCATGGTATTATTTTGTTTGGGAGAAAAATTCTATTCTATATAGACTGTTCAAAATATATACTGTATGTGTGTGTTATGTACATAATAAATATATACAGTACACAGAAATTATGTAAACAAACTTAATTTTGTTACAATTGTAATTAATCATTTGACAGCGCTAATATCATATTTTAATGTTTTTAAATGCATAATACAATATAATAATTATTATTTACTATATATTCAGTGTATATATTTATTCATATTATCACTCACTTGCGCACACCCTCATGGTTCTCCAGCTTGCTGATGATCTTGATGTCTTTGCCTTTCTCTCCGAGCACCTTCCTGACGGCGTTCACATCAGCAGCTTTGCGGATAAAGGAGGCAAAAACCATGTCGACACCTTGCTCCACACCAAACTGAAGGTCCTGAACGTCCTTTTCAGACACTGCGGGCAGGTCAACATTGGCCCCGGGCAGGTTAACGCCTTTCTTGCTGCCCAACATGCCTCCGTTCTCAATCTCACAGTTCAGGAAATCAGAACCTGGAACATTTAACAATGTTAGAACAACATAGTCGAAATGAGGTTATGATAGGAGAACTCGAACTTGATACTTACCAATTTCCTTAACCTTGAGTGAAATAAGGCCATCGTCGACGTAAATATGGCTGCCCTGCTGCACCACCTTTGTGATATTCTTGTAGTCCAGCCACAGAATCTTGTCATCGCAATTGTCCTTGTAGCTGTCATCTAGAGTGAGCTTAATAATGTTACCCTTGACAAGCTTGACCTCCTCAGTGCCACTCTGAAAAAACCCCATACATACATGAGATCTAAAACAGAGTTTCTATTATTAAGAAGAACATTAGAAAATGAAATGCTATACTTACACCCTTAATAAGTCCAGTCCTGATCTCAGGGCCTTTGGTATCCAGAGCAATGGCTACTGGTCGGTATTCAATGCTACCAGCTCCAAAACTCTCAATGGCTTCACGGACATTCTTGATGGTGTCAGCATGGTACTGCATTAAAAAGGTTATTTACAGTAAAATTTGTGCCAAATGTTTTAAATATTTACTGTAAGTGAGCATAAGATGACAGAAAATGTAATCTAAAGGTAGAACATGGAAAATGATCATGGGCAAGAAATATATCAGCAGTGGACAACACAGAACGACAGCTGAAGGTCTGAAATTCATAACCAAAGCCCGCCTATTAGAGCGTTTGACTGACCTGTCAAACAAACAATCATAGTTTGTTTCATTCAGCATCACATTTTGAGAATGCCAAAATGCGATACACAGGTCTCCCGGAAATCCTGTATAATTCAACCAACCAGACGACTACTTCGAAACTCCGGAATTGTTTCCATCTTTGTGTGCCATATGCATCCGACATTTAGCAAATGATCTGTGGGCGTGACGTCTGAAGCTGAGACTACTCTGATCACAACTGCTGCTTCCGTCTCTCTTTTCTTGTCAAGAATTGTATGTATTTAAATCCACAGCATCTTTACTACCACATCACTTCACCTCAGCGAAAGGCGCTAGTCAAACAAATGCGGAAACGGTGCAGGAGACGAGGAGCTCCAGTAGTGTGACGAACGCGATCCAGTTGCAGCTTGTTTATCAGAGAGGCCGTACTGGCAGAGTCAGACACCGGCAAACAGAGCTAAAAAGGCCAGTAACTAGGCAAACAAGCACAGCAAACCACTCAGAAATGATAGCCATGGCAAATCAAGACTTTGCAGAGAGTTGGCACTATCAGTATGTGGGTGTGGTGATGAGGTGCAGGTGTGGCTGCAATCAGTCCCAGGACTGCAGCATGATGGGTAATGCAGTCCATGTGTGGGGCACCGCTCTGGCTGGAGTACTCTCTGGTGGAAACAGCTGGATATTTTGACAAGTAGAACATCAGTGAGATGAGATGTCAGGCCAAATGTCAGAAGAAACTAATTGTCCTCTCCTGTAAGCCATTATAATGCACTTTAAAATATGACCATGATTTTAATGGTCAAAAACTGGGAAAATGCTACAGTAAAAACCTGTGAAATGGTTAACGGTAAGTTCCTCTAACATATACGTTAAAAAACTGTAATAGACTTTTACGGTAAAATACCGTTATAGAGTGTAAATTGAATGCCCTGCACTGCATTTCAAATTGTATGTTTATTCGTTGAAATAATTATCTTTCTTCTTATTATTCTTCTTATATGTTTATTAGGGTTGTATGTTACATCTAAAGCTGTTAAATTAATTGCATATTTCAGTTTAATGAGTCTCACCATGATGGTGTTTGTGTGAATGACACGACCTTCTTTATGTGTTCGTAAATAAAAGCTGCTTGTAATGGGCTTTGTTTCATCATGTGGCTTTCTCATTGTCATCTGTATTTGGTGGTTATACCTTAAATATCTAAAATATTATATGCTACAAATATACCTGTGCTACTAAAGACTGGTAATCATATTGTATTATATTATAGTGGCTCTAAGATCCCCAAGCAATCCAGCTTCATCGTGTCATTTATATATGGCGCCATTTTTGTCCTTTAGAAACTTTAAACTCTTTTTAGACATTTTTTTCTTCTTTGTTCTGGTTGTACTCTGATTCTTGTTGTCTGAAAGAAGTTTTATCGATTGGCAGCGTGAGCTCTGAGACCTGAAAAACTCTACTGAACACGATGTTACAAGATAAAAAGAACAAAGCGAACATGTCTATTTTGCTGTAGAGTCTACAGCTCAGTCAATGCCCGGTGTGTTGAGTCGCAGGCTCGAGGCAGAGACGGTGGTGTATATATAGAATCAGGGAGAGACAGGTTGTGTTTCCAGTGACCCACAGAAACATTTGACTGCTTCTGATCTCAAACTCTTAGTTTCTGTGAACTAATATGACTGATCTGACAGCTTTAATGATAGTTAAGTCAAATGTTTAAGCAATTAATAAGGCCGTCAATTTACAACCACATCACAACTTGTATAAGTGTGAATGAAAGCGTCTAATTTTAACAATGCTATATTAACAATAAAAAGATAAACTATTTCAAATTCATAAGGAAAAGTTTCAAAAGGATATACGCAAATATATGCGAGGTAGTATATTATATATTATAATAAGTAGAAAGTTTTAATATTTGTATTTTTAATAAATAAATGGCATGTTTTTAAATAAAGGTGAAAATAAACTTAAACATTTAAACGGACACACATATATACTGTAAATTATTTGTATGTTTTTATATTACATTTCACTAAACTAAAATAAATTCAAATAAATAAATTCCTAATGAAAAAAAACATTCTTGATTTTCTACTTTTAAAATGGTATTAAAAAGAAGTTAAGATGCTTAATAAGGAACTCTCAATGAACTCATATTTACTCAGCATGTACTAGAAGAAACTTTATTAAAGATGAACGTGAGCTACTGACCTTCTCGATCTCCCAGCCACAAATATCTACTGCCTCACTTCATGATAGCCTGCTTAGTGTAGTAATCTGTGGCCATGGTGCAATGCAAAAAAGGGGAAAAAGCCATGACTTTTAAAGGGGAGAGGTCAACAAAGTCTAAAATCACACTCTGGCTTGAGCCCAGGATGACTCTACTCAATGTATCGACTGGACAGATCAGAGCGGCTAACAAGATCAGCTTACGACTTCTGACATTTGAAGAGACACGGGGGAAATGTCACAATAATCGAGGATCTACAAATGTACGAAAGTCAAGGCTGGCCAAGAGGATGAAGACTTTTGGAATAACTCACTCTTATTAGAAGATTATTAGATGATCGAACAATACACGAGTGGATCATTTCAGAGGAGGCTAGCTGAAAATGTTCCCTAACGGAGGATATCATGTACCTCGTGAGTGCCGTGGGAGAAGTTCAGACGTGCAACGTTCATCCCGGACTTGATCATCTCCTTCAGGGTCTCCACAGATCGGGAGGCAGGTCCTGCGTTAAGATAAAACATAATATTGAAAACGTTTTGAGGGACATTTTGCATTAAAGGAATAAATCACCCATAATTGAGAATTTGCTGAAGAATTATTGTAAGTGATGTATGTGTGATGCATTTGAGTTTGCTTCTTCATTGGAACAGATATGGAGAAATCACTTGCTCACCAGTGGGCCCTTGTCAGTGAATGGGTGCCGTTAGAATGAGAGTCCAAACAGCTGATCCCAATATGAATTATGAATTCACTTTACAAGGCATTAACTGATAGACTGGAGTTATTTGTGTATTATTTTGATGTTTTTATCAGCTGTTTGGACTCTCGTTCTGACGGCACCCATTCACTGCGGAGCAAGTGATGTTATGCTATATTTCTCCAAATCAAAAAAGAAACAAACTCTTCTTTATCTTGGCCCGAGGGTGAGTAAATGTTCAGCAAATGTACATTTTTGGGTGAACTATTCCTTAAGTTTCTTACGTGGTTCACTGACCGAGCGTGCAGACGATGCCTGTGTTGCGGGAAACTGTAGGCTCAGAGTCGATGTCCAGCAGACACAGGTGCTCCAGGAAGGTTTCTGCCATTGCAGCATGCATCTGCTGCGTCTGGATGACGGCAGAGCCTGTAGTCTTCGTCTGAGACATGGCTGGAGCTGCGACTGCTAGAAAAGTCCTGGGAGAAATATGGACAAAGCAGATTTAGATGACCTTTTCAAGGACAGTGATTATTTTGAGATTTGTTTTTATCCTCTTGCCTTTTAGAAACATATTTCAGTTTCTTTTCAGTACACAAAAGAACAGGATCTCAAAGATGCACACATTTTCCACCATAATTTCATTCAACACAGCCCTTGCAGTACACTTCACCGTACTTTTAAAAAGAGTACTTATTATGGGAAAAATATGATTTAAAAGAATATACTTAAGTGCAACCCGAACGTAATGTTTTTTGGCACTTAAATGCACGTTATTTGCAATTAAATTTAAATGTATTATAGTCTAAATTTCATATTAAACACAAGAAATTGAACTTAACAGTGCTTTTAGACCCTCTTAAGCAGTACTTAAGCACATATCTACATGCAATATCTATTGTCTTTGAAATATGGTTAAAGTGAACCGCTGAATTAAATTAAATTAATTTGTTGTAAACTTACGTGTAATTTAATTTCTATTAAAACTTGTATTTAATAAATAAATTTAATACATTTTGTGATTACACATTTGTAATTATAAAGTTATACTCAAGCATATTTAATGTACATTTCCTTTAAATTTAAAATCAAGTTACACACTATATTTACAATACTGTTAATATCAAGTATTACATGTTTAGTATGTTAGCCAATGAATCAAAACCAGTGTTCCTCTTTAAAGCACAATCAAATTAAAAAGTACTTTAACGCAAAACTAAATTGAATGATATTATTACAATGATTTTTTTTTTAAGTGCACTTATGTTTAGAAACAGTCATGAAAGTGCTATTTCTTTCAATACACATTTTATTACATTCATATTATTTTAATTGTTATATTTTAGGATTTAAAGTACTCTACAAGTGCACAGTCAGTGCAGTTAAGCACAATTCAATTCCACAAGGTTTAACAAAGCAAGATCTTGAAATTTCATTCAGCTGTTGGCACAAAGCTATAAAATGTTTAACATGGTTCAAAAGGGTTAATGAGAGCCAGTGGCAGCACTGTCTGAGCCAGAGAGGATGAGTGTGTTTAAATGCATGACTGCACACACACATTCCAGCAAAGAGTGATCTCAGGGTTAAAAGACAATTTGTCAAAGTAATAAAATATAGCCTAGTGTATAAATATCATAATAATAAGTATTTCTATTATAAATATAATGTCAATAAACATCAAAACATTATAAAGTTTTAACCAAACTGGTTTAAGTCGATGAAATAAATGCACGAATTACTAATTACTCTTTTTACAAAAAAAACAAAAAAAAACAATTCTAATCACGTTCAAGGTCCAAATAAACGTTTATTATATTAGCAAAAAAAGTCTCCTAACATCTAAAGCACGCTTCTTTCAGTTCGTAGTAGTTCATCTATTTTGATCTGCCTTGTCTAAATGATCTGTTCAGTTCAGTGCCTCCTACCTCAGAAGATGAACGCCTGCAGGAACTTCTGATCTCTTCCTCCGCCACTGTCTGAACTTATCCAAGCTGAACTAACCGGCACTACTTTCCACAGCTCAGCGTGTTCCTCCGACAGGGTCTGTGTACTTCAATATTTTAAACTGAGTGCAAATTATTGCGTTACTTATATTAATACTACGATGTATTGATAATATTTATATATTTATGTTATATATTGAGGACTATTTTACCAGGCGCGAAGTCTTTTTTTTTTTTACCTCAGCCGATCAGTAACCAAACCAACCGCAAATTAATAGGAACTTGATACCTCCATATGAAGAAGTGAGTGTGATCGTTTCTTTGGGGATTTAATGAACAAAAACATGTTACAAACATTTTATTGTGTGAATTCAGATTTCCATACAATATTTTCTATTCTATTTGATTTTTATTGCTAATTATTTAAGTAGTGTACTATTCTGAACACTATTAAACTTACTGTAGGCCTGCATATGACTTTACCCAACGACACCCTCACCACTCCTTCATGTCATTTCATAAATACCAGCCATTACAGGCATCTGGAGTACTAATAATAGCTCAAGGCCTACAGCTGAAACTTTGATGCCCATGATAGAAGAGCTGCTTGTTTGATTTGTTGCCTATTCTGTATGCCATTTCCACAGAGTAGGAAAGGTCAGATCATCTGACGCTTTGCATATATACAAATAATGTTTGTCATAATTAGTCTGTCATTAAATTCACTGCACATACTTACCCTTCAGTGTGCAAACTGGAAAGTCATTGCTTGTGTTGCACACATGTTGATTGATGGGTAACGGTATGGGTGACCTTTAAAAATGCATAAGCTTCCTGTCTAACATTAGGCCGGACAGTTTTGCCCGCTAACAATCACGTTTTGAAATGCTGAATGACAAATGTTGGTTTCTGTGCAAAGTGATGTTGTTTCTTCATTGCCTGGCTTTTAGATTCACTTCTAGGGAGGCTCAGTATGTTCTTCATGTCAAAGGGCACGTCTCAAGGAAACCCTTGACATGTGACATAGGAAAAGCTAAGCTCTTAAAATACGTCTGGCAGGAATGCACACCTCATAGGTATGGGTTATCACACACTGATCTGAATTACAGGTTTGCCGTTTCATACATACTTCAGGAGCAGCGTGTATTATGTATAATAAGTAAAAAGTCATTAGAAAGCATCTGCTGTTAACATGAATATTACTTGAAGTATTTTAAATGTCAGCTTCTTTGATGTGTTCATTTAATAATATGCATCTAGCACACCATGTTTTACCCTATTTATTTTTAAGAGAGATAACTCTACCTAAATATTTGTTTTCACCCTTTTCACTTAAAAATGTTGAATATTTAAATGACTGTTTGTTTGAGTCTTATCTATATGACCATTATTCATATTTAATTAACTATTATTAACAATTATAATAATGCTGTTGTCTGTTATGGTGTGATAAGTTAGTATAAAAAAACAAAACTAAATTCTACAAAAAATTATTTTCTTAATGGAAAGAGAGGGATATTAATGGGTTGATACAAAAATGAATACATTATTATTATTATTATATTATGATTATTATTGTTGTAATATAATCTGCAGGATTTGCATTCTTTGAGAACATTATGTGGTAAAAATAAGACTCAATTTTTATAGGCTCAATTTTTAATTGAAATTTTAAAAATTACAAAATTCAACAGCAAGTCCTTCACATATTTCTCATCAGCAGCCCCAACATATAAAACTCTTGTTCCTCTTCTGTTGATCTTTAATAATTAGTCCACCACTATCTCCCTCTAGTGGACAACAGACAATACTGAAGGCATCAGGACAGCGACTCCTTGGACAGCGTGTGTCTGTCCTGTCTTTATATACAGAGGTTGTATTTAAACCCCCTGCACTCAAGGCACACCCTAATTTTAATCTACATCTGCAGCAGCTAGCGCTCGTGTCAAAAAGTTCATAGTAGGTATTTTACCGATACTGTGTTTAGCACATCCATTTTTCGTATCTCCAGATAAGGTTTGTGTTAAATCTCAAAAAACGTACGTACTACTTCTACATCCACAGTACCTGCGTTAGTGTAGGATCAACCAAGTGTCCGAGACCTGGATAATTACAGATTAAGGCCAAGATGTTGTGTCTGAGATCACACAAATGACTTAACTTGCATACTGTAAAAGTTATTATTTTGGTACTGATTTTTGTACTGGAAAGATGACACGTGACATCTAACATGATAAATGTGAACATGATACAAATGGGATGGGTTCGGGCCATTGGGATGTTAAATTCTGGTGTGTTTATGATCTCCTCTGCTTTGTACCTTTCTCACAGCTAAATGGGCCGCACTCACACAGTCCCCACCGCCATCCATCTCTTTCAGATCTCCTGTGTTGTTCCCCAGCCACTAGAATGACTAAATGATGAGGTACTGTCACAAAGCAACCTATTTTTATCCACTCAAAGTTCTTGTTAAAATGATAAATTATGAAAATGACTTTGTTGAAAGCTTTACATATCTGGGATGTTTTTGTTGCAGACTAAGGCCCTTCAGTACAGTATATATGAATATTTATGATCAACCAAACATTAAGTGTAACACCAGTGCCCCGTTATTTGCTAGAAGGAATAGAACAAAAGAGGATTAAACAGAATACAACAGAACAAAAAACAAAGCACAACATAATAAAAGAATTGAACAGAACACAACTAAGCATATCCGAATATGATATAATACAACATCAGTATAGAGTAGAATATAAAATAACAGAACAGAGCACAACAGAATAAAGTAGAGCCCAACACACCACAGAACTGAATAGAGTGCAGAATAAAATTTAGCTCACCACGGGAACAATATACAATAAAATACAACTCAAAATTTAAAAGAATAAAATTGAATTCAACACCTCGCACAAGAAAAAATAATGGAACAGAATGAAATTAATCTTACCACAAAATAGAATAAAATAAAACTCAACACAATTGAATAGAACTTCATCGCCGAAGCACAGAACACCACACCACATAACTCAGCAGAACAGGACAAGATAGAATTGAAATTCAAACACAGCACAGAATGGAGTTCAACTTACTAAAGAATAAAAAACTTAATACAATAAAGATCAACACAACAGAATTGAATTTAACACATCGTAAAATAATAGACATGTGGCTTCGGGTTACGCCACCGAGAGGATGACGCTGATGAAACTGAGACCGCGCTTCAAGGAAAAAGAAGTCACAGATATGTTTGACTTTCTGAACTACTTGCTAAAAAACGCATTGGACTTTCCTTGGGGCCGTGAGCTTGGGATCGAACCAGCACATCATAAGTTACTATCGCAACCCAACAAGCCACGCTTAATTGTAATAACATTTGGCAGTTTTCGAACAAAGGAGGAGATGGTCCGGAGATCTTGGCAAAAAAAGGAGGTGTTTTATCATGTTGATCACGATTTCCCATCTGAAGTGCTTAAAAAACGGGGGGAATAAAGCCAGCAAAGTGTTACACAAAAAGCAAATTAAGTTCCAGACCTGGCTGTACCAGGACGCTGCGGAAGCAATGAGGGACATGGTCTCATGAGCATTCTCGGTCTCATTGGTGAAATCATCCAATACTACAGATCAGGAGGAAATCGGAATATCTACCTGGCTGGGAAGGAGATCATGTATCTGGGGAAGGGGATGGCTGCACGCAACCTAAGAAGACCCCTCGCCCTCTAGAAAACTCCCAAAATGTAGGAAATGATCAATGGTGAAAGCTCTACGCTAGTTTCAGGAATGCAGATCAATTATAATCCACGTTTATCGTAATATTCTCTATTTGTCACATTTATAAAGTCGTGTAAGTTCTACAACTTCGGGTCTTGTAAATTGGAGAATTATCCAAGATTTCTTTTGTGCTGAGTACTTTTTCATTTTATTTGGACTAATCTATGATCATCTAGTATAGGGCCCCACTTTCTGTTTGATGTGGGTTTTCATTTGACTGCATCAAGCCCCTCAAGGCTCTTTGGAAACAAGCCTGGAAACAACTGTTTTCCGTTCATTATGGCGGTGTACTGTTGTTCAGAACTGTTCTGTGCACTGTTCTGTTCTGTGAAGCCAGTCACTGGCATATATTGCGGGAATGCCCAGTAATAAAATCCTTTTTGGAAGGCATTTATAAGCAAATGGAAAGAATATTTAACGTCACACTGCCTTTTTTTGCATTATCTCTAGGAACAACAAACCCCCAGACAAGAGGACCTGAAATAACATTTATTTAATATATTGATAACTGTGGGCAAAAAAACGCTTACAAGGCGCTGGTTACTTTCTAAACCCCCCACAATACAAGAATGGTTGGAAATTGTATATGACATTTATATTATGGACAAAATGATCTTTTCCCTTCGCCTACAGATGAATGTGTTCAGAGATATCTGGTCCAAATGGACTGAATATGTAAAGCCATTGCATCCAGATTTTGTAGAGGCATAAAATGTGTGTGCCCTACTGAAACCTAAAATCTATATTTTCAAAACTCATAATCAATAGGCCATCTCTCAAAGTCTTGGAAACACAGATTCAAATGATTTAACGTATATTTAGTCTTTATCTGGCCTCCCCTGAATTGTATACATCTTGCTATTAAAATTAAAATTTAATTTTATTATTTTTAAAAATGTATTATTATTTATTTAGTCTTCTTTTTTTGTTGTTTGTATTATGAAAAAAAGATTAATTAATGGTAATAAAAATTTGTTGTTGTTGTTTTAAAAAAAAGGAATAGAACAGTAGATTAGAACTTAACATGAAACAGAATAAAACAGATGAGAACGCATAATGGAATTGAACGTCTCAGGGTTATGAATATAACCCCTGTTCCTTGAAGGAACGAGACACTGCGTCAAGACGCTTTGGGAACACCTCCA
>JAUMHP010000084.1:9321321-9337992 GCA_032361065.1 Enteromius trimaculatus
AGGCAGCAGGTGATAAAAATCAAAGCTCACACGTACAGTAGTTTAGAAAACTAGTCCCGTCCGAATAGAGCTACAGCGCAATTCACTTATACATCCGCGCTAAAATATCAAGGTGAAAGTCATCATAACTTGTGTAGTATAGACCCAGCTCCCAACACAAGTTTGTTGAATATATATATTAACAACAATATTTTTTTATTGTGCAATAAGAGTCTCATGTTAACGCCAATAACGGCCCACCACTAGTTTTTATGCAAAACATCCAGCGTGGTTTTATTGACAGTTACTGACATCAAACGTTTTCAAAGTGGTTTTATTTGCAGTAGATGAGTAACAACAAGCAAAGTCTCTAAAACTATGGTGATGTTTGGGAAGGCTGTGTGTTGACAGGCAGGTCTGTGATGTTTTCATCACACCCATGTCATTATATATGTATTTATAGAGGGTGATGGTCTGAGGGCTTGTATACTGCTTTTCAAATATAGGCTTGTCCACGTGTATAGGAGACAATAGGAGATTCAGTGCTCTGAAAAGGCTGACAGTTGGACTTGTACCTCATTACTAAGAGGGTAGGGTTTAGTGAATGAGCTTTATATAGTCACTTAGTGAGCCCACTTTAGGGGGGTGATTTTTCACCAAAAATTGTCAAGAAAATGTCCAGATTGCTCCGAAATCTAAAGGAAAAATAGAATTTTATATATATATATATATATATTAGTGCTTAATTGTTCAAGTAGTTATTGAATTGTGATTGTCTCCATACAAAGTATTACTTTTTTTTTTTTTTTGCAGGCTTTGAGCGATAATATAATTTTGTAAGTTTTAGTGCATGAAGCTTAAATAATATGATTAAAAATAATATATTTTTATTTAGCTAGTATACTTGGTTGGTTAGTAATGCACAAAAAAGAAAAAAACAGACTTCTTTTAATAAGCGAGGGTTTTAAAGCTTGAGGGGCTTCAATCAATCCCACCCCCACCCACTTTTTGTTGGTCCCACCCGTCTTTATTTCTGTCCTTTAGTATTTAATGATGCTCTCTGTGGTAGCAGTATCAGATTGCAGGGTGGGGGGGGGATGTGAAAAGACTAGTTTGATGGCACTGACTACACAAAAGAGAACAGATGCCACAAATGGCATTTTTAAATGAGGGTTGGGGGGTTGTCTTTTTGAAGCTTTTCACACTTTAAATGGATGAGCCTCAGTCAATCAGTAAACACCTTTGGTAAAAGCGCAGTAGTCGGGTGTAAAGTTGGCGCCAGTGTTTACTCATAATCTTAGCGGACGGGGGAATTAATTGGCAGTTTGCAGAAGTTCACGCCAGCTTTGTT
The DNA here is from genome assembly GCA_032361065.1 of Enteromius trimaculatus. Lineage (NCBI taxonomy): Eukaryota > Metazoa > Chordata > Actinopteri > Cypriniformes > Cyprinidae > Enteromius > Enteromius trimaculatus. The sequence goes on from JAUMHP010000084.1 coordinate 9,322,652, forward strand.
TAGAATCTCCAAGGGGAAGGACTTTCAGGGTTTTTCAAGGAGGCCCATGGAGGGGAATGCTTGGTTAGAGGACATTATTTCCACTTCCTGTGCTTGAAAAGTTGAGTTTTGGGTTGTTGCTGATTTGTTTTTCAGGTTTACTAGCGTTGAATTCAATAAATCATCTCGCAAGTCAATGACGAGGTCAAATGGCTGCCATTAAACTTTTCATTGAACACATGGCTGAGGCCAGTCCAGATAGCTTGGCGCCCTTTAAACCTAGCATTTTTAGCGGTAGCTGACACAATGCCCTTTTTAGGGAGCTCGGCATGGTAATCTAGGGTGATTAATGGAGTTTTAATCAGGCTCAGTTGACGTTGGCGCATGCATGTGCCTTGAGTTACGGCCTCCCATTTGGCAAGTATGATGACCATATCAAAGGCATCGGGTCAATAGAAACACCCCCACTACTTTGATTCTTCGTTTGTCAGGAGAAATATATGGCGGCAGTTAGCAAAATCTTCTAACCAAGTACCTGTTTATTATTTTAGAGGCCAAATATTCATTTCAAGTTTTACTTTGAAGCCTACCATTGCGTCTTTGCTGCATTCTTTAAAATAAAGGTTCTTTTTTTGACATTGTTGGTTCCGTGACAAATTATTAAAAGTAAAGGTAAAAAAAGTGAAAATGTGTTTCAGTGAACGGTTCTTTTTTTAAAAGACCATTTTAAACATTTAAAGAACCTGTTTCTACTATATAGAACCTTTTTATGAAATGAAAGGTTCTTTATTAAACCATTGATAACAGTTTTATTTTTTATTTTTTTTGTCTTTCCATTGCACAAAAGGTTCTTTTATAGTGTAAAATGTTATTTAGATGTTTAATAAAAATGGCTCTTTTAAGAACTGTTCACTGAAAGGTTTTTCAGAGAACCAAAAACTGTTCTTTCCAGGCTGCGAAAACCTTGTGTACCCAACATAGATTGATCTATATTATCTTCTTTACAGTTGCTATGGTGAAAGTGATGTGTACCAATAAACAAAAAGACAAAAGTGCTTTAAAAGGCCCACTCTCCCTTCCCCCAAAAGAGCTTGTTTCTAAATGAACAACAGGAAATTTGTCCTTGGGATCGGGAGCAATCTTGTTTGTCGAACTCTTTTGCATTATTTAACTGTCAGCATCACCTTGACAACATTTCACCCCCACGCCAACGATACAATCCAGCCGGTAGCAATCAATTCTTATTATATCAGGGTTTGCTGTCGCAGTGGAATGATTTTCCAAATAAATTATCAATGACCCGATGGCCTCACACTTGTACGTTTGCTTCGAATGTTAGCACGACATCTGGTGCGTATTATTAGCTTATTTCTCGCGAACGTTGCGGGTGTTAATGCGCCCGCGAGGTCTGTCAATCTTTGACAGAGCTTGGTGGTCCATCTTGATGGAGAAGTTTCAGTCGGACGACCCTCCTGGGTCCTATGATGATCCGATCGCTGGCGTCAGCTTGAAGTGCAGTCCATCTGTGCGATAGATCAGGGCTGATTCAATTAGCAATGGTCTTTGCTCTTCAGAATATCATCTCGACAGGCCGATTCCGTGATAAAACATTGTTTATTTGAATCGCAAGCTGTCAGTTGGATGTTTTATGGTCTTGTTTCGGTGCCGTTTCACCCTTGCCGTTTTTTTTTTTTTTTTTTTTCAGTACTGTGTGAACTATCTGGTCGGGTGGTAACTCTAACCCTTGAATAGGAGGCATTTGATAGTAAAAATCTTGAAAGGCCAGAGGCAAGAATGTGAGGTTGGTGAGGGGCTGGCGTCTGCGTCTAGTTTGTCCAGCCCCACCCAAAGGAAACATTCCAAGTGGAATTAGAGTTTCTTTTCTTCAAATGGTGAGAATTCCCATTAGGGCCCTGTGCATAAAAAGAGAATAGAGGGAGTGTCTTCGTCGCAGCCGTCCTATGATTTGTGACCGTTTCTAGTCCATTTCACCAAATGTAACAGAAGCAAGTAATGGAGGGGGGAATGGTAATCAACCAGAAAGGTATATGGGGAAGGGAGGCCTGTTTTCTTATTTGTCCGTCCATTTCCTATCCCTCTTAACAAGTGTAGAATGTTTGTCCCCAACCCCCCTCAAAACCTGTCCCGACTCGCCAGAGGTTTTCACAGCCTTCGTTTTACCAAAAGCAGCTTAGGGCTTTATCATCACACAGTATCTATTTATCAGTATCACTAGAATGTGGAATTTCAAGCACACCTAGGAAGAAATCAAGTGGTAAAAAAACACATACCTTCTCATAACCCAGCAGGGTTGAAAGTGACATCAACAGAAACTAGAAGTATATTTTGTGGTATCAATGACATTGTTTTTTTGTTATTTCTGTTTATTAATTATTTTTTTTAGTTGTTGTTGCTCGTGTTTTTGGTTTTTTTTTTTGTTTGTTTTTTCGTTTCGTTTCGTTGTTGTGCTCTTCATGTTTTTGCTAAGTGTTTCCAAATATCTTTCCAAGAACAGTTGGACTGTAGCAGTCGTCTGTCCAGTTTGACTACATTTAATGAGTGCGTTGTACAAAGGTAGACGGAGAATGCGTCTATATCATGCTTTGAATCTTGAAAGTCCCCACATCTAATTCTTGAGAGATTATTGACATTTTAAAAATACAAATCGTAAATTAAGTACAAAAGCTGCCTGGGACAGCTATGCTGTGGGGATCTGATCTTCCTTCAGTTCTTTACTTTCCCAACTGTCCGATACTGAGGCAAAGCCGTGGTGGACTCAGATCTTCACACCTGTGTCCATTTGTTTGAAAGACAATCTGTTTTCTCATGTAGCACCCAGTCAGGACAAAGATAATGGATGTGAACTCTGCCTCAGGCCTTTGCAGGATGTTCAAGGATTTGGACAAGCAGTTACAGGCCCTGGCTTTGGGCCTTTTGTCTCTTTTTCGGCTCTTCTCAACTATGTGCCATTTGTATTGTTCAAAGGGTCATATCAACCAATAAGGCCTAATAAAGCTACTTTGTGTGCGTTCTTTTTTTATTCTCTCATATATAGTTGTGCAGGCTGCACTTTGCTGACTTTTTTCCCACAATGGACTTCTTATTGTGGGAGACTGGACAGCCGCACACCTTAAAGGATCACTTAGCGTAGTACGGCACACAACCACGAATTGCTCTTAATGGATCCATTACAAATTCCCAGGGATAAAAGTCCCCAATCTACTCCCTCCCCCGCCTCTCCAACCTCTATTGCTCCTGGCACAGCAAGAAGCCAAATAAGTGAGACCATGACTTTTGGCAGTGGAGACCCAATTATTTGATTTGGATTAAAGATCCAGGCCATCCCCCATGGTGCAGTTCAGTGCTGTTGTCTGTGGAGCAGCTGCGGAGTTGTTGAAAATCCAATGACCGTGTGGCGCTTGGACATAAATTCTATTGTGTAAAAGTCAGAGAAAGTTTCTTTGATCTATTTGTTTTTGTCTTTATGTATTATGGTTATTGCAAAATAGAGATCGGTGGAATGGCAAAATATTTATTTTATTTATTTGGGACTTGGTTGTATTTTTAAATGTATTCTTCTTGTTGGTTTTATTTTGCATTTAGGGAACTTGAGTGCCTCTCTCTCTGCCTTTTTTGTTTTGTTTGTTTATACCTGTGTTGTGTGTGTGTGTGTGTGTTTTTTTTTTATTTATTTTTTTTTTTTTTTTATTATTATTATTTTTTTTTTTCTTCTGTCTGTTTTGGTGTTGAATTATTTTATTTGTTTTTTACCTTCAGAAACTGTTTATATATTTTATTTCTTCTATGCATGTTTGTTTCAGTTTTTGTTTTATGTGGCTAACTAATCATTTTTGTTTGTTTGTTTTTAACCAAAACTTTGAGATCAATTGATTGATTTGGAATTTTGCAGTGTTAGATTTACACTAAATACATGAGATGCATTAAACCAAAATTGCTCCCGACAATGCTGAAAGAGCTACAGTATAGCAGGGGGAGTTACAGTATAGCAGAATCTTTACATACAGTCATACTGCCCAACCCTGCTCTAAAAGAATCCTTTAAGAAGAAATCAAACAACCCAAGTGACTCACGCTAAAGTCGAAACTGCTCCAAACAGCATGATCTCTAACTTATCAAAATGCAATTACCACCCATTCCTATCAGCATACTGGTATATTTGCATTAACACCCAAAGAGGTCTGCGTGATAGGGGAGGTAACTGTTTCATCTCAGTTGAACAATCCCATCTAGGTGTTGATAGCACTTTGGGAAGCCCACCCTGTTATAGCATTACTGCCTGTTGACTTAACGTCTCTGGTTTCTCAATGCAAGACTGTATTCACTTATGAAGATCTCTGTTTGGGTTCTTTTGTTAGGATATCACTTATCTAGTAGACCAATGCTGTGGTTTCCACGCATATTCAAAACTACACTAAATTCTTTTTCATGAGCTACACTCAAAGAAATAAAGGTTCTTTATTGGCTGACGAAGATTCCATTAAGAACCTTCAACATCTACGGAACCCTTTCTTTGCACAAAAGGTACCTTACAGTGGAAAATGGTCCTTTTAAATGTTTAGTATGTTCATACTAGTACTTTCAAGAATTTGTACTTTTCATGGTATCACTTCCAAAAAACAAATTTTTGGAGTTTTCATTTTTAGGAGTGGCTAGATCTTATTTTCTTTCTTTCCGCCCAAGGCTTTATTTGCCACATTCAGATGAGACAAACACTGCACAAGCCATGTGTGTGTTCCTCCCACCCAAGTAATTATTTGCCATGGTCAGCTAGGGCAGTGGCTTCTGTCGAATTAATATGGGGGAAGGGGCTTTCATTTCCTTCGGGTGACCCAGATGGTCATCTGCTTCCTCTTCTCAGCTAATTTGGCCACTAGCCAATCAGTTCTCCCTTAATATGATTAGTAAGTCCAAAGCCTGACCTGTAAGCCTGATAACAGCTTGCACAGTTCTTGTAAATGTCTTCGATGTAGGATAATGTTGTGCTTTCGGCTCTCGCGTGACGACGCCGTTCGGAATTGACGCATGCACCGAACAAGTCTGAGATTTCTCGTAATCCTTTTATAGTGGAATTCAATACACAAATGCTTGTTGCTTTGAGATTCCCTCAAGGTTATACAGTAGACGGTCATTCACTTGACACATCACAATGCCCCACAGCATGGATGCCCACCGCAGTTGATTCCCTGCCGGGTTCCCGCTCCCAGGCCCAGCTGGTGTGTGTTTGCTGTAAACGTGAAGAGGGCCCGGCTGTAGAGCGCGCTCTTACCCAGCTGTGATTCACTTAGCATATTAAAGAGCTGGGCGGTGGATGAGTCCTATAAACTGCTTTATTGCCACTCTGCCTTTTCCTTTCAGACTTTGTGTAAATGAATACTGGAGCCGCTGTGGATAACTTGTAATCAAGCACAGGGCATGTGCACTGGGGGACTATTAGATTTTATAACTGTTTTGTGGTCGCGGCCTCTGGGTAACAAGGGTGACGCAGTGCTAAAACTGATTGCCTTCAAGCTTATGTGCTGAAAACACTGCATCTAAATACCGGAGATGTATGAATGTATACTGATATTTTTGCATGCTTGTTTCCTGTTTTTACCTTTTACATTGTCTAAAACTCACTTAAAGTTTTTTTTTTATTTATGTATTTTTTACATAAATAACTGCTATATAAATAAAGGTGACTAAAAGATAAGCTCTATATATATATGTATATGTATGTATGTGTGTGTGTGTGTGTGTGTGTGTGTGTAAAATGTATATAAATGTATATATTTTTTATTTTAATTTCAGTCATCACTGTCTTGTTAACTCAGCAGTATCATCAGTTCATTAGAATTATTTCAGGTAAATTCTTTTTTCATTTTATTTATATTTTGTTCATCGATAACAGTAATATTGATCTTTCAGAAAATCAAATTAATATCTCTAATTATATATAATATATATGAGAGAGAGGGAGAAAATGTTTTTGTTTTCATCATGTTACTGTTTAATAATTCATTTAATATTGTCCATTTACGGGTTCTTGCTCAAAACATGAAAATAAACATCAGTTAGAAATAAAAAAAATATAAAAAAAGTTTGCATATGGTACATTTGTACTTTACTTGTAGCTTCTGTTCACGGTCACCCAGTCATCAGCTTCATACCCCTTCATGTTCACACAAGGAAGACCCTCGTAGTTCAAAGGTTAGCGTTAAAGAACGCCTTCCTGACATGCAGACAGGAGCCTGTTTGTGCATCTTGACTCCCAACACCCAATAACTCACTTTCTAGTCTGTCCTTTCAAACAGTGGCCCCCAAAGTCATCCTCTCCTGTCACGTTGTTTTGCTAATTGTTTTCTTTTTTCTGTTTTCTCGTAGAATGGAAATTCAAGTTGGAATGAGGAGGGCGAGGGTGGGAGAAGCAGAGGAGAGGCCTCCAGAGACTTTGCCAAGGTAAACATTGTTTCTATGCAGTGGTCATTTAGTCATTTCACATCTCGACGGTGACACACTAACACAGTTTTGTTGAGTTATTAATTTTTACAGTAGCATGTAGATTTTTTTTTTTTTCTAGTTAGGGACAGTCGGTTTTATCACAATTAATTTGCTTATACAGTTAATTTTTAAAGAAAGAATTTGAACTGTATATGATTATTGGGTTCTAACATTTCTAGAATTCTAGAATTACTAGAAATTACTAGACATTTCAGAATATTTGTACACTACTGTTCATGTCTGCCTTTTGTAATTAAATACAGGAATAACAGCACTATTATTACAATTTAAAATGAGATTTGTTTGTGTGATGCAAAGCTGAGTATTTAGCATAATCTTCAGTGTAACTTGATCCAGAAATCTGATTTGATGCTCTAGAGAAACATTTAGTACTACTATTATTATTATTATTATTATTATTATTATTATTATTAACAGTGCTTAAATGGTTGTAATATTTTTGTAGAAACTGTAATGCATCTTTTCAGGGTTATTTTTTATTTATTTTTTTATGGATAACTATAAAGTTAATTTAGTTGGGGGGAAAAAAAAGAACACCTTTCTAAAATACTTTACTGTCACTTGATTATTTTGGAACCTTTCGGCTGAATAAAAGCATATAAATGTTTTTTTTTTAATGAATTTTTTTTAACAATTATTTATATCTAAATAAAGTGATTAACACAGTGTGTAATACAGTGAGAGCAAATGACTTTAGTTTCATTAAATATGCCACCTTTGTTTAATTTACGAATACATTTCCAGTAAATGTGGTATTTTATTGACTTAATTTGAAGTTTGATTAAATTCAATGATATTCAGAGTATTAGGTGTATTTAATCAGTACATGACCAAATGGACGGCCATTATATTGATGTATTAGTATATTCAATTCTGTATTTTATTGAACAAACAAGGACTTTTGTTTAGCCTTAGAGGGTAACTTCGCCCAAAAATGAAAACTAGTCCATGTTTTACTAGCCCTCAAGGCATCCTGGGTGTATATGGCTTTCTTCTTTCAGACAAATACAATTATATATATTAAAAATATATTCCAAGCTTTAAAATGAGAGTAGGTGGGTGTTTCTCCAAAAGTAGTCAGATAAAGCGCATCTATCCGTATTCAAATGAGCCTCACACAGCAAGGATAACTTTTTTAATATAACTCTGATTTGTTTATATCTGTACGAAGAAAATCCTATACACCTATGATTCTTGAGGGTTAGTAAAAAATGGGCTGATTTAAATTTTTGGGTGAACTAACCCTTTAAGAACAATAGCTTCATGTCTACAAAGAAGCTGACGCCAAGCTCACAAAAAGACTAACAAATGAATTCTTTACGATTTTCCTTTCAGCTTTACGAACTGGACAATGACCCAAAGCGGAAAGAGTTCCTCGACGACCTCTTTGCATACATGCAGAAACGAGGTAAGACTGGTTCTCTTAATCTAATTTGACATAGATCTCATCTTTTTAGGACAAGTGTCTGTAGGAATAACTGAATCCTCTTTGGCGATGACCGATTTAATCGGACACCTACACCTAGCATGGAGACGGCCCCCTTAGTTAAGTGGAATCATATGTCCCCGGTCTCAGATTAGCATATTGTGACAGAAAGATGGACCTGACGGCGTCATCCGACTAAGACTAAGCTCTCAGCGACACAGCTTGACGGGGCTATTAACCTCATACCACGGGTTTAAACTCAACCAGATGGAGAGCTGCTTGTGTTGGTCTACCATCAAACCCCCCGTACCACCTACTAGTGCGCGTAAGTGGGGTTGTCAGCTGAGGCTTCATAATGGGCGGGGGATGGGAAATGGTGTGATCTTGCCAAATGTCCGTCACGGAAGTCCTCTCAGCCATGATTAATGATGTTTTTTTGACTGATGGAGTGTGTGAAAATGACTTCTGCGGGTGACAGTTGGGTGTTTTTCAAGCGCTGAAAGTGCTTCAGCGTGCGACTCGACTCGTTTGGGATGATTGCAAGTTACCGTTTTTACTCCGCAACCAGACGGTTGTTTTGGTTGTCTGGTGTTGGTCTGAAAAGTCTCTGAAGGTGTGTTACCTGTGACTAGCTGACTAGCATCTCTCGTTCTACTTCTTCATTCTAAAGGTCGAGCAATATGGATATTTTTTTATATATCTGATGCTAATTCTATTATTTTAGAAAACAGGGTGGACAAGTATAAAACGCATAATTTAACTGTAAGATGAAAATACTAGTAAATAACCGATGCGGCAATGAAATAATACAAGTGTTTACTAAACGTAATTAGCTAAATCTGTGAAATAAACTTAAATGTATACTTTTAGTGAGCAACCTTTTTCTTTTTTTAACATTTTGTCGAATAAAAAGTAATGAAAGTGGAGTTCTGGTGCTGTCAAAATAAAAGTGTTTTCAACACTTAACAGACCAACGGTCAAAATATTATAGGCTCATGCTGATAATAAAAAAAAAAAAATGGAAATATTGGCCCACCGCTAGTTTATTCCAACACTACTGGGGGGAAAACATGCAATGCAGTGCCTTTATTTGCTTTAGACAAATTTTTTGGTATTTGATGTCCAAAATATTTTTTTTTTGTGACGTTTTTATGGTACGTTTTGCAGGTTCAATACAATTTAAACACTTGTCGCTTTTCTTTGATTAAGAAAAAGCACTAACATTAGATGTAATGGGGCCAATTTGTTAAAATACTCACTATTTAAATGGTATACAAGACACAAAATTGGTAATGTGAAGAGTTCATTTGAAAAAAAAAAATTTTTTGACAAAGATTTTGACAATTTATCTCAATCAAACTGCATTTGGGTTATTTTGATTTGGCTAAAAATAACAACAGAAAATAAAAAATAAGGCTAGCTATCACAATTGAACCCAATAAAAACATAACATACTAAAAAACATGATTTTTTAAATAAAAACCAAAATGAATTATGTCTTTGCAAATAAACTCTTCTTATGGTTTTAGACAAAATAACGCAATGCCTGAAATTCTAAAATAGCTTCAAAAATAATGAGAATAACACTACTGCTTATATAATACACATTTTAACAGCATAATGAATCTAAAGGATTATTTTTAGTGATTATTTGATAGTGGTTAATTATAGAATTAGAAGCTTCACATGCTTTACTGTAATCCTTTTTTTATTTATTTTTTTATTAGGAAACTAAGGTCACGTTTGTTTTTGTGGTAATCAAGCTTCTCTTGAATTGAACCTAGAATATTCCATAACATGCATTACCCACAATAAGGCATATATTTATTTATATGGATATTTATTACGCTTTGATCTTTCTAACTTTACACGCACACCTATAAATGTCGGCCTCTGCCCTGTGTATTGTCCACATCAGAGCGCTTGAAACTTGATAAGATGGGAGGAGGACAGGAGCAGTGGCTGCAGGGGAGTTTTGTGAGGGGATGTTCGGTGTGTGTGTGTATGTGTGTTGATTGGGGGCTGTGAGGGGGGCATCTTGCTCGGGGACTGGGGGGATCAGATAGAGAGGGTGGCTGAGGTGGATTAAGGGGCCCCTGTCCCTCTTCTGAAGATTAATGAGACCCTAAAACTCAGGGCCCCACCTTTGATATTAGAAGAATGACAGACAGTAGAAAAGCAAAGACAATGGAGTGACTGCTGAATAACTGCGGGATGGGAAGTGGATTGCATGGATGAGAGGAAATGATGACAAGAAGAGCAGAGAAAGAGAAGGGGCGTTATATGTTATAGGAATGCAGAAAACTTGTTAGCACAGCACGGGTTTGAAAAGTGAGAATATATAAGCCAGAGTTTAGGTTTTGATGGACTTGTTGTTTATAGAACAATGTTTTTTTTGTATTAATCTTTCTAAAACACGAAGGGAACTGATTTAAAAAAAATGGTATGCAACCTAAATGTGACTTTACTTACTTGAATAGAGATTATCATTAATATAAAAAAAAATGTTCTCATGAAATATAGTTATTTAGAATTTTAAAAAGTTTTAATTTGTGTGTGTAACTTGGGACAACTTGTTTTATTAATATATATAAAACTGAAACTAACATGAATGAGAACTATGTAGATGTTTAAAAAGACAAAAACGCCAAAGGAAAATAGAAAAATAAAAACCGGTTCAATTAATAAAATGTTAATAAAAAATAATAATAGTTGATACTATATTAATTGGATAATATCAGCTATCTGCCGATTCAGAAAATATTGTGTTTTTGATTGCACAAATCCCCAAATTAAAATTATTTTTAATACTTTACATTTTATAATGTACCATTTATTTCTGTTTTAATTTATTTAGTTTAATGTTGTTTTGTTTATAACAGTTTATCTGTATTTTATTTTATTATTTTATTTCTTTATTTTTGTGTTAAACATTAAATAGTTATTTGATGTTTCTGTTTGTTTGTTTTTAAAATGATTTTTTTTTATGACACTTATGGAATCAAAAAAGTACCTATTACCATACCAAATATGTAAAAATGGTCATATTTATAAAAAAAAAAAAAAAAAAAGCATATAGTGTCATGAACGCATCTATTTAACAATAATGTTGAACACTCTTACAAAGTCATGGCATAACCATTTTTTGAATTATTTAACGGGCTCATTTTGTTGCTGTTTAAATGTGTAGGTTTTGAATTCTGCTCAAGAGCATGTGTCGTCCAGTTGAATTTCTCGTTGATGTAGCGAACAGCTGCGACAGAAGTGCTGCTGGGTTTCCTATAGTCAGCAGGGACGAGGTTATATGTGAGCACGGCCTCTATTGTGTGACTTCATAATAAGTGTGGCATGTCCTGTTTGGAGCGTTTGTCTTGTCACTCTAGAGGCTTGTTACTCTCCTCAAGCATGTTTATGACATCCTGGGTTTGAAGTGGGCTGCTCTTTTCCCACCCGAGCGCCTCCGTCCTTTTATGACCACAGACTACAGATTTATCTATAGGAGAGTCAGGAAGATCCCAGAAAAACTCCTTCCTGATCCCTTTCTCTTTGCGTCAATGTTCACTGTCCCCCAGAGGAACGCAGTTTTGCACTGAGCCCTCGATCCGTTTGTTTTTATGGCTCAGCGGTAAAGAGACGTGGCCCTCCTAAACCAGTAAACATGCTGAAGTCTTAATCAAATGCACTAAATCAAGCATGACACCAAATTCCTTACGCAGCGTTAAATCCAGCTGAATTACAGCCCAGTGGCTTGTAAGATAGTCAAGCTATATATAATATAATATAATATAATAAATATTGTATTTATTTATGTTCACGAAAATGAGTTTTCTGTGTGAGCCATCATGAAATCAGTTCGCTTTGAGTCAGGGCTGCATATACAGTGTTTTTAGAGTTGAGGAGCGGAAGATGGTTGTTGGAGGAAACATGAATATTTTATACAAGAATGGAAAGTGCTTATTACTAAAGAAAAAGAAATATGACTCTTGGACTCCCTGTTTGTTATGATTCGGCTGTTGTCAAGTATTTTGTGGATAAACATATTATTATATAGTTAAATATGTACATGCTATATATGATAATTAAGGCAAGGCAAGTTTTTATAATAAGTAGTTGCATGTAAAATTGTATATTGTGTAAATATATATTCACTCATAAACCTAAACTACTGTTTTTATGTATAATAATATGAAACCCCACCAAAAATCATCTGTTTTAGGATTTTCAGGACTCTTAAGCACAGTGCAGGGTGGTTATAGTTAACTAATAATATGAAATGTTTGTTTCTCTCATAAATGTTAACTGAAACTGAGAATTTAAAGTTGTTTTATGTTATTTGCAAAAGAAACATTCTCATTTTCACTTGAATTTAATTGTATGTACTAAAATGGCTAAACCTAAAACTGAAATAAAAATAAACTATAAAGACCTTTTAAAAAAAGAAACAAAAAGACAAGTAGGGCTGTGAACATGCACGATTTCTAAATCGCCTTACAGCACGATTTATTTGCGCGCGCCCTCTTGCCGCAGTCTGTTATTTAAACCAATCACAACGCAGCGATTCCACTCCTCTGCTCTCCACCCACATTTAAAAGCTGTTGTCGGTTAATGAAGATTTGAAGAAAGAACTCACGGCTAAAATGGACTCTTGTCGTGTCAAACAGTGATAAAACTTTCAGTTTTGTGGACGTCGCCATCTTTGATATTACTTTAGTCACGGTTGCTTTGGTTACTGGTAAGGTATACGGGCTTGACTCCCATTGCACGTTCATACAAACAAATCTAAACTTTAAAAAAAACCTGGAAGAACTGATTTTAGAGACATGTTGCAGGTCTTTGATGAAGAACTAGTTGTTTTCCTTTGGAAAAATGTTTCAGATTCACGCTGTAACATGTCTGTGCGTGTCAAAGTCGTGAATATTGCAATATTGTTCAAGAAAATCGTGATTGGTTTCTTTTGTCCATATCGCACAGCCCTAATGACAAGTAAACTGATGAAGTTTGGAAATGTATAAACTGTAATAGTTTCTTGATGCAAAATGAACAATGGCACAATTCAGTTTACTTGGAAAATGATGGCAATGCGAAAAAAACAAGATTAATTTGAAAGAATATGAGCAATTTATATCATTACATTTTTATACGCAAATAAACATATAAATACTTTTTTGAAAAATGAAATGTGTGATGAAAAATATCAAATATGCACTAAAATTATAGCAAATCTAATGTAACCATTTTAATGCGTTTATATCAATGAATGAATTTGATTTTAAATCTGTCCGGACACTTTGCGATTATGATTAATGATTAAATTGTTAATAATTAAATAAAAAATTATGTGCAGAAGACTTTGAATGTTACTGAAATATTCTTTCTTTTTTGTGAAAAGCAATTTCTTTGTGTTTTTTTGACTGGTGTGAAATACGATCAGGCATTGCTGAAACGTTTTTCAGGTTATCTAAACAAAAGATCTAGCCACACAGCATCATCCAGGGTCTTTCGTCGGATGTTAGACCATGCACTTCCTGTATGCCCCCTCACTTCCTCTCTACAGCTGCATTACAGTAAGAATGGCGATCATTGTTTAGGTCAGAGAGTGGAATTTCCTTCACCAGCCCAGTGTCTCGGGGTGCCTTATTGGTTCATTGCAGAAAGCTGTTTCCTAATATATTTAGGGCAGTGGTCAGATTCACTGGCCTCCTTTTTTTTCTTTTTTTAACGGGGGAGGGGATGAAATTAGATGGCATGATAAAAAGTAAATTAGTTAGAAATTGCTTCCACTTCCTGTCAGCGGACAGATTAGCTTTGTCTATGAAATTAGAATCTACATGCAAAACAATGACAGCATAGTATTAGTTTATAGTAGTTAAACAACTAGTAAAGTGACTAAAGCAGCAGCGTTAGTACTGTTTCCGTCGTCTTCTGGATTCGAGTGTGAGTCTGTCCTGCTTTTGTTTCTATATGTGTTTGTTTGTTAGTTGATAAGTTGAATTTGCTTCTATATACACATCATTTATAGATCTTTTCAGCATCTATACGTTTCCATACCCTCATGCTTTTATTACCTTAACCTCATCTGACATGTCTCGTTGCCCTTTTCTTGAGACGTATGAAGGGAGACAACATGATATCAATTAGGAGCGCAATGCTTCAGCATTAAGCCGTAGCACAGCTCACATCAATCAATAATGAAGCCTCTTTAGCGGGAAAAGGCTTCCAATGACTTTTCCGTTCTTGAGTTTGAGCTAAATTGGTTTTGCAGTTATGGAGCGTGTCACAAGGTCGCTCCCTAGACGCCGCTGCTCCACGATTTCCTGTGGACCTGTACCTGAATCTCCAGCTCGGTGACCTAGCGCTAACCTTTCGCTTGAATCTGAGCAGCGATTGTTTGATGAATGAGTAATGTCATTCCCTGCATTAAATAACTACCTTTCAAAGGCAGCTCTTGCTCTGGACTCTCCAGGGGGTGCTGGGCCTTGTCTTGGAGGCCTGGGCTTCTAAATTACACGGGGGTAAATGAACGCTTTATAGCTGTTTGAGAACAGAGCGTTCTGATCCTGATCGTTCAAGAGGAAGCACACACACAACCACGAAACAGACATTTGATGTTTGTTTGGAACTAGCATCTGTATTTCATATTCATGACCATCCAGACCACTGAACAAGTGTTTTCAGGACTTAAAATGAGAGATATTGGAATAATATGAATATTTAGCAGTATGTATAAGAGTAACTGGAACAGGGGGTGATCAGGGGGTGTAGTTGGGTAGGCTTAAGGATATTTAAAGTGGGTGGAGTTGTGTATATACACGGTAGCTCCTCAGGGACTGCCCACATGCTAAATCCATAGCAGTTGTCTGTTTAATATAAAGTGTAGCACTTTATTGACCAAAAAGTGCTGTTAGTCCTGTTACACATTTGTACTTTTATTACCAAAAAGTGTTGTTATCATTGTCCTGTTGCACATTTGTACTCCCACACACCAGTCTGAGGGTTGTTACGTGTGTAGTTACAGAAATATCACAGCTGTAGATACTATGTACTGGTGTTTACTGACACTGTGGTTTCATACTGCATACACATCTAGTTACTATGGAAGTACACAGGTATTAGGGACCCTTAATATAAAGTGGGACCGAATAATTACATGTATGTACATACACGTATAAAATACACACTACAAACATATATATTAGTGGTGGGCCATTATCTGCGTTAACGTGAAAAAAATATGGCTGTTAATCTATCCACAAAGTTGTGTTGGGAGCTGGGTCTTTACTACGCAAGCTATGACGACTTCCACCTTGATATTTTAGCACGGATGTATACCTAGCCATTGCGCTGTAGCTCTATTCGGACGGGACTAGTTTTCTAAACTACTGTACGTGTGAGCTTCGATTCTTGTCCCCTGTCGTCC
>JAUMHP010000084.1:9348075-9381858 GCA_032361065.1 Enteromius trimaculatus
TTTATATATATATATTTATATATATATATATATTTTTTTTTTTTTTTTTTTTCAATATTGGGGGTCTTGTGATGTGACACAATGGGTGGTTTTGGCTGTATATGTTTAATAGTTGACAGTTTTCATCTCATGTCTCAATACTTGAAGTAATAAGAGAAATAAAAACTTACATTTTAAACAGACGTTATAAAAACTAAAGTGAAAAAATAAAAATTAATATAATAATTAAAAAAAAAAAATTTGCAGTTCATGTCTTAAAACACCAAGAGGCAGTACAAACATTTGTTTTCAAAATCAGACAGTTATGTCTGCACCTTAATCTAATTTAATCTGATTTTGTAAATCTGCCTATAATCATTAAAGTATTTGATTAGTGGAAGTGCGTGTAATATAGAAATGCATGCATATTTACTTCTGCTTAAAACAGCAATTCACATTAACAGACTAGAGATTCTGATTACGTGCAGAACTCGCAGTGGATGTGACAGATGCTGTTTTGTGGGGGTGGTGGAATGGGATTGCACTGTTGATGCCCTTTTAATAGGCACAGTGTGGGACACATGGCATAGTTGTCCTTGACCTGTCACTAGTATAGTGTCTCTCCTCGCCCTCTATGGCGTGTCCCGCCCCTGTCCTGAGCAGGACCACCCTCTAAACTCATCTCGGTCTCTCACCAAGGGAGTCAGTGGAGAGGATTACTACCCTGAATATAATCAAAAGACAGATTGTAGGAGAGGAAAAACCACAAGAGGAGAATCAATGGGATTTTGTTTAGAGTCAATGACGATTTGGATTTGAAATATAGATAAATTCTCCGGACAACTAGATGGATGGTATTGCACAACTGGTCTTGCTGCTTTGCTTTGGGAAACTGGTAGAGGTTAAGCATTTTGATGAAAGAAAGACTCAAAACCAGTTTTGACTTATAGGTAAGAAAGCACACAAGTGTCCAGTGTACAGATGAAAGATCCTGCTTCGACTAGTAGAGTTCAACTTCACCGTTCTGAAGTTACCTCTTTGGATATACATGATGTTACTTCAGAAGGTAAAGATGAAGTGAGAGCTGTGGTGTCCCTTGGCCAACATGCCCACTGAGGAGGAGGACTCTGGACAACCTGTGTGGCAGTCCGTCCTGCTGTTTGGCTGCAAGGGAATGATCGAGGGAATCATTGTCCTGTTGTTTCTCTGGCTGCTGGTGCAGGTGCTCTTCACAAAACAGCATGAAGGTATGGTAGATCTAACAGACATGCATGCTTGATACGTGTTTGTCAGGCAAGCAGTAAACAAGTTGTCCATTCGGTCTGAGATTTCAGATACAAGTACTGCAGTACACGTCTGTTTTTTACTATTTTATTACTGAACACTGACTTTCTACAGATTAAATTTTTTCCTTTGTTTGCGGATTACGACTTAACAGTTGTTCCGACAGTTGGAATGATGGTTACAGATTAAAATGCTGTTCTAACCCTCTTCTGTCTCTTCAGTGCACTTGCAGATTCTGCTGAGTGTGGGTTTGGTGGTCCTGTGTTTTTCCCTTGTCCTGGGCTGCATCATTTGTTGGGTAAAGACCAAACATAAACCACCCGAAGGCAAAAAGGCTGCGAGGACACCCCCTCCTCCTGATTCTGTGGATCATGTGACTTTGAGCCCTGCTCCTCTATCTGAAACCACATTTACCAAATTGCAGTGCGAGGAGCCAGAAGGAGATGTTCAAGACTATCCATCTGCTTTCGAGAGCTCTACACCATCAGATGATGAGTTGACTGCTGTCTCTGAGGTTAACAAGTCATGTTTCCAAATGAGACGGCTTAGTTCACCATCAGTCTCCATCAAGCCGATGGACAGTGGGCGCTCCTCTCTCCCCTCTTTCCCAAGACTAAGTCTTCTCACAAAGACCCGGAAGGTGCTGGAACGACACTGCACTGTGGCTGGAGATAGTTACTTGTTTAGCGAACACAGAAGACTGACGATTCCCAACCTACGATCACCCTGTGCCCTTTCTCCACTTCAAACCCAAGGTCTACTACAGGACGAACCATTACTTCCTAACTACGGTTCAAATTCTTGCAGTAAGACTACAGATCCCTCCTTGCACTTTACCCTGACCTTCTCTTCAACACAGAATACACTCACTGTATCCATCGTGGGTATAACCGGAGCAGTCTTTTGTCTAGAAGAAGTGACTGTCCAGGCCAAGCTGCCTCCACTTTGCCCTGGACCTCTGAATATATCTACCCAGGATTACAATCTTAGCTCTGGACTCTATAAAAAGAATTTGGTTATCAATGTTGGATCTCTACAGGCACTTAAGGGTTGCATGCTCAGGCTGGCTATCTTCATGCAGGATAATTCAAAGACATCCTTATTTCAGGAGCTGGAAGTTTGCTGTGGTAGTCTGGACTGGACAGCAGACAGGCCTGTAAACTTCGTTAGAGAACTAAGGCAAGTCGTGGACAAGTCCAAGGACAATTCATAGCTCCTGCTATTAATATAGTTTTAAACATTAACCCAAACACTTCAAAGACCTACACCTTGTGTTCTCTTTCGAAGAACAAGAATGGTTCATTTTTTTATTTAACCAGCTGAACTTTAACTGGATATGGACATTGATGTCCCACACAGGAATACAGCCTCCCAAGAATCAGAAAGAGGTCACCAGGTCTTTAGTCAGCTCTTCATCTTGTTGCAGTACCAGACTGTGGTTCATTGGCTGAAATTCCTCAGCCTAAAAGCAGCCAATCTTGCCAACCTGACTCCAGGTGAGATTACAATAAACTGTTCTCACCCTTTCCCAAATTATACCCTTGTCCAAATATAAGTTGGGCTAATAGCTATACAAGTTTATTGATCATATTGACCACTCTGAAGTCCACAACAATGGAATTCTCAAAAGAGGCATTGAGAGCATTCAAAAACACCATTTTGAACCCTAAAACGGGGTTCATCAAACCCTAGAGGGCCAGAGTTTAGCTCTAACCCCAAATACTTCCAAACAAATCAAAGTATTAAGAACTACTTTCAAATGGCAACATGGAGTTAAAATGGGATTGATCCTAAAGGGACTGCTGTGAAAGAGTCTTCTCTCTGAAGAGTCTTCCCTAAAATTATAAATAGGATACCTTACTACTGGGGTAGCCAACCCTGTAACAGACCAGCTGGTAAGAGCTGTGCAGGTAAACCTCACTCCCTGAAACTGAAGCATTTAGCATCTTTAGCATCCTTGTCAGTTTGCCTGCCTCCCATGCCGGCAACTTGGGTCTGTTCAACTGGAGGGGTTAAAAATAACAAGCAGGTGTGATAGAACAGGGTTGAAACTAAAATCTGCAGCAGGTAGTCCTACAGGAGCTTGATTGGTTACCACTTCCCAGACTGACAATCATTTTCTGCCCCAAATGGGTTCAGAATCATGCTATTACTCTAAAAGGTGTTAACAAGCCAGTATATACAGGTACCATGCACTTTAACCTAGGCCATACTGATGCGGATTTCACAGTAGACTTCGACCTGGTGTTTTTGTCAATCAAATCACCCAAATGTGTACTTGGAGAAGGAATGTTAGAATTGAGGATGGCATTTAGGATAGATCAATAAATTGGCAAAATTCCATTTTTGTAATCAAATAGAGCCAAAAAGATGTCAAGGTGAACATATCTGTCTTTCATGACTTGACGTGGCATGGATTTACCGTGTGATTAGAGATTGGAGGTTATGCTTGATGTCCATCTTTCAAAAACCCGAATTCCTCTTCCTGTTTTAAATCCTATGCAACTACATTCCACACAAAAAAAATTACACAAAGCTTAAAATGTCAAGAGTTGCATATTGTTCAAGTATAATGTGAAATAGTTCCCAGAAAACAGTTTAATGTCCTGAGAGTGCGGGAAAGCATATCGCACCACAAATCCCTCCTATCAGATAAATGGATACCTTTGTCATGATACGACATCACGTCTGCCATATGCATACGGCAGGTCCTGCTTACATGACTGTTACGTAAAAGCAAGAGGATTTATCCATCATAAACTAAGCCTAAATGTTTGCTTTTAATGTTCGGGATTAAACGCTTGTCTTACGAGAGCCAAGATCCACAGGAGATCAGCCTATTTTAATGACATTGTAGTTTAATCCCCCTCCCTCTTCAATCCTTCAGACAGCAGTCCGATCCCTTTCATTTCAGACCTGCTCAAACCTCAGCAATGGGAGGTCATGGCCATGAAGTCAGTTATGAGCATTTATCTACAGCTATTACGCATGAAATCTCATGGTGTTTCATGTGTTGTACAACTACTGGTTTTGATATCAAAGTATAGAGAATCATGGATATGTACATGCTTTTAATAGACTACTTATTGCTAATTTGGCAGTTTGTTCTATACAATATAAATATTATTGAATATTTTGTTTTTTTCTTTTGGCAGAGATGCCCCTGCTCATTGTCACTGAGTGACACGGGTTCCTGTTGGTTTTGAGGCCAATGAAGAGGGATAGATTCATTGTGAAGCACAAGTCAAACAGAAACTGTGCGAGATCACGTTTTCAACCATAAGTGCAAAATGAAAAGCTGACAAGACCTCAGATCTGACCCAACCACAGATATTAGTTACCTTTATTATACTGCCGTTCTGTATCCCATGTTAGAAGACATTTTTGATGCAATATCTATAACTAAATAATAGAATTAATTATTATAAAGATGTATGTATTAGTGAAATCATTTATCCCTAAAAAAAACTCTAAACTCAAACTGGTATTGAAGAAAAATTAGATAATGGCAAATATAGACTGCTTTATATGACGTTAATTTAAATGTACCTCAAAGTTGTTTTAAACTCTTGAAAGCTAAACATCAACACTGAAAATTTGGCAACATGCATTTAGTAACTGTACTGTGTAATTCATGATGAACTGCAATTAAAAAAGAAACTGTCAGTGCTGTATGGATCACTCGCTGGCTCCCCTCTCTTCTTCAAATGGACCCTTCCGTATCTTCTAAATCTGAGCTGCAAATCTCAACCGGCCTTGCACGGAACGTTCCATCACTGCAGCCCAGGGGAAATCTGTCCTGTTGTAAGTTTGGTTGAGGAGATATTACTTTGGCTGGACCAACAAGACAGAAAAGAAACATAATAACATCACAATGACTGCCGAAACAAAATAGCAGGACCCCACATAAATTTCCAAGAAGTTGAACAATCAAATTTGCCTGATTTTTCCCTATACGAGTGGACGGATCACATTTTTCACCTTCAAGCTGATTTTCCTTTCACTCTTTTAGATCTCCAATAGCATATCTCACTGCTGACATCTGCGAGGGAAGTAAGTGTGGGAGTTTTCGTTGTTTGTTTTTTTTTTTAATTCACCAAGTATTAGACAGGGTTCACTGATTTTAATAATATCGCACCACATCACTAAAGCTGTTTATCCCATTGTGCTTCTATTTTAAGTGCTTCAAGGATAAATCAACTACACAACATTTGGAATTTCACTCAATACAGGGTTGCTGATGTGTTTTATCCCTGCTTCTGACCACATCTCCGCAGACGCCCTCCTGCAACCCTAAAAGCTGCTTATGTGCCCCTTCATCCCAGCATGCTATTCGATTAAGACAAAATGTGAGATGAGGACACTCCAATTAGAGTCTATGACCTGATGTGCTTAAGCATGAAGTTGTTTGGATTGTGAAATTTCCCTTTCACTGATTTAGAAACAGAACAATTCAATTAAGTATCTTGTAAAAATATGACTGGTAGAGCAGGTTTTATAAATGGTTTTATTGCAATTATAACATACCTGGGTTGTCTTGCTGTGGTTCTTCATATTGGTGAGCAGTTTCTGCTCCTCTTCTCCCTCTAACTTTGTTGATCCCCCCTGAGAGACTGAGATCTGGGATGAAGACCTCTTTGCTGCCCACTGCTGGAGATCTTGCTCCAGTTTCTGTGTTTTTCTTCCCTGATGGTTTAATGTGTCAACAGCATTCCTGTTCTAAATGTGTCACACAGCTGTTATTCATTTCCATATTAAAAGGGTAAAAAAAAGTATCCGTTATGTGAAAATGATGAACTTAACAAGGTTTTTACCTTAGTACTTGTAGCATTTTGGACCCTGCTGTCGACCAAACCAGATCTTCTTGTGAAAACTGGAGACCTAGTACACATATCAAATACGTAAACATTTTTTTGTCAAATGTCAATAAAATTTGATTTATGGCCTCTTCTCCAAGGTGCGTTTTAATGTCCGGTCCTGTCAAATGTGAATTATGGCACTGGGAAAATTCCAGCTTTCCAACCCCCACTCCTCTTCCTGAGCCTGGATTCATGCACATCTACTGAGTAAGAGTTAGGAGCAGGGTTACTGTAGTTAACTAAAACCATGGGGAAAAATTATAACAAATTTGTCATTTGAAATAAAGTAAATGTTGACTGACATACAGCAACATAACTCAAAATTCAGCTAATTCAACTGAAACATTTTTCATTTAGTTTAAATTGGTGTTCTAAAAGAACTGAAATAGAAAAAAATACATAAATAAAATACAGACACATATACATATATAACTGATTAAACAAATATGACAAAAACACAACACAATTATTTAAACTTTAATTAAAACTGAAATGGAAAGGGAAAATATAAGAATAAAAACTAATTTAAAATAAAAAATATAATAAAATACAAAAAAATACTATGAATGCAACATTCTCAAATATAACTTTTCTTTCAATACTTCTTGATTATACCAGAACTCCCAGTTGTAACTTTAGTCTTTTCCTTTTATTTTTGCTTAAAAAAAAAAGGATTTGTTTCAAATCGATAAGGAATGATCAATAAAATTTAGTCAGATAAACCTTGACTGATTGTGACGAATAATGTGCCCATTCAGTGTGTCTGACCATCCGTTTCATGGGCTCACTTACTGATTCCTCCACAGGAGGAGGGGGAGGGGAGAATGATGGAGCCTCAGAGTCTGGAATTTCCCCACAGTCTCATTTTTATATAAGAAGAGGTGGAAATAAACCCGGCTTGGGTTGGAAGATAATGAATCAGACTGACTGACAGCTGACAGTGTTTATGCTGTTCTACTGACCTCTCTCCACGCAGCTCTCTCTCTCTGAACAGACTTTTCAGCTGTAGCACAGAAAGGAGACCCAAACAAGCACAGACAGGAAGTAAATAATATAGCACTTTTTCTGATGAAGTGTTTTACTACAGACATGGTGCAGTACCTGCTCGGTGACCAGCCTCCTCTGTTGGTCTGGATCTACAAGGTCTGTCACCGCAGGTTTCTGTTTTTTAGTCTCTAACGGAGATTCTTTCTCTGTTTTGCCCTATAGAATGAAATATCAATGAATAAACACACTAACACACGTGTGCCATTAAACGTCAGTCAGTACCTGCTGGGTAGCCTCAAGATCCTGCAGTTTTTGTAAGGCTCTGTCTCTCTCCTGCTCAAGTGTTTCTGCTCGCCTTTTGCTTTCTAAAGCCAAAACATAAAAGCCAAGTAAGTGGCAGGCAAGGCTTAGCTAACATATTCCTGTTGTACAAAATGTGCATTCTTCAGTTATTTTGCGGAGAAAGTTTCTCCAGTGCACAAGGGGGCGATGGAGTCAACTACAAACTGCTGTACTTTTAACAAACAAGTCAACAGTTTCAATTTATCTTAGTTTAAAACTACTCTGTCAATGTTATAGCAGATGCTAATAGGCTATCGAGCCCCTTCTAATGTAAATGCTACACCTACTTGCACTGTGTTTTAAATCTGACACAAAAAAACATGTAAAATCAAGCTTAAATATCTAGGAGCTCTTGTGTTCAGTTAATTATGATACATTTTTGAACTTTACTCAGTCTTCGCTGTTGAAAAAAATAGCTGGATATGCTGGGATGCTGGTTTAAGCTGGTCCTTTGCTGGTTTTTTGCTTCTTTTTTATCTTAAACTGGTCGGACCAGCTTAGAACGAGCACATGACCAGCAAAGGACAAATTAGCAAAGGATCAGCTTAAACCAGCATCCCAGCTTCAAAACATAGCTAACCTGGACATGCTGTTTTTTTCAACAGGGTTAGCATGAGGAAATACCTTCTAGCAGGGCCTTCAGTAAGTCTAAGTCCTCAGGACTGCATTCACTGACCACTTCCTTTCTCGACAGCAGACTTTTATGTCCGAAAATCTGCCCGAGGTAAGAGACACAAAGACGTGTGACACTGAAACCTCGTCAGATGAATCTGTTTTGTCGTGAGAGAGTTTTATTGGCTGTCGATGTACCTCCTGCTCCAGGGCGGATATCTTGATCTGAGTCTCTGCTTTCTCTGTCATCCTC
This sequence comes from Enteromius trimaculatus, assembly GCA_032361065.1. Lineage (NCBI taxonomy): Eukaryota > Metazoa > Chordata > Actinopteri > Cypriniformes > Cyprinidae > Enteromius > Enteromius trimaculatus. The sequence continues at coordinate 9,356,392 of JAUMHP010000084.1, forward strand.
TGTATCTCCAGGTTCTTCAGATCTTGATCCCTGTGGTAGAAACAGAAAAAGAGCTGATGACATGAAACCTGTCATATAGTTTATTGTTCCATAAAAGGAACAATAAGCGGCTGCTTCCTGTTTTACTAGTTTTTGATAGCACTGCATGGTCATATTCCATGACCGTTAAACCCCCAACTGGAAATAAATGGTGTCCTTTGTCCTGATCTGATTTGTACATCCTAAGGTTCTTAACCATTCATTCAAATATGGCCATAACTACCCACTTATGTTAACACTTGTTATGTGTATATAATATATTTATATTTATAATATTATAACATATTTAATATTATAATATAATATTATATTATTATTATTTAAATAATATAAAAGTTTTTTTTTGTTTTTTTTTACGGGAATGATTATGAGTAAAATATACACACTTTTCTTTAATTTCCTGATCTCTCTTTGCAATAAGCTGCTCCAACCTCTGGACCTCACCGCTGTGTTGTGACACCTGCACAAGAAAAATCATATCTCAGTACCTCAAGTTCAGTGGCTCTGATCTTCAGCATGTCCCTCACCGTTATATTCACCAACTCAGACACCTTGGACGTTACATTTTTAACATTGGGAAGTTAAATGTATATTATATAAATAAATGCATATTACATATTTATTCATGAGGGATTTTTGACTAAAAGGACATACAGAGCTACCCATGAGTCTCTGCTGAACTTGGCTTTGGTCTCTCTGTTTGAAAACTTCAGGCTCTTGCTGTAAGACAACTTACAGATATACTAGCATGCGGCACAATAACACTACACTCCACAAATGGTCACGTTGAAGAACGCAAACAATAAAAGCAAAAGTTACGTTGTCATTCACTCGCTGTTGACTCTTGAGCTCATCGAGTTCTGCTTGTGTTGAACATAACGTCATCGCCACATCCATCCACCTCTCGTTCCAGTGAGCCGCCAGTTTCCTCAACTCCTCCCTTTCCTGTTCAAACCCGGCCCTCATTTGCTGTTGCTCCTCCTCTTTTTGCTTATACCCTGCCTCCAGGATTTGGATTTTTTTTTCCAGGTCTTGACATTTGAATTGCAGAGCCTGATTTTCTTGTTCGAGATTGTCCTGCAATTCTCTGTGTATATGGAATTAATAACCTGGATCAGTGCCGAAAAAATCTGTGGAATCAATAAGCAACCCTGAAGTTAAATAATCGACAGAGGCGTCCGACCTGTGCTGGCAGCATCTCTCTCCCAGCTCTATCATCTTCTCATGAAGTCCATCATCAAATGTTTTCCTCAGTTGCTCTTTCTCTCCTATCAGCTGCAAACGCTCAGTCTCCAGTGCCGCGATCTGATTGGTTTGGATCAGTTTCTCTGCCTCCAGCTCGTGAAGCTTGTTAAGAGTCGCCTGCAGTCTCTCTGTAGCTTTGGTCAGATCAGACGAAAGCTTTTCGTTCACCTGAAAATCCAAAGCAGTCAGAAAAGGATTGTTCAGAATAATTCAGAACAAACTAAATAAAAAAAAGGGTTTTAATGAAAGCCAATCAAATTGCTTAAAAAAAATGTAATCATTCAGTTGTATAATATTAATATAATTATTTTTCTGATATAATTATTTTAAACAGTATCTAAAATAATAGGAATCCATACAATATTATATAATAGAAAATAATAGAATAGAATTAGTGCACATAGAATTAATCACGTCTAAAAAAAATTATTACAATATATGTAAACTATAAATAATAGTTTTTGTTTACATAACATATGTATGTGTGTGTGTATTTATTATGCATAAATAAATATGCACACATGCATGTATACATATTATAAGTCTGTTATCTTTATATATTAAATATATCTATTTATAATACAAATTATCTAAATTTAAATACAGTATATGCATGTAAATACATAATGTACATAATAAATATACACAGCACACATACGTACAGGTATTATGTAATTTTGGATACAATTAATCATGATTAATCATTTGACAGCACTAAATATATAATATAGTATAATATTTAAAATATTGGCATTACAAATAAGAGCATTATGTATTTTTGAAATATTTATCTTATGCTTACCAATGCTGCATTTATGTAATTAAATTATGATGATTTATTTTATAATATTTTTTCTGTTCCATTAATGAAGATTTTACTTTCACATTGAATCAATTGAATCTGTCCTTTCTGAATAAAAGTGTTAATTTTTTGCATAAAAGAACCCCAAATTTATGAATATTTGTGTACAGGTTTGGAAAACAATGACCTCTTTAATGGAAAGCAGCTCCTCCTTCATCAACATGGCTTCCATCTTCTGTTTGTTGGTCTGGCTCTTAGCTTGGGCCAGCTCAGAATGGAGCTCACACACCTGCTCACCAAAGCCCTGTTTGCTCCTCTGCTCTCTCTGTAACTCCAGATCTAAAGCCTGGATCCTCTGATCAAGCTCTGCTTTCTCCTTTACACACACAGGCAAAAAGATCAGCGTTTATTACATCATTGCATCTACAACAGTGCTTTTGAGCTGGAGGGCTGCGACCTAGAAAAGATGAAGGACAGCAGGGGCAATCAATGCTAAAAGCAAGTAGTAAAATATGTGCGGTAATTCAAATTTTGTCTGATAAAACTGTTGATATTGTGTTAGGTCAGAGCTTAATATGAAATGTGACGCCAGACCTGGACAAGATGGTCTTTGTCCATTAAAACTCCGGATAGTTTGACCTTTAAGTCATTCAGATTGTCTTCTAGTCTCCGGGATTTAGTGGAAAACAGGCCTTTTTCCTAATAAAAGGAGATGATAGTTTTGTGTGTAATAATTTTTAGTGTAACAATTAAAAATGACCAGATCATACCAGTTCCATTTGTCCCAGACGGCTGCGGGACTCATTCAGCTGGACCTCTAGCTCTTTCTGGGTCTGGATGGAGCTGCTCAGTCTTTGCTCCAGCTCTTCTGCTTGGTTCATTGCCTCATGTTTCCTCTGTGTAAACATTTGTGCACTTCTTAAATCTAAACTTAGCAAGTTCTTAGCAAAATCTAATCTAAAATCTAATTAGTTTTTTTGCATTAAAGGATTAGTTCACCCATAAATGAAAATTCTGTCATTTACTCAGCCTCAAGTAGTTCCAAATCTGTATGAATTTCTTTGTTGTCCTGAACACAAGGGAAGATATTTTGAAGAAAGTTCCAACCAGGCTGTTTTGGTCACCACTGACTTCCATAGTAGGAAAAAAGATACTCTGGAAGTCAAAATGGTGACCCAAAATGGCATCTCTTGCAAGAAATTCATAGAGGTTTGAACAAAGAAAATATATAATATGGGTGAAAAAAAATGTAATCAAAATTTAACCTCTTCAGATGAGTGGAGCTGTCTCAATGCAGTCTCTTTCTCATACTCCAGGTCGTCTGTTCTCTTCTCAGCTTTTCTGAGAGATTCTCTGAGCTTCTTTATCTCTTTCTCAACCTGCCGCTGTCCCTGGTGCAAGCAGCAGCATACAAAACTTCTTAATTGTGAGAAAATATCACAGTTTCTTATTTTTTGTCACTCACAGTGTGCTATACCTCTATGAGGGTTTGGGCTTTTGCAGCATTGAGAGGGTTTGGTGATGTGGGTGGACTTCTTCTCTCCAGGTTAGACCTCATCTTCAAAATGTCCAACTCAAGCTGAAGAACTCTGGAGTCAGTCAACATACCAAATCAAGACTCTGTTTTGCTTTTTTCAAATGTTATGGATAATTCTTCATTGTAAATTATATTATTGGCGATTTTAGCAAAATAATAATTCAAAATGAGCATTAGTTTCTGTAATTATTAGTATCTGGTTTGATTCTGAGCTCCAGTCTAATTTGAGTTTATCCAAATAGCGTCTCATGCTTCAGCGGATGCAAGAATATCCGATCATCTGTACAAAGGTGTCAAGTGATCCATAGCAGAATTCCCAATATTTATTTGCATTAAACATGTTTTAAGTCCTTGCAAATCTGTTTAAAAATGTGTTTATTTTCTGTATATATTTCTGAAAGGACCCCACTGTATCATACCATTAAAATGTTTTTTTTTTATTTTAAGAAATTTTAATTTAATTAATTTTTAAAATGACACTATTTATAATGTTATAAAGAGTTAAAATTAACACTGTTCTGTTGACATTTCTGCTCAACAAATATTTTTTTCAGTCATGTTTCCACACACACACACACAAAACTAAGAAGTACAATTGTTTTCAATAATAATAAGAAACAATTCCTTAACAGCGCTTTTAATAAAACCAGCATATTTAAATGATTTCTGAAGAATCCTGTGACACTGAAGTAATGATGCTGAAAATTGAACCTTACTTAATAAAATATATTTAAATAGAAAATCTTTATTTTAAAGCATAATAATATTTCAAAATATTGATGTTTTTACTTTATTTTAGATCAAATAAATGAATAAATGCAGCATTGGTGAACATAGGAGACTTTCAAATACAAAACATTTTACTGACCCTAAACTTTTGAATGTAGACCTATGTATGGAATACTATATAATAAATAAATATTGCATGTTGGTTGAATGTTAGTTGTTTAAACTAACATTTATGTACTTGTCACCTAGAATATGGATTCCATATTCAACTCACTTATCATGTAATTCCCCTTGACGGCGGCTTTCCTCAAAGCGGCTCTGCTCTGCAGCTTCCTCGTCTTGTTCAAGAGCACTCACTGCTTCACACAGCTGCTTTGGGGAAGGAAGGTCAGTGATGAGGGGGTCCTTGTAAACAGCAGCACACTTTGATATCCCTTTCCTGTTTACTGTCCCATCAAACCAATACCAAACTAAACCAACTGTAAAATTCAGCATCTGTAGAGCTCAAACTGCTTCAGCCATACCTTGCGCTTCATCTCCAGGTCGTTTGAGACGCTTTGGGTTTCTTGAAGCTGAGATCCTTTGGTTTTCAGTAGCTCTGTCTGAGCATCCAGGTGGCCTCTGGTCTCTCTGAGCCTCTGGATGAGCTCTGCTCTCCTCATGCTGCTTTCCTCCAGAGCAGCTCTGAGCTCAAAGTCTTCAGCAGAAGAGTGTGATCGCGGAGCTCCTTCTGGAGCCAGGCGGGATGTAGATGGCCATCTCGTCATGCCCGGGGAGCCCCTGTGTTTCTGGCTGCCAAGAGTGCTGCTTTAGAGAGATGTCAATGTTTCTATTACTCATAGCTGGGGGGAAAATCATTTTGAAAGTAATTCATCATTTTTGTCTGTGATATTATCATTGTGGTGTGGGAAGTTTGGCATTACGTCACTTGCTCACCAATGGAGTGAATGGGTGCGATCAGAATGAGAGTCCAAACAGCTGATAAAACCATTACAATAATCCATGTAATCCACACCACTTCAGTCCCTTCAGATGCAATTAAAATCATGTAAACTGAAAAAATGCATTGACTTTAAAACTTTGCTTCTGGCCAAAATACCATAATTCATAATAACATTTCCTCCAGTAAAGTCAATCTTCTGTTGTCCAACTTAAAATCCACCCACATATGCTTCACACGAAATGATTTTTTTCACTGGAGAGAATAATATTATGAATATAGTGTTTGTATTTTGGTCTGAAGATTAGAGGAAACTTGCACCCAGGGCAGGGTTGCCAGGTTTACACAGCAAAACCCACCCAACTGCTTTTCAAAACTAGCACTTTTCAGGGGGATTCTCTGTAAAAATTGCATTCCGGTGGGGTAAAATGCACATTTTTGGAGGAGTTAAATATCATGTTATTTGGGTCGCTTCAACCCGCAGACATGAAAAACATCCCATTACACCTTAACACTGACACCTTTTCACTTCAAGACATTGAACTCAATTCATGTGAATTACTGTGATGTTTTTATCAGCTGTGTAGACTGTCATTCTGACGGCACCCATTCACTGTAGAGGAACTATTAGGTGAGCAAGTGACGCACTGCAACATTTCTTCAAATCTGTGAAGAAACAAACTCAGTATTTTGGATGGCCTGAGGGTGAGTAGATTTTTAGTAGATCAAAAAAAATTGGGGTGAACTATTCCTTCAAGGTACTAACCTGGTGCTGATTTTTGAGCGCTCGGTCAATCCAGATAAGCCTACACAACTCCATGCAGATTTCTGAAAAGCATATTTGCTACACGTTAAAAAAATAATTTGTTTTGATCATCAGAGCTTCACTTTGTACATACCCGAGCTTTAAGAAGAGATCTACTATCCCACAAGTCAAGATGCGAGAGAGCGAGGGGACTTTGGGACCTAAGAGTGCGCCAGAAAGAAGTACGGCCCGGGTCAGCGTCCCATTCCTTCTCACTCCAGAATCCTGAAGGTGAAAGGCTTCTTCTATCTCCTCTCCACTTGGCCATATCCAAAAGTGAGTTGAGATACTGTGCAGTGTACTGAACTGAGGAATGTCCTGCCCTTATACAAAACTATTTCACACGAACCAGACAGTTTGAACCTAGCATGCCAGAGTGGCACAACATCATGGAAACAATGTCTAATGTTTATTTTTTACTTAGTTACTTGACAGTCAAACAGTATTTGCTCTTTTATAATATGCATAATATTAAGAGTAAATATTCAGAGTACAATTAATAGAGATTTGTCATTAAAACTGTCAATTATTAATTTGCAAGTACATAATCAACAAAACAATATAATGTACCTTTTGTATCCTTGGTGATGGTTGTTTTTCCTCCTTGTGTTTTGATTTCACACTCACTCTGTACTTGACACTCACTCAGTTTCCTTATTGAGCAGGCTGTGCTGTTGAAAGAGAAGCCTTGGCAGCAGGTATCTATGGTGACTGTCATATACAGGACGCAGCCCACCTCTTCACTGAATAATCATTTTGTGAGCTAATGGGACTATTTCTGGAAGGTATGATTACAATGACTACAAAGAAAACTTGTACCTCCCAGAACACTGTAACCAGTCGATAACAACAATGGAATATATTGTTATTAATGCAAAATAATTTATAATTTTTATTATGATCTTTTTTTCTTCCAAACATTATTAAAATAATTATTTAGAAAAAATAAACTTGACAATATTTTAATTATGTTTAATGTTATTTAAAATGACTACATGTACAAATTATGGAAATACCATGGTTTTAAATATACTATAGTAAAACCATATTTAATTAATATAGTATTTAACAAGTACTACCAGAAGAACGTAACCAGTCAATAGCAATAAAATAATCTTATTTACTTTTTTTTCTTCTTTTTTTATGTGTACATAGGCTATATATTGTTCTCATTATTTTAAATGATTTAAAACAAATCAATGTCGGTACAGATTTAAAATACACCTTCAAAAATGCATTTCGTGTAGCCTACAACCTCATATGAATACGAACTAGCATAGTAATTCCTTGTTTTGTGTAAATTCATTATTTTGTTCGTTATCTCTTTTCTTCATTTTATTCATGTTTACAGCTTTTTAATATAAACGAGTCAATGTTAAATGTTCTTACCATGCTAACATGATCCAAAGAGTCTAACGTTAGGAGTGATAACTGGAAAATATAGCATATACTTTACTGTTACTTTTGTTGTTGATTAGTGGTAAGTTTTTTGTTGTATTTTTTCCCCTTGTTATTGTATTTAAATGTACAAAGCTAAAAATCAAAGATTAAAAATGTTAGTATGTATTTTCAGTTGAGCGCTCTGATTGGTGAGATTAACTTCATGACGTTGGTGATGGGAGAAACGAATCTTTTCGAAGCTTCGAATCAATTCAACCATTGCTTGGCAAAAATGATTCACTGTTTCGAAGCGTTTGAATCACTAGTGACGCCTGCTGGTCAAAAGTGTGTAAATGCAAAATATGAATGAAATAGATGTTAAAACCCTATTGCAAATGTTTTATTGAGTGTAAATTCCATAAAATAAAATAAAAACATTAATTGTGAAGCATAAGAATAATATGTGGCTTTTGAAATATTTTATATTAACTCGTAGAGCTTCTTTTGTTTTATTTTGGTTTTGGTTTTGTTTAGAAAATACCTACAAATTTGTAAAAAATAATCCGAGATCCAATGATTCGCAGACGTTTCGGAGCTTCATCACACGTGCCAAACCTGACTGCGCATGCGCGACGGACATGCGGAGGAAATGTAAATAGAAGGAACAGGACGGCATTTGACTCGTTTAAACTTTGCAGACATGTACAGAGTAATCCTGTGCTTCCGCCGACAGGGCACTTTAAACGGATTTAAAAGAGGAACGTGCTGTTTAATGCGTCGATACGTGAGAAGTAGATCAGAGGATGATATAAAGAACTTTATTATAGACAACACGGAAATAGTGAGCTCCCGAAGTTTAACCCCGGAGATCTCTTTAAGACTCTTCACTCCCACCTGCCGGTTCTGGAAGGAGAGACCTGAATTATGGCCTTTTCCTGATCCGTACTGGGCAATATACTGGCCCGGTGGACAGGCGCTGGCTAGGTAACAAATCACTAACGATAATAAACGCTACGGTAGATTTTAGGTTAGTTACTGTATACGCTCAGTCTGGTTAAGTTATTAATGATGTAGAGTTAAGTTATTAATGATGTAGCTCTGAGTGGACTGTTTTCTCAGGTATCTGTTGAATAAGCCCCAGGTGTCTGGAGGCAGAAAGGTGCTGGATCTCGGCTGTGGTTGTGGAGCATCAGCCATCGCTGCCAAACTCACTGGAGCCTCCCATGTTCTTGCCAATGACATTGATCCAAGTAAGGCTTCTGCAGAGGTTCCTGCTGCACTTCATCACTGAAATAAAAACAACTGTAATTTGTGAAATTCAACTTGAGAAGTGAACTAAACATCCTTATTAGACCATCTTGCAGAATTTATAAAGAAAACACTAGTGTCTTCTCCAGCTTAAGTTATTTCTATATTTTATATCAGTTCCAAACATTATTTTGCCATTAATTGCAATAATTTTCACTGGATTATATATTTTCCCCCCACTGGATTATTACTTTTCTTTTGAACAAACAAATGATGTGCCAGATTTTCAAATACACAAAATCAAATCAAAATATTTAATAATATTTACACAATTATAAGGGTTATAATAGTTAAAACTAAACCCATAAAAAATGTTCAAATAAATAAATAAATGTTAACTGAAACCATAATGACAAACAAATGTTTTATAATATTAAACAAAGTGCTTTGTTTTATTATTACAGTTGCTGCCGTTGCCACAAAAATGAACTGCGAACTGAACAAACTGGACCCTTTACCTTGTGTGACAGACGACATGATCGGCTCAAAACCTGATGACTGGGACCTCATTCTTCTCGGAGACATGTTTTATGATGAAGATCTGGCTGATCGTCTGCACAAGTGGCTCCAGACATGCATCACCACACATGGAACACAAGTGCTTATAGGTGACCCAGGACGGGCTCAGTTTGAAAGCCATGACATCAGAAAATTATTACATAAACAGGCTCGCTTTGAGCTGCCCGACTCAGTCAAAGAGGAGAACTATGGGCTTACGAATAGCACAGTGTGGCGCTACGATTACCAACCTGATCTATAACAGTATGGATGTCAATAAAACATTACTCAAGAAAATGCAACTAAATACATGCTGTCAAACAATTAATTGTGATTAATTGCATTCATAATATATATATATATATATACGTAATATATACACATGTATATATTTAGGAAATATATGTAATATATTTATATATGATAGAATTTATCTGAATATAAATCTATACATGTAAATATTTTCTAAATATATGTGTTTATATACACATAATAAATATACACTACACATATATTATGTAAACAAAAAACATTTGAAAATTTGAAAATTGGTGATTAATGTTTAGACAGCACTATATATATATATATATATATATATATATGGATAGTTGACCAAAAAAAAATTGGACTGTGACCTATGATGTGACAGCAAAAATGTAGAAAAAAAAAAAAACGTACACAAATTAATTTTTTTATTTATTTTTGTGTGACATTTTAAGACACGTAAACTACCCATGTATATATATATACACACACACACACCGTATGCGGTCAGCTGTAAGAAAACATGTTCAGTGTAACATATTCTGCAGCAGATTACTGTTATTTCATACATATATTTTTATTTATCATGTACTATAGTACAGTACAAATGAAAAGTAGGTAAACAACAATTTTACATAAATATATTATTAAATATTAAATAACATTACGATGCAAATGGTGTAAAAAATTCATTGATTTGTAGCATTTGTTCCATCAAACATTGACAACTGAATACATTTGACAAGGATTATGCATATCTTCTTTGTTGAGTGCATTACATTTACGACAATTAAGCTGAAGTGCAGTAGTGGATGTACAGAAGATAAGTCATATCAGTACACAGTCCAAGACACTTGCTGGATCTTGTTGGGGCCAATAAAGTTTTGGAGTGCCTCCCTTGATTTATCTAGAAGAGACACATAGATGCAGTGAAACTATAACAAAAAATACATTTCATTTGATGTCAGGGACCATGTGACTACCTGTAATCAGGGGACATCCATGGAAATTGAAAATTCGGATGTTGGCGCAGTTTGCCAGAACAGCAGTCACAGCCGCATCAGTCAAATTGCGACATCTTATCATCTGTAACTCCTGTAACAGGAAATGATATATTGAAAATAATAATACAATATTAAAATGGTCTTAATGAAAATGTTTTAATCGGTATGCATTACCTTAAGGCTGTGTGAACAGACTCCAGTTGCGAGGCCAAAGACCCCTTGATCAGTTACCTTTAAATATTATGATGAACAAGTAGTGAGTATTTAGTCAAAATAATAATCATCAATGTTCAAAAGGATTTGAGCAGCACTATGAGTTTGATATATACAGTAGCAATCAAAGGTTTGGAATAATTAAGACTCTAATGCTCATCATTTATTTGAGCAAAAATACAATAAAACAGATGCATAACTGAATGTTGAGCATCATCATTACTGACATGATCCATCCATTTAGAAAGAGTTTTTAAATTATTCCACACGTTCGACTGGGTAGTGCCCAAACAGGGGCAACAACAGTGTAAATGACCTCTGTGCCAGAGAAGTAAATGCTGTGCAGCATCCTGCAGTTCTCTCCCAGCTCCAGCAGGGCTCTGTCACTGAGAGCAGCGCAGCCACGGAGGGAAATCACTTCCAAACATTTGCAGTGTCGCGCCAAAGCCTGAACCCCTGAGTCTGTCACAGCCGTGCAGCCCGTGAGATCAACCACCTGAAGATAAGGGCACCGGGACGCCAGCACCTCTAGACCTGAGGGAAAGGTTGATGTCTTTAGCAATTTCATTTGAATAATAAGATTGCAGTTTGACTCAGTTTGAGATTACATTCCAAGAGAAAAAAAAATCGATAATAAAGAGGACCAGAGGTTTGCTTTCTGAGTTATTAGTCAAGTAATAAGTGCAGTTTTATTTCAGTATATATAGGTCAGAAAGTCTCTTATGTTCAACAAGGCTATATTCGGTAAAAAAAATACAGTAAAATACTGTGGGATACCTTTAGAAATTATTCTAATATGCTGATTTGGTACTCTATAAATATTTAAAAATTATTAGTGATGACAGTTGTGCTGCTTAATATTTTTGTCATTTTTGATAATTTTAATGAAAATAAAAATATTTGTTCATGTAGTTGTTAAAATACTAAATGTACATGTATTTAGCTTTAGGAAAACGTATATCCAATTATTAGTAACATTTTCTAGTTGATTATGATTTAATAAAAGTTTCATTATTATTACTAGTATTATTATCTTAAAACAAAAAATACAATTACTAATTATTGTAAGCATAAATATTATTGAGGATTAATTCTAAATATGAATTATTAATTATTAGTGCTGTCAAACAATTATTATTGTGAATAATAGCATCCAAAACAAGTTTCTGTTTACAAAATAGGTGTGTGTATTTATTATGTATATATATATATATATATATATATATATATAAATAAATACAAACATATGCGTTTATATATTCATGAAAAATTCTATGTTAAATATGTTTATAATATAAATATATGCCTCAAAATATTTACAATTTGTCTAATAGTTCATGTCTTTACATATATACTGTACATATAAGATAGATTGGCAGTCAAGAATTTACATATTCATATAACCTAATGCTTTAATGTTTTAGAAGAACATCTGTTATGAGTTAGGTCTAATAAATTATATTTTATGCATAAATCCTATGGTTATGTATTATGTGAATATCATTGTATATCTCGTAGTCCTGCATACCAAACGTATATCTGTCAGCATAATATTAGGACAACTGGGAGTTTTCTATATCTTTGGGTTAGTATGGTTAAAATCTGCCCAACACCAGTTTTTTTAAAGGTGATTGGAAACAGTTGCTAAGAGTTTCCCATAATATTTTCATGATTAACCTTGGGGACACTGTTATTATTTACCCCTATATCAATTTAGACATTTCTAAATTAATTTATTAATAACTGACGTTTGATTTAGTCAATTTCGGTATTATTTTATTACTTTTTAAATTTTAATATAGTATGCATTGGTATTTTTGTTGTTATAGGTTTATTTAATCCCCGAAAACAGTTTTAGTTAACAATAACAACACTGGTTAATTCACCAAGTAATGACGTTATATCACAAATGAACCCCCATAAACAGGACTGATTTGTGCAAAGAATACCCTGAGAGGTGATGTCTGCACAGCCTCTTAACAGTATCGTCCTCAGCTGTAGGCAGTGGATTTGTTGAAGCGCAGAGTCTGACACCTTGCAGTTTTGCAGATCCAGTGTGTGAGTTCCGTTGTGCACGAGCTGAAACACAAACACGCACGTGATTCACGAGCACAATATATAATCACCACCAATGTTCTTGTGACGGATGCGCGTTACCTGGCTGATGTTGGAGTCGGTGACCGTGCCGTAAGACATCATTATTCGCAATAATCTGTCTTTAACTGCAGCAGGCAACATCCGGAGCTCCTCATACCTCTCAGCGCGCTGAGCAACGCTGAAAGCGCACCTGTGTGGGGAGAAAACACCCAAAGATCTGGAATTCATGACCAGAATTAACACTGTCGCTAGTGTTAACGCTCAATAAAAATGATGTTAACGTTACTCACAAGCTCATAAGAGAATCTATGGTTGCCATGAGTTGGTCGTTTTCTCTGCTGTCTATACACCTTAATATGACTTACTGAGTAGATATGAGTTGTAATGTTCGTTCATTGTGCTTTCTAATGTAATCACATCGTTAGCTTCTTCGTTGTCACATTGTTTTGTTTTTCTGTCCTTCGCGAGTATCACAGTGGGCGGGTCTGAGTTGTGGTGTTACGTCATTCGTAAGCGACACACATAAACGTTCCAGATTCCAGTTTTAAATTCGTTTATTTTTAGGCATTCTTTTTACGCGTCTTTTTTATTTTGAATACGTCTGTGTTTGCTGTAAAACTCCAGAGCCTACAAATAAATATTGTATTAGTCTTACATTTACTGTTTTGTAATGTTGCGTCTGTGAATCTTTAGCCTGTTACCAAAGGTGTTTTTTGAAATACGTATACACATCACAACACACAAGTTCTCATAGATTGCTAGCATTAAAATAATTTGTTGACTTGTTTAATTGCTGACCTTGGTGAATCATGGTGTAGCAGACCTTAAAATAAAGAAACAGGAGCAAAATTAAAAATATTTTTGTAACCAAATGTTTATTAAAAAGGTCTTATAAAATCGTACAAAAATAGATTGTCAGTTTTTTTACAAACCTGTGGAATTCAAATAAAAACACAATATACATTAAAAAAAGGACATGTACTTAATGTATAAAACTGGCACACAAATAATGAATAGCAGCTGTTGATCGGAGTGCAAATTGTGCATTTATAATACAAAACATAATTATGTAAACAGTAAAAACCTATTTAAAAACTTGCAGTCTGTACCTGTGAATGATAAACCTCAACAAGAAGTAAACACGACAAAATAAGCCTATTTGCTTTCATTTTAATCAAAAATCAAGTTCTTTAACTGGAAATCAAGTTCTGCTTGGAAACAATGTCCTTCTTTTCTTGATATTTCTTTCTGAACTCTTGAAAGAGGCTACATGAACCTGAGATGTCAGTGTCCTGAATGGGTTCAGTGCACTTTTTCTTCAAGGGACTAAAACTCCAAACACCTACAGAGAGTCAAGCACAAAGCCATTTTAAATTAATGGTAAAATTTAGTTCATTACTCATAATTCAAAAGTTGTGCATTTACTTTATAGGAGGCTAATACAAATGTTACATTTCAAAAGCGACAACATGAATCTTGTGACCAGTACCTTGGGTTGGCACATGGCTAGTTTCCACCCTTTCAGTTTTTTCTTCTGGGCCTGATCTCGCTTTTAAAAAACAACAACAACAACAACAAAAAAAAACAGATTGTATAAGCATACATTAGGTACAGCATAAATAATAATATATATTTTCAAAAGTTACCATTTTGGATTCTCTGCGATGAGTCGGCTTGAAGATCAGCTCCATCTTCAAAGTTAAAGGTTTCTGGCAATACTTTGAACTCCAAGCCAGGACCCTTATCCAATGGCATCAAAGCAGGGTTCCCCAACTCATATTTACTTTTCTTCACATTCTCGGGTGAATGCAATAATTTGGATGGCACAGCCTTCCCTCTAACGATATATTTATTCATTGATATTTGTTGCGTTGTATGCTTATGCGATCTCTTTCGCTTATTTCCTTCGGCCAAATGGACTTCACTCTTCACATTACCACTTTGACTGAGCAGTTGTCTGAATGAGTTAGATGAAAGTCCATTTTTGCTGAGTCTAGAAACAGGATGTGAGGGCAAGGATTCACGATGAGGCACAGATGCTCTTTGTATTCGCTTTCTCCTGTCAGCAGCATCTTCATCTTCTGATTCCACACATTTGCGCTTCTTTGACTCGCTCTTGTTTTTATCCTTCAGGTGAGAGCTTATAGTTACTTGAAGAGTTTTTGGCGGTTCCTCAAAACTTAAAGTCTCTTTGCACCTTTTAGTTAGCCTTAGTTGCCTTCCTTTTTCAGAAGACGACCCAAACAGTGCAAGACATACGGTGTTGGTCTTCTCCAAATCAGGAGTTGGGGCATCTTGCTCAATCTCATTCATAGGAGTCATATTTGTTGCACATTCTGTGGGCGATTCAGTTCCTTTCTGCTCTGAAGTTTCAGTCTCTGCCTTAGAGACCTCTTCAGAACTTGGTATGTCCTTCACAATCGCAGTCTTATCTGTACTAGGATTGTGCAGCAGAGGGTTTTCATACTCAGAATCATCCGTTGTTTCAGAATCATCTATTCTTTTAAGAGCAGCATCATCCATTGCCACATGTTTGCATTCACCTGGACTGTCTTTTTCAGCCTGCACTTCTAAACTTGTGCTGTGGGCCTCGATTTTAGTCTCCTCTTTTAACTCAGCTTTAATCTGGCACAAGCACAAGGAGCCATTTCCATATTCTAAAGTTTGAAACCATTTAGCAAGACAACAGTAAGAGTTCAACGATTCCCCACCAGAACTTGGATATTTCTTCTCTTCTGACTTCACATTTTCTAGGAGCACTTCTTTTTCAGACTTGAGCTCCAGATCTTGAACTTTCACCTGGTCCTTAGTGTCATTCTGCAAGTTCTTATCTTCGGTCTCGCCAGCAAACCATAGCTGAGCCATTTCATGTGGGAGAACATTGATCTTAATAGAGACTAAGCCATCAGTAGTCTCCTCGTCACTGATGTTGCCAGGAAGTTCTTCATTAGTTTTCAGATCAGTCTCACAGCTCATGCTCTCATCTGTGAGCATACAGTCAATTTCAGGCATTTCTTCAATGGATTTGTTTTGCACTTGTATTGATTCTTTAGTCACAGGATCAAGTTTTGGTGGACTTACACAAATACTTAGGCTTGCTGATCCTTCAGTCAACATTGGACTTCTGGCTCCATCAGTCAACATTGGACTTCTGGCTCCATCAGTCCCTTCCAACCTCCACATGTTTGTCGTTTTTTTTGTTAATACAGTGTCTGTGGGGGAAATTAACAAACAGGCCTTTGGCTTTATCTCTGGTAGTACAGCAATGTCTTTATCTTCCATGATGTGATCTGCAAAGTATTGCATAGCCACTTCATGAGGGAGAACATTAATCTTAATACAAACTGAAGTGTCCAACCCACCAGCCTCCTCTTCATTTGTTTCCACAGGAAATTCTTGGTAAGGTTTTGGATCAGTGTCACATCTCACACTATTATCTGTGGCTACACAGTCGATTTCCGCCATTTCTTCATCGGATTGCACTTGATATGGTTCTGCAAGCACAGGTTGAAGTGTTGGTGGACTTGCGTTGCCAGCTGGGTTGTCTGATCCATCAGTAAACACTGGACTTTTGGCTACATTACAATGATGCTCCTCAAGCCTTGTGGTTGCAGTTGAGGTTTGATGCTTGTTTTTGAAAATGCCATGTTTGCCAGTTTGGCGTTGATGTTTTTCTACTGCCCTAGCCAGATCGGTCTTGGGGTTCAGTGGACATACTTCCTTGGATTGACAAACTGGTGATGCAGCAGTGTCATTCTCTTGGGCTAACGGACCCTCAAACCATTTCTTAGCCATTTTGTGAGGGAGAACCTTAATCTTAATAGAAGCTGAAGCATCCATCTCAACAAACTTCTCATTAACTTGTACAGAAGGTTCTTGACATTCATTCGTCATGGATTTATTTTGCGCTTGGCTTAATGGAACAATCTCCTGGTTTTCAACCACAGGACTATGCATCGATGCTTTGAATGTGCAGTCACGTTGGCAGGACGATTCATCTATCAACATGGGACTTTGGGCTCCAACACTCTTACCAAAACTGTTGTCCAGTCTAAATGATTTATGCTTATTCAAACCACCATGTTTTTCAAATGATTTTTTATACTTCAATAAAACATTTCGTCTTTCCAGTGTCCTCACCAGATGTCTCATGCTCTTCAGTGGATTAACCACATTCAGTTGTTCATTACGCTTTAGAGAGACATTATCAATCAATGGTGGAGCCAGAGCATTCGAGGGAGCAGATTCTTCATAAATCTCCTTGTAGATATTTGTATTCAAGGAGATTTGTTTTTCTTGTTGTACTTTGTCTGCAATCTGATTACATTCAGCTGAAGATGATTCATACTGGGCTGATATTAAGGATCGAACTCTAGATGCTGAATATTTAGCAGTCTCCGCTAGCTTCTGCTTGTCAATAGTTTTTTCTGTTAATGCTGCGTCAAGTTCTTGGGGTGTGTTCAACAAAGTTGCCTTATGCTTGTCTGGTAATGCAGCAGTGACTAGAGGTCCTTTCACCTCATTAGCAAAGCACAGTCTAGCCATTTCATGTGGAAGAACAGTCATCTTAGTAGCTGAAGCATCCATTTTGTCAGTTACCACTTTATTTATGTGCACAGGAGGCTCTTGACTAGGTTTTGGCATGGTCTCACATCTTACATTCTTACCAAGGATGGCGGAGTCACCATTAAGCATTTTTTGACTGGACCCAACTTGAGAAGATGACACAATCTCATGTTGTTCTGCAACCCCGTGAAAGAGGTTTGGGGAGTTTGTATAGGCACTTTGACTATTTGCTTTGGGCGTCTTGGTTCCAAATTGGTTATCCAAACTTGACTTTCCAGCCAGGACACCTTGTTCATCCAAACCCACCATGGCCTCCAAAGAATTTGTAATAATTGTTTGACTGTTGTTTACCTGACAATTATACTTTGGTGAGCAGTTGATGTTAGTCACAGGTAGTGATTGTCCATTAAATGAAACAGGCCCGTTTTCGTGTAGACTCTTATTGTTTGATGTTGGATTGTCTGCTGGTACTTTGTTTTCTACCCCTGACGGTAATAATGTAGTCCTAATCAATGATGGCTTTTCAGTGATTTCTTGCAATTTGTTTGGTGCTTCACATGCCAAGTTTTGTCCTTCATGTTCGGGGACATTTTGAAAAGACTTATAGAACCAAGAATAACCACATTCCTTGTCGATGTCATCAACATTTTCATTAAGATTTAACCAGGACGACGTGTACGTCATCTTCGGGGGCACTTCGTTGTGCTTTAAAACATGAAAATCCTTGATGACTTTGCTACGTGCCTCGTTTACAATTTGCCTCAGTATCACAGGCTCGTTCATTGGAGAGCAAATATAAACCTCTTCCATTATGCTTAGATATACTCCACTTTCTGCAGCTTCAGTAAACTTGCTAGAATCTCCGTTCCAGTAAAGCTTTAAGATCTCCTTCCCAGGATCAGTTCTGTGGATGTTCTTGTGATCCCCATTTTCCATTTGCTCAATCACGGATATCAAGGTCTTCAAACGATCTAATGGCCATTCAAGAAAAGGAACAGTGTCTGGGTCAACCGTTTTCTTGTCTGTGATGGTACGGTTTACATTTGTCTTTTCAGCTGGTTCAGTTTGCATTTGAACTGGAGGAGACACGTTTTGTTCTGTGACCACACATTTCGGGTTCTGCGAACTTGCACTGAGACTTTGGTCAGTTGATTCATTAGCCAAAACTGGACTCTTGGCTCCAACTATGCCACAAATGCCATCATTCAGCCTCGGCTCTGCTGATTGTGGTCTTTGAGGCTTGCTTGATAGGTCATTTGGTTGTCCCGTTTGGTTCGTCAGATTAGTGTTGCTCACCAGAGGATGTAGAATATTTGTCTGATGGTGTACGGTCTGTTGCACAGTGCTTACATTCATTTTCACATTAGCTAATTTGTCTACGACATTAGCAGGTGCTGTTCCTATTGGAGACAAGGGCATGACAACGGCAACCGCTTTCTGAGCAGAATTGTTAGTTTGCACGTTCTGTGCACAGTTAGAAAGCATTTGCACGTTAGCATTATTTGATTTCTCAGCAAAGAACTGGTAAGGGTATCCACCAAACAAACTACTTGGGCCTTGATGTGCATTTTCTGTTGGGGGACAATAATTTAGGTCAGATGGCAAGCTTTTCTTTGTTTTTGAGGGGTGTCTTGGCAAATTAGTAGGAGCATTTGCATAGTGCTGCCTGTTATGCAAGTTGCTTGTGTTTGCATTTATTCTAGATTCATTAAGACTTTGAACGTCTATCGTTTTAAACTGCTGCGGATTATTTGGGCCAGCTCCTGAGGAGGTAGTTTGCTGGTGCATGTATAAACTGTTAGTTGGGTTAAGGGCAGAATGTGACATGTTCTGCCCATTATTGTAGGGAGAAACTTGTAGATTTGTATTGTTAACAGGGAGTAATATCTGGCAATTAGATGGCATGTTCCACAGAAGTTGGTCGTTCTGTTTTCCAGCTGGCAACATATGGTTTGAATTAAGGTTATTTTCTTGTGCAAGCTTTGTGTCATTGGTAGCTTGAACACCACTAGCCAAAATCTGCTCGCTGGTTGCTGGTTGAATGGTGCAGGTGAAGTAATTTCCAGTGACAATTTGTCCAGAGAATGAGGGACTTGCAGTTTGAGTTGGTAAACATAGCTGGTAAAAGTTCTGGCTCGTCCTGTTTCCAGGTGTAGCTCCATCTCCATTAATCTTTTGCAGTTGTCCTGAATGTTGTGAATTTGCTTGCATGCTGAATATTCACTTCAGACAATCTCCACACAGAATATAGGAGTGGAATAATCACATTCCTGGGGAAGAAAAAAAAGCAACATATTAAGATAACTACATACTTTTAAACTAAATATCATATTACAAGATCATTCACTGGCGTTAGATTAACTCTTTGGAAGTTTATTACATCTGTTTTTCTTTTTTTAATCCGCAAACCCCTGTGGTTCTCCATTGCAACACAAGCCTCAAAATGAATGAGCATACATGCATTCTCAACTTTAAGCATGGTGGATCATATTTCCTATATACACAATGAGTCCCTCTGTCCTGGACATCCAACCAAAGTATTCAAAATTACACAGAACCACATACACATAGAAAGAAATATAATTCTTAGTTATAAGATAGAAGTAAGATGTGCATGCAAGCATGTCTCTCTTTAGAGATGGTTATAGCTCCTAACGGTAAATAGCTCAACACAATGTAAGAAACAGTGAAAACACAGAACTGGAAAGGAAGCCTTTAAGTTATATTGACAACTGGAAATTGTTCATTTAAAAATAAATTAGACTCCAAATGAGGGTCGACAATTCAACACCAAAACAAGCTCTACTTGGGGAAAAAAAATGCAAGGATCTGTCTCGCCTTTACCCTTGCTGGTATTACCATCAGAGATTTACAACTCACAGAGCCCTTCCCCCTCGTCCATTCACTAAAGTCCTCTCTGCATTTAAAACAAAAGGCACCATCTTGTTGTAAAAGTCCTCACAAACGTCACTTGATGTTTATTCACATCAAAAGGCAAAACAAAACAAAAAAATCCCAAAAGACAGTCTAACAATTTTTAAACCGCAACCCTAATAAAACCCTTACAAAAGAAATAGTATAAACTGACTTTCACAACGAACACCGATAACTAAAGGTAAGGGGCTAAATTAAGAGGTTAAAATAACAACAACAACAACAACAATAATAATAATAAACTGAGATGTAAACTCAATTCTGAGAAGAAAAAAAAACTAAACTAAACTTAGAATTGTGAGAATAGAAATCTAAGTTTAGTGTCGTGTTGCATAAAATGCTTAAACTAGTCTTGCAAGTTAGTCATTTTAGTAATTTTTAACTTAAAACTGAACATATCTACAGATGGAACCCGAAATCGTACTTGAACAACAAACAAATGTACTTGTACTCGAACACGTGACTGGTCAAAAACAAACATCAGCATCAAACGCCACACTTTTCTAATAATTACTAAAACCTTTCAACGTGCTGCAGCAGCAAATATCACAGCATTTTCGCTCTAAACAAACTAAACCATTACACACGTGAGGTGTATCTGATCAATTTCCTTTCATTTTTTTTGTTTGCTTGCTTTTCATACCGTGGTGGAAACGGGTCATTGTCCTTGATTAACGTTAGATGGGTGTCATAAACGCCTATGTGATCGTATGCGACAAAATGTAACGTTAAACATGTCAAACAATAACAGTTGATTGCGTCTCAGCAGCACGCTGGTTAAAACAGGAGGTAACGTTACAGGAAACAGTCTATTATTAGTAATAAAGAATGTCATCTTTAATTGATTTGTTTAATATGCACGGACTTGGCTTTGACTGCCTTAAA
Source organism: Enteromius trimaculatus (assembly GCA_032361065.1). NCBI lineage: Eukaryota > Metazoa > Chordata > Actinopteri > Cypriniformes > Cyprinidae > Enteromius > Enteromius trimaculatus. Next base: position 9,377,638 of record JAUMHP010000084.1, read on the forward strand.
AGCTTTTATCGTTTTAAAAGTAAACTAAACCTAGAGCTCTCTAACCCAATGAAACCTGAGCCATACATAGTCTTCAACGTCAACACGACCAAATTATAAACGACGGTAACACAAATCGTTCACTACAAGGAACTACTGAACTAACGTTACTTACTGGACATTCCCGAGAGAAGCGCTCCTCTGTCTTGGTGAATGTATTTCTTTCAGCTGCCTTCTCTCTCCTGCTGCTGGCTATAGTCAGCCCCAAAGAAGAATCTTATCTGGCCTGATGCGGGCGAGGGGCGGGGCCGTTATTGCCCATGTTGCCAAGTCCTTTGTTTTTATGCCGGTGTGTGTATGTTATGTGTATGTGTTTATTGTACATTTACAAGGAAAACGTTGTATTCTTTTAAAAAAGTACATTACAATACCTTGATATGTGTATTTTTACGTGTGAGTGCAGTCACTCCACAACTTATCCAAATTATTTGTTTGCTAAATAATTTGCGATCTGGCAACATAGTGTGACCTGAAAGCAAAATGACTTTGATGCAAGCCGGAGGTTTTTACAATCCATAGCCTGTAGTCATGAATCAAGATTTTATTAGAAGCGTAAAAGAATCTCCAGCTGACAGTTCATGTTCTTTCTGCATATAAGCAAAGAGCAATTAACACATCTGCATTTCGATTTCTTTACATACAAGCAATTTTGGTCGAATATAGGTTCTCATATTTTTTTATTTTGTTAATGTTGTACACTTCATTATAATGATATTAGAAACAACCCCAGGAATATACTAGTTTTTGATATATATATATATTTCATTTTTCATTAACAAAAACAATGCATTTCTGCATAAAAGCAAGAGGAAGTCAAACTTCTGTTTGGTTTTTCATTCCTAGTCTTCTCAATTATTTTAACACTTTATTAGATTAGAAAATCCACGACGCAGGATGCCCTCAAATACAACTCGCAGACAATTTTGACAAAATTCAACATCTTCTTTGAGACGTCACCGACTTTGCTTCATAATCATTCTCTCCTCACTGTCAGAAGAGAGTTATGAGGTTGCAGGACACCCCCGCCTCTCTCCTGAGACAGGACACAATGCTTTAGTGTGAACCGCCCCATCAGACAATCTGGCTTAGCAGCCGCAGGAAATTGCCCTAGAGGTGTGATGTCATTCAGACTGTGTCTTTGTCATGTGGCTGCTCTCAGCAGGATAAGAGACAGAATCCGTTTGTTCTTTCAGATTGTATTATTATATATTCTTTTATTCATCTTTTTTTTCTTATCTAATCCGAACCAGTGCTTTTCATTATCTAGTCAATGTCAATTAATATCAGAATACATTTTCATAGTTTCAGCTTTAATTTAGTTGTAGTTTATTTAGTTTGAAGTAACAAAAGCTTTATGTCTGTATTTGTATATTGGCTGTTTAGTCATAAAATACATTACAAATATACAAGAAGTCCCATATGTAATACCTAATTAGATCATGTAGCATTTTATTTTATTAAATAAACTAAAAATATTTTAAATCTTATTTTCCCAGGTATTTCCACCACAATATCCAGGTTTATATCCACAAAATACTTTGTTCTAAACCTATATTTTTTTTGTCATAAAAATCTCTCTATATATATTCTTCTATTCATAACACACAATCATTTATATTGCTCATAAAATACAAGAATAAGCATGATATCAGAGAAAAGACGACACAACTAGGGCAAATATTTTTAATAAATTAATTATGTGATTTGTGAAAATAATAAACAAAATGAAATTCAGCAAGAATTGAATTTAAAATCATCCAAGGAAGTCACTGTCCTTAAAACGGGCCACACTGAAGAACTTATTTACATGTTTTTTTTGGGGATTTCACTGATAAATTGCTTCAATATCAGATGTTGAATAAAATACATCAATACAAATTCACTTAAACATCAAGGGAAAAAACACACACAAAAATATGAACTATACAAAAATTCCGCATTTTATTTTAAGTGTTAACATCTCATCAAACATGCAACATGATTCTAAATCTATATATAAAAAAAGGAGCAAAGCCCTCGTTCCACTTATTTGCAGGAAAATTCACATTTGTTCTATTTTATTGCTTTGATAGAGAGGTGAGTTAGTTTTGAACCCCCTCACGACCCCTTTTACCCCAAACCAAACTCCAAATGTATAATGAAAAACAAACCAAATAACACCCAACAGACTAGTCACGTAAAATCATAACGTGTATGCACAGACACACACGGAGAACACACAAAAACAAGCTAAACAAACATAGAAAGTCCAGCTCTGTGACCTGTGAGAGCCCACCGAAGACCTCCACAAGACCCGTGACCCGTGGAAGTGTGGAGGTCTGATTTGTGATGATTAGGTGTTGATTTCTGCACATCTTCAGGAGAACTGGAGCTGCTGCACACCTGGGATCTGCGTCAGATAAAACACAGTTAAAAGTGAGGACTTGATAAATGTTTGAAGTGTGCTGTCTTGCTTGGATTCTGACCTGCTGGTAGGAGGTGGTGTACACCATCACATTTTGTTGCTGTCCATCAGCTGTTATGATTCCTGCAGGTAGTGGATTTGCTGAGAGAGAAAAAAGATTTATACTACAACAGTGTATAAACAATAACTAATAACACATTGGATTCAAGTAATGTACCCATCTGCATTAATAGTTTACTCACTGAAAGCCTCATCGGTCAGCTCCTCTCCCATGCCTTCGGTTACTGTTACAGCGTTTATGCCTTTCTCTCCTTTCATGGCCTGAGAACATTCACACAAATGTAATGTGAATGAAAAGAGCGCAACCAGTCAAGAGGGGGAAACCCTATCTGTGTTACTTGAAGACTTTATTGGTGTACGATGATGCCATTGAAAAGTGGATGTTACCTCTCTGAACTTCTGCAGGTAGAGTTTCAGAGGCTCCACATACATGTCGAAACCCAGCGTGGACATTGCGAACAGGATGTCTTCGCCGTTTATCGTCTTGCGTTTCTCCTGATGGCATCTCTCGCTGGCTTCTGAAGTGATGAAGCTGATGAACTCGCTCACACACTCCTGCACACACTCCTTGGCGTCCTTCGCTATCTGAGGTGATGGGGAGAAAAGTGTGCAAAACTTGACTTCCCGCTACACCTGTAAACTTTCACTTTCTTTTAGCAAGAAGGTCTGAACAAATAAACTGGTGCATAAACCAAATAATAAATGAATTAGTAAACAACAAGGGATTTATTTATTCCTTTTTCAAACCAAAGTGCCTTAAAAATAACTTACTTTTCCAGTTTGTGGGATCGCATTCTTCATTATTCGAGCTACATTGGCGATGGGGAGATAGATGTCTTGTTCACGTAGGTTATCTTTGCTTCCATTGCCGTCCTCGTGATCGTTGAGACCATCATCACCTTCATCTTTACAAAAAAACAAATAAATATATAGGAAATGTTTCTTGAGCAGCCATATAGCATATTAGAATGATTTCTGAAGGATACTGAAAAAGATACTGAAAATTCAGCTTTATATCACAAGAAGAAATCACATTTTAAAATATAGTCACATTAATTACTACTACTAATCATAATATATAATATTAACAATATTACTGTTTTTCTTTCATTTATTCACCTTCTTTTAAAAGAATTAAAAAATTATGATTCAAACTTTTGATCACAAATAAATAATTCATAATAATTTAAATCTGGGCATTTAATAAATATAATATACAATTATATATTTCATTATATAATATTTAAACACTTAATTATATAATATTATATTCATTATATAATATTTAAACACTAATATTTAAAGTCAAATTATGTATTTATCAGTTTTACATAATAAATCAAATAAATCATATTTTTTTTAGAAATAATGAATCAATGAATTAAATGATAAATAAATAATTCACAATGATTTAAACACGACTTACCTTCTGGACCTTGAGCAAGAACAAAGTGACTCCCAGCCATATATTCTCCTGTTATCCCAAGTTGGGAGGCATCTGTTGTTGAACTGTCTCCGTCCATCTAAAACATAAATGAAATTATATTACAAATTGTGGGATTATATTTTTTGTTAACTTTGTTTAATCCATATATTCAGCAGATATATTTTAATATTTTTATTTGTTCTGTTTAATCAATATATTCAGCAATCATATTTGTATTAATTCTGTTCAAACAATATTCAGCTGTATGAATTAATTCAGTTAAAACCAGCAA
>JAUMHP010000084.1:9411493-9425131 GCA_032361065.1 Enteromius trimaculatus
TTATTATTATTATATAATTCAGAAATTGCATATATTATAATAGTTTTATATTATATTTTTGATTTTCTATCCCTATATACTCTTAAACTTTCTAAAACCAAATACTGTGGTATGCCATGTGATATCGACAGCCTCTGTTGGTTGTCCATAACTGGGCCAGTCTTATCTTTGGGGTGGTGCACTCAAGTGGTCTGTATTCTGTGGAGGGTCCTGACTGAGATAAGCGCTGAAATAGAAGGTCTCAGATGACCCTCAAATTCCTTAATCGCACGATAACTTTAGGCTTATCACAGCTCTCGGTCAGCTCCACCTTCAAGCTCTGGAAGAAATCATTTATCCAGAATGGGGAGGAGCGTGTGGGATGTCATCCCTGGTGCTCTCTGCAACTGGCAGGGCAGAGGTGTCAGCAGAACACAGGAGCTTGAAACACCACACAGCCGCCCATTGTCTCATACCTTGTGACAAAAAAAGCTTGATGGTAAATGAAGATCTACGTTTTCAGCAACCTGGTAAGACGAATGGAGCGTTACAGTTTTTATCATGTATTTTCATTGTTCCATTCATAGCCTACACTTATGGGTTCTTTGTTGGCATTTATGGTTCCGTGAAGAACCTTCAGCATCCATGGAATCTTTCAATTTCACAAAAAGTTCTTTATAGTAGAAAAAAAGTTCTTTCGATTTTTATATTCTTCACACTAAGAAAACAAAGGTTCTGTTAAGAACTGGTCGCTGGAAAGTTCTTTAGAGAACCAAAATATTTTTTTGCTGTGAAAACCTCCTGAAGAGTCTTTATTTTTAAGAGTGTAAATGTCTGATGCCATAGAAGAACCATTTTTGGTTTCACAAAGATCCATTCAGTCAAAAGTTCTTTAAAGAACCAGCTCCAAGTTTTTCAGATGTTAAAGGTTCTTTATGGAACCATTTAGACAAAAAAGGTTCTTCTGTGGCTTTTTTAAGACTGTACCCTTATTTTGTTTCTGAAGATACCATGAATGTGGACCGAGAAGATGGGAAATGTTGTGCGAGGTGCTGTCGCCTTTGTGCCTTCCGAGAGATGTCAACGTTTCTTAGTAGGCGACTTGAAGGAGATGCCCCTTGATCGTACTCTAGACCTGAGTAGCCGGCAATTACGTCGTCTTCCACTCAGAGCTTCTGCCTTTGAAGAACTGGTCAAACTCTACCTGAGCGACAACCACCTGAGCAACCTGCCGCCAGAATTGCGAAACCTGCAGAAGCTCCAGCTTCTAGCCTTAGACTTCAACTGTTTCGAGGAGCTTCCTCTGGTCGTTTGCAGCCTTGTTCAGCTAAACATCCTCTATCTCGGTAATAACCGCCTGTACAGTTTGCCAAAGGAACTGGGGCAACTCACCGAGCTTAAAACCCTGTGGCTGGAGACCAACTGCTTCACCACATTCCCTCGAGTAATATGCGAGCTTCCCAACATCAAGACCCTCCATTTGGGATACAACCAGCTACGTAGCTTACCGACCGAGCTTGAGCAACTGGAGGAGCTACGCAGCATTTGGCTCGCGGGAAACTTGCTAAACGATTTCCCTCCCGTGCTGCTGAAGATGCATTATTTGGAGGTGATCGATGTGGACCGCAACCGCATTTGCAAGTTTCCCTCACTCACCTGCTTGAGAGGCTTAAAGCTTGTCATCTATGACCACAATCCCTGCGTTAATGCGCCAGCAGTGGCTGAAGGTGTGAGACGGGTAGGCCGCTGGGCAGACAGCTCTGATGATGAGGAGGATGAAGGTGATGGAAAAGTTGCCAAAGCAGGTGTGAAGGCACAGGCATCATTGGAAGAAAATGAATGAAGAAGAAGTTTGTGACGAAGGCTGTTTTATATATACATATATATATAGTGTTTTGTAGATTTTCGAAGTAGAATAGAAAATAATTAAATATAAATAAATATAAATAAATATTTTATTATAGTGCTGTCAAGTGATTAATTGCGACTAATCGCATCCAAAATAAAAGTTTTTATTTCCAAAATATATGTGTGTGTGCTGTGCATATTTATTATGTGTATATACATGCAAACACATGCATATATTAAAGAAAAATATGTTATGGTTATATATTTTTATATTTTAAATTTTTATATATAATACATAAATATATTATCAAAATGTATACTGTATATGTTTTTATTTATATATACATAATACATATACACAGTACACAATTAATATGAACCAAAAACATTTATTTTGGATGCAATTTATCGATTTTGTTTGACAGCACTAATAATCAATGATATTCATAAACAATTGTATATTAGAACTGACATGTTTATATTGAAGGATTCTAATATGAAATGTTTATATTAATTTACACATCATTTATTTCTGCCTTTTTGTAACACAGATGTTTATGTAATTAAAGGGAACCGATTTTCTTGATATGAAGCAAGTTATAGTGCCTTGATTCTTTCTTCCTTTCTTATTGTGAAATTATTTATCATACTCCATGAAATCGCAACATACAATATTTCTTTAGAAAGTATTTTCAGATCTCTGTCAGGGACTGGTTAATTCAACCAAATTTCCATGTCCGTTCAGTGAATCTGTTCAGAGAGGTTGGCCGTGTCAGTGATAAATGGTGAAATTCTAACAATATTCCCCTGTTCATAAATAATGCAGGTTTCCTGTAGCAGATTTGGGTCTCCATTTTGATGTAAGACTCTTAATAGGTTTTAATAATACCCTAGTGCTCCTGCTTTGTAATATGAAGTCCTGCAGGATACAGTTCACTGGATTCACAGGTTCAAAATGTGTAATGTCTAACTTGTTGGACAAATAATAAGGAATCAAATTTAGCTTAAAACTGTGTAAATTGCTAGCATCAGAATCAGTGCCACAGTCCCAAGATCAAGTGTGCGAGGTGCTTATATTTTGATATGACATTTTCAGGCTTGTGAATTAAAGATATACATTAAATGACCCCTATTTTTAAATACGTTTTATGTATATGTTTTGTTAGGATTGAGATATTTGCAAATCTGGATTGGGGTGCAAATAAATCCAAACACTGAGAAAATCGCCTTTAAAATTGTTCAAATGAAGTTTTTAGCAATGCATATAATTATCAAAAATTATGTTTTTAATTGATATATTCATGGAACATGATCTTTACTTAATATCCTACTGATGTTTGGCATAAAAGATAAAATAGATAATTTTGTTAGCTATTGCTACAAATATATCTGTGCTACTTTAGACAAATAATAGTCAAAATAATTTCAACATATTCCGCAAACTATAATACTAATAACATTTGCAAAATTATAATAATAATTGAAAACAAAAATGTAAAAAAAACTTAAGATCACGGTCAAGTTATAATTATTATTTTTACTACAAACAATAATAATAGTATAAAACAATGATTTTTAAAAATATAAAAGACCAAATTAAATAACAGAAATATAATAATTGTAATGTGTATAATAAATATATCAAAGAGAAGTCTAATAAATTATTAGCATTGTTATTATTATTAAGAAACAAATAGTATACGACTAACGTTAGTTTAAAATGTTTTTTAAACTGCAAAGCTGCACAACAAAGGCCAAGTCCTTATTTTCCTTTAAATACATTTTAATTATGCAACAATAATATATAAACGAATACATTCCACATTTCATTACAACATTTATTGGAATATATTTGATTGTTTTAAAGAACGATGTAGCGCCGACGTTCCGTAAAAACTTTTATTTTGAAGGACAAGAAGTCCATCAGCCATTTGGAAAGCGAGAGCCGATCAGTTCCACGCAGGGTTGTGACAGAGAGCGGAGCTCCGTTATTGTCAGCCGCGATGGGGAAAAAGACTCGCGCAGGCACCGGTAGGAGAACTATTTTACAGCTCTCCCCGCCAGGACCGAACCGTGGCGCCACGGGAGCGGCTAGAGAGGACGGGGTCGGTTCGGGATCCGAAGGTAGGCGAGAAAGACTTCAGTAACGTCAGACGTGTCTGTAGAATCAGAAACCAAAAATATAGGGAGGGACGAACCATTTTAAGAGAAGCACGCGCTTCTATAGCAAGTCGAAAACGAGTTCGTTTGGTAAACTTAATGGGCATTTGTGATATTTGGCTAATCGTAATAAAAGATCCTTTCCGTCGTTGCTATAATTGAACTTGTTTTAATAAACCTGTACATATTGTGCAGTTCAGGAATCGCCGTTTGTCAGGTTTAGCGTTAGCCACTGTGACAGATTAACCGATAAATGTGCGAGTAAATGTAGCTCGTCAAACTGGTTATGACGTAAACAACAAGAAATGACAAGTAGCGATTTATTTTTATACATTTAAGCGAACTGTTTGCTATTTAAGTCATTTATAAGACACAGTTTCGAGTTAGCAGCACAGCTGCACTGGGCTTCAAACAAAGCGCTAGCCAAACATGCTAACGTTATTTCACCCGCCGCGGAACAGCAAGGATAACTTTATTTTTCATGTCTTTAAAATGTTGTAAACTGTCTTTTTCCTGTTGTAGACGAACCTGAGGGTAACACAGATGTTCAGCAGGATGTTAATGTAGTAATGAAGACACCAGCTGTGAAGGCCACGCGTAAGTTATACCAGATTATTATCATGTACTGTATACTGTGTATGTACTGTAAAATTTGTATTACGTTGTTTACTTATTTTTGTGATAGAAATGCATTTATTGTGTGTTTGTGTCTATATATATATATATATATATATATATATTGTGTATGTCATTGTTAAACAAATTTAATTGTACTATTACTACATTTCATTATTTTTCCTTTGTATTTGCTCCATAGAGGGTTTATCTCTGCTTGGAGCATATGAAGACAGTGAAGAAGAAGATGCAACTGAAAACACCTTGACTGCCATGAAGGCAAAGCATAACCAGTCCTCAGACATTGACAGCACACTTGCTAATTTTATGGCGGTGAGTGAAGTCAGGTGCTACTTAAGACCTGACGTATCGATTTGTGCACAGTTTATACCCAAATCTGTCTGGAATTTTGACACTGGCTATCATATGTCTTTCCTAAAGGAAATTGATGCGATTACGACACAACCAACCCAGACAAGTGAATCTGGGACAGAGCCGAGTGCACCAGCCCCGACTCCTCCTCGCCCTGAACCCAAAACAGACCAGCAGACTCATGATCAGAATGGACCCCCACAAGAATTTCAGTATAACACACAATACTCTCTCGCAGGAGGTGAATTTTTAGTGGACTGGTTTCTATTTCTATTCTATTATTTTAAACTAAATGAGGGAATGTGGAAGTTAATAGATGTTTTTTTGTGTTGTAGCTGGTTTAGAGATGGGTGATTGGCAGGAAGTGTGGGATGAAAATACCGGCTGTTATTATTACTGGAATACTCAGACCAATGAGGTGGCCTGGGAGCTCCCACATTACCTGGCAAACCAGATGCAGAGTCTACATTACACGGGCAGGTGAGTTGTGAATATGAAATCAACAAAACAGACATTTGGCTTGCAATCAGTGGTCAGTTTTTAAATTAAATTATTTTTACTAGTTGGAAATTGTGATTTATATAAAATACTACGAAAGATTTTATTTAACAAAAATATATTTTGCAGGAATGTTTTTTTTTTATGTAATATAAAATATATTATGTAGTGTGCGTGTGTATATATATGTTAGACATTTTATAAGTTTGTGTATATAGACATAATTTTATAACGATTCATGAACATTATTTATTGGTTAACTTTTATTTATTGTTATGCTGATGTTTTTTTTTAATATATATATAATGTAAAATAAATATAATTATATTTCAATATTTAAATGTAAAATATTAATAATTTTTATTTATGGAAGTTTTGTTTACACCTGCTTTGTCAAACAAATAATTGAATAATATATAAACCGTTAGATTTTTATACATGATGCATTGTACATAATAAATATACACACATTATGTAAACAAACTAAAATAGATTTTTAGATTCAATTAATCATTTGACACCACTAATTAAAATTATTCAGTTTTTTTTTTTTTCTGTCACATTACATCAACTACCCTATATATATATATATATATATGTATGTATGTATGTATGTATGTATGTATGTATGTATGTATGTATGTATATGTGTGTGTGTGTGTGTGTGTGTGTGTGTATACACATTTTATTTTGAATATTATTTTCCCCAGTTCATCTGTAAATGGCAATGGTGTGGCACATCAAAGTGGTTATACTGAACCGCAGTCTGTTGCTGCTGCTCCTGCATCTAAGAGTCAAACCAAAAAGAAGGCAAGTACTTTTTTGACTTCTGCCTAAATAGCATGAAATTACCGGAAATCCACTTTGGTCTTTAGTATAATTCTACCTCCCCAATCCTCACAGGAAGTAATCGAGAGTGTTGTGGCTTTGACCAGTGAGGAAGAAGAGAGGCGAGGTGTGGCAGCTACTCTCCTTGCTCCTCTCATCCCAGAGGAGGTGAAGGAAGCAGAGGAGAAGTGGAGAAAGAAAGTGCTAGCCACAGAGGAGACTGTAGAAATGGCTCAGGAAGTAGAAGGTGAAGGCACTCCATCTGTGGACTCCCCGGCTCTCAGAGACACGGATAGCCAGAGTAACCAGCGCAGCAGGAACCACTCCGCAGAATCTTCTGACAGGGAGGAGGAGACAGAAGAGGACACCATGGAGCTAGAGCTAGCACTAGAGAGGAAAAAAGTGAGTTGCTCCATTACCTATTAATCTGTTATATTCATATTTCTATATTTTGAATATGCAGTCATTATATTAGTCTGAGTTTATCCCCAATTAAGCCAATATTGTTAATGAATGACTCTTTCTGTATTGTTTCTGTCCTGCAGGCTGAGCTGCGTGCCTTGGAGGAAGGAGACGGCAGTGCCGGTGGTTCGAGCCCTTGTTCCGAAGCAAGTCAGGATGGCCCTCGTAATTTGCTTTTGAAGAAGAACAAATGGAAGACGGCTTTCCAACGTGCGCCAAGTCCTGATTCGAGCAGTCGGGGCTCAGACAAGGCAGGATGGGCCACTCCAGAGCACTCAGAGAATGGTAAAGATTGGCAGTAATAAATGGAGTGCTTAGAATTGTAATTAATTTGCCAAAAATGAGGTTACGTATATCATGAATGAATCAATGGGTCACTTACTGAACATTTTGTGTCTTAAGCACAATCCAAACCAGCTGAGAAGCAAGGAGAGGAAGATGAAAAGGAGAAACCTGTATCCAAAGCTCTTCAAAAAGAAGAAGAGGAGCTCAAGGTAATTGAAGTCAATGGAATCAAAATTGACAATTTTTTTTCTTTAACAGTCGTTTCTGCCTTTACTGCTTTTGTTCTGATCTCATGCTCAAAAAGGCAGAATTAATTTGATTTATTTTAATTTAAATTCAATGTATCTTGATTTCTGTGGTGACAAAGTCAAGCCACATTATTTCGAACATACTTTAATAAACATGAATTGTTTCAAAGCAGCGGTACAGTAAATAACAAGTGTGTAAACGTCAAATATAAGACTTCATTCTTCACAAATCAGATGGTACTCAAGAAACATTTTTCAGTGTTGAAAACAGTTTTTGGAAACAGTGGAATTTTTATCTTTTTCTTTGGTTCTTTGTTAAATACAAAGTAAAAAAAATAATTTGAAACGGAAGTCTTTTGTAACATTCTAACAAATGTTTATACTGTCATTCATTTTATAAATAAATTTTTGCTGAATATTAGTAACTTTCTTTTTTTTAAACTTTCTAAAATCAAAAGTCTTGTTTTAGCTGTTGTTTTTTATTTCAATGCAAAAAAAGTCACAACTGCAGAAATAGAATGAGCAGCGTAGAGCATTTTTCACATTATATTTAAACAATATTTAGAGGAAATTAGTTGCAAGTTACAGTTACTGGTAATTTGATATTTTATGTGATAGACTTCTTTAAGAGCTGTTGGTCTTGCCTCCTTTAGTTTCAGATTGGAGAGCTTGCTAACACACTCACCAACAAAATGGAGTTTTTGGGAATAGACAAGAAAGCCATCTCAAACTTTCAGCTGCTGTTGCTGCAGACGGAGGTAAGAAAACACTGACACGAAGTCTGTAACCTAAGTGATTTATGCTATATAATTAAAACTCTATATATACATGTATATGTAAATATACACAGTACACATAAATATACATTTTATTATAAACATTTTGTAATTTTTGTTATTTATAATATAAATTATATTAATGTAAATATAGACATGTAAATGTAAATATTTAGACGTGTAAATATCTGATAGCACTATTATGACGACGTATTATATAAAAAAAATAATGTGTATGTTTATATTTATTCTGCATATATTTGTATTGAAATGGCCTTTCTACTCCTTTTCCTTCCTCCAGACGCGGATCGCAGACTGGCGAGAGGGTGCCCTGAATGGAAACTATCTCCGGCGCAGGCTGCAGGAAGCTGCCGAGCACATAAAACATTACGAACTTAACGCCACTCCCAAAGGCTGGTCCTGCCACTGGGACAGGTACGCGCTCCTTACCTTTCACATCCTTATCACTCACCCTCCTTAAAAGTCCCCCTCCTCATGTGACGATTGACACTGCCTCCGCTGCTATGACAAACGCGCGACTGATTTGCACTTGGTTGTATTACTGGGGAGTGTTTACGAGCACGGATAAAGACAGAAGGTAATCCTGATAAGGGAGCGTCTCTAAAGGGCCAGCCTGACCACCAAAGATTTGGGCCCCATCTCCTCCCCTCAAAGTCAGTCTAAAGGGTTAGGAAAGTGGTTGCGCGTGCGAGAGCTTTGAACTTTACAGGACTGCCCCCAAAATGATGGGAGAAATGAGTGACACAGAGTGACCACGTGGAAGCAGCGTGTCACAAGCATCAGTAACGGAAGACGATGCCTTGCCCTCGGAGCCTGAAGGTCAGACCAATCTATTTCATTGTTTTACTGGATTTCTTTTCCATGCACACTATTGATGATTGTTCAATAAAAATGTTGTCTTTTACCCTCTGTTGAAGATGCCTGCCTTAAGGCATCTAGCGGAGGGGTTTTGTCACTGTCAGTGTGAGTATTGCCATGACAATTGAGACGAAGTGATTTGTAATAATGTCTAAGCTTTTCAGGATTGGAAATTTCTCTATTTTTTGCCATGTTTTTTTTTCTTAGAGAATAAGGTGGGTTCTTTTATCAGTGCACCCCTTCCAATCTGGCTTCTCCTCTGGGCTCCCAGTGAAGCCCAGTTCAACATTCCCTCATTAGGGAACTAGAGCCCCACTTTCCTTTTGACTCTCCAAGGGTCTCATGACCTTGAAATCAGTTGAGGGAACAGTTGCTAAGACGCTTCTGTGTGTTTGTTTCTCCTCCTCTAGAGAGCACAGACGGTACTTCTATGTGAACGAGAGAACCAACGCTTCCCAGTGGGAGTTTCCAGTTGTGGAGGACAACGAGGAAGCCAAGCTGCCCCTGCCGCCCACTTCTGGCCTCGACGCTAGTCAACCATCTGCAGAAACCACTGGTGCTGTAACAGGTAAAGATTGTGGGGGGTCATTTGAGTTTTCCTTAATTTTCCTTCCCTTCTATATAGCATAGTTTAAAAAAAGAGCTGTACGCATTTTACTTTTACGCTAGTGGCCATACAACATCAATCGCTTGAATTCAATACAAGCAACAACAAAATAGAACATAGTACTTTTATGAACAAAATGAATAAAAATACACTGATATATGCCTAATATAAAATAACAAATATCTAACACAAAGTTTAAATAGGTACACAAAACAAATATCTGTAAACAAGAAACAAATAATTATGAAACGTGTAATATTTCCTCGCAAAACATGTAAGAAAATGAGGAATGGACGGCATACAACAATAATGGGAAAAAATTACCTTATTTACTTTATGGTTGCGTAACATATGGTACGACAACATCTTATCTGACTGCATTTCATTAAAGTTCTGCTGAAGCGCCTCGTCACCTGTACCGTCTCTGTGCTTGTTTGACCAGCACCTGGTACTGAGGCGAAGTGGAGCGTGTCTGAAAAGTCTACTCTAGTCGAGTCGCCTTGTTTTGCATTTAATTGAACACGCTTCTAAGCAAGAAAAAAAAAAGACAGCCCTAATTATTTTATTTTCAATAGGAACTTCGTTAGGAGATGTGCAGTCTTATTGGATGGTTCCCCAGCCTCCTCAGCCACCATTGCCTCCTCTTCCTCCAGAGGATCCACCTCCTCCGCCTACAGAGCAACCGCCACCACCCCCTCCACCACCCGAATCTCCTCCTCCACCTCCTCCACCACCCCTCGAGGATGACGGAGAGATCGAGGAAGTGGAGATGGAGGATGAGGAGTCAGAGCCTCCCGCTCCTGGAACAGAAGAGTTCAAGGTTATTTTCTGATCTTGAGAGTATTTAATATTTAAATTATTATGTTTAAGTGCATAGTGAAGCTATATGTTTTTATGTCTTTCGTCAGGCGGCTGAGGCGGCTGCATCTTTGGGACTTGCAGCTAAAGCCCAGAAACGCAAGGCCCCAGGCTCAGTCCCGCTGCCCAAAACGGTCACCATTGGCAGCAGTCCCATTCTTTACACTCAGCCCATTGTCACAGCCGGTGAGAATGAACTGCTTTTACACGCCTCAGTGTTTTCTTATGGAAAGGTGTTGTTCCTCATGTTTCTCTTGTTCATCCACAGCCCCACTTCTAGTTGGAAATGCTTACTGGGGGATGACAGCTACAGTTGCACCTCCTCTGCCTACAGAGAGCATAGTCCCACCAATGCCAGCCCTGCCGCCCCTTCCGCCCCCGCCTGCTCCACAACCTCCCAGCGCCCTGGAACCAATTAGCAAAGCACTCACAGACAAAACAAAGAAACAAAAGAAAGAGAAGGTGGGTGTTTTTTTGTTTTTTTTCCTTGTGGTTTTGTTTTTATTTTTTGTTTGGCTGTTTATGTTTTGTTATTGTTTTTGCATTTGTTTTGCTGTTACTGATTCATCTGCCTTGTTTCTTGCTTTGGTGTTTGTTTAGTGGTTTTGCTTTTTTCTTTGGTTAGTGTTTATTTTTTTAATTTGCTTTATGTTCTTCTTTCATCTGCTTTGTTTTGCAGTTTTGTTTCTTTGTATTGGTTTCGGTTTTATGTTTTTTGGGTTCTTTTACTTGAAAGAAAATTAAATTTTTAAATATTAGACACAAAATAGTCAAAAAACAAACGAAATTCGTAATTTATTTCTTTAAGACAAAGAAGAGCAAGACAAAGATGCCATCCCTGGTAAAGAAGTGGCAGAGCATTCAGAAAGAGCTAGATGAAGAAGAGAAGTCTAGCTCCAGTGATGAAGACAGAGAACAGCTCAACAGCAGACGCATTGAGGAATGGAAACAACAACAGCTTGTATCGTAAGTTTAAAGAACCTCTTACTAAGATCGGCAGCATGCGTTTGAGGAAAAATACTGATTTTTGTCTGTTCTTACAGAGGGAAAGCCGGGAAGAATGCTAACTTTGAAGCACTTCCTGAAGACTGGAGGGAAAGACTGTTAAAGAAACGAAAGATGATGCAGAATTCATAACATCGCTCTTGAAGACACTAAAGGAAAAGCCTCTGGCAGAGGTGGACTGAACTGTGCTATTGTGTTGTCTCACTTGCTAAGCTTCAGTGGATTTAGTCGGACAAACTTGAATGAATGTTTCTTTTTTCTTTTTTTCTTTTTTTATATACAAGCGCACATTCAACTGTTAAATTCAAATGCATAATCTTGTTTCAAAAGGATACTTTATGGCTTGTTGTAAAATATTAAAACAGCCTCTAATGTTCAGAAATTATTTTAAAGATGCAGTGAACCTGAACCTGAAACAAGGTTAAACGTGTACAGAAATTTTGTTCTACTTTTTTATTACTCCAACCATCAAACCTGTGCACGGTTTATCTGTAAATGAAAATGTAATGAAATCGATATTAAAGGACTGTTCCAGTTAAGGTTTTTTTTTTTTTCCCAGAGATGTTCTGTTTCTCAGAAATAAAAACCTGTTTTGTACAATATCAAGGGTGCAAACCATCAGCTGTACGGTGTGCTCTACACTGTCATGGGTGTCACACTGTCACCGTGCTGTACCTGTGTATCCGGCTAACAGTGTTTTAAAAGCTAAGCTTCAAAACCAGTTTATCTTTATAAATATAGAAAGATCAAACCACAGACCACAGTTAGCAAATGATTCAGCCATGCTTCCAAAATCACAGTTCAGAGTATGTTGTCCACTCCACTTGCACTTTAAAGTATGCTTCATATGTGAACTAACTTTATTCTTTTTTTTTCTTTTTCTAATGATGACATTGAGATGTGCCAACTCCTTTTTCCCCCCACCATAATATTAATGGACATTGTTCACTAAATGTCTTTCTTTTAAATTGAAAAATTGATATAAATGTTGCTGAATTGGGGCTGCTGAGTCATCAAATCTTTTCTACTTTGTAAATAATAATAAAAAATTTCCACAAATGTTTTTTGATCCTCTTTTGTATTTATTTCTTTTTGGTTGTAAAAGTCCAAATCTTTCAGTTAGAATTTACTAGAAGCTATTAAAACAAAAATTGTGTAATTCAAATAAGATGTATAATGCAAACGTGACGAGTGATATTTCAGAAAATTGAAAGAAAACTGAAATTAAAAATAATAAACGAAATAGACATTTAACTATTAGACACAACAAAATTACTAAATCTAATTAAAAATTTGAAAAATGCAAATAAAAGGAAATTCTAAATAAATATGAAATGGTTACTTTATATATTGATGTTTATAAAAAGCGGCAAACAGACGTTTTGTTCTATAAGCATTTACTTGTATATAAATATATACACTTTTCCATTTTTGTTTAAACATTAAAGCTAATTTCTAAGAAAAAAAAAAGTTATTAACAAAACGGAAATGTGTTCATTTTATCAAACGCTTGAAGCAGGAAACGTGCGTCGTGCCCATGGCAACAGTTAAACAAATGGCGTCAGGGGCGCCTCAACAATAACTAATACGAGGACATTTACATTAAAAAGAATAACTGTTTAGCTTTCTGTTAAGGGCGTTTTAATTGTAAAACACTAACCACTATTTAGTGTTCCTCAGGCGTTTAAAGCAAGTCGGTTCTATGTTAACCAGAGGTGTTATTTGATATCCTGTCAGGCGCTTGTAAATTGTTTATTTATTTGTCGTTTTTTACTATGCCTTAATGAGCTGCGTGCTATCGCATCGCTTCGAGCCTCGGGAATGCAGGTTAGTGATCATGGCACAAAATTTACTGCTTCTTTGAACTCTACGGTTACAGTCTAATATTACCCAGTTGGTTAACATGCCAACTCACTGATACTCAATGCCACTTAACCTTCTGCCCCTTTGCTTGTACTTAAACTCGCTTTTTTGTTCTCCTATCATGTTGTACAAAAGAAATCAGATGATCCATACGAGAGGTTCATTTTGCTTCACCTTCAGCATTATGGATTCCTCTCAGGTAGGTTATTCAAATCAGCTTTTGGATGGGTTTAACACTATGCTTGACTGGTTTCAGGCACATGCACACATGGGGCTTGAGCACCTGCACTTTTTATTCCTGGAGCGAAAGTGCGCTTTTTTCTGGGGTGCTTTAAAAAAAAAAAAAAAAAAAAAT
>JAUMHP010000084.1:9430838-9455679 GCA_032361065.1 Enteromius trimaculatus
TGCCCCCCAAAAAGGCTTGAAAGGACAGCAGCCAAACTTGAGCGCCCAAAAAAAATGCAATGAGAGAGGATGCTGGATGCTTCACATGTTGGTTGCACCACATGACTTTGGTTTATAAACGAGCAGTAAAGCAATTTTTAATAATAAAAACAGTTCTAAAATAAATACAATTACCAAAAAATTATATTTTTCTTCATTATGATATCAGGGAACTTGTGCCATTTTGACATGTTTGGCTTTATGTCAACCCCTAAAAACATTATAAATTATTTTTGAATAAAAAGATGTCTCAATGTCTTTTATAGATACTACAGAAACAACACTGAACAGGATGGTAAAGCGCTTTACTCTCTCACCTGGACTCTGGAGTTCCCTTTCGACGGTGACACCTGCTACCTGGCCCACTGCTACCCTTATACATATTCAAACCTACAGCATTACCTGCGTGAGGTCATCTCAGACCCTGTCCGTGCAGCTTTCTGTAAGCTGCGGGTGCTCTGTCGTAGTCTGGCGGGAAATGCGGTGTATGTGTTGACTGTAACAGCTCCGTCCAACATCTTAGCAGAACGCAAAGCCAAGCGTGCAGTTGTTGTGACTGCACGGGTGCATCCAGGAGAAACCAACAGCTCTTGGATGATGCAGGGTTTTCTGGAGTTCCTGCTGAGCGACTTGCCTGACGCACGTTTGTTGAGGGAGATTTTCATCTTTAAGGTGAGAGAAGGAATGCAGGGCACGAATAGAGAACAGGGTTTAGTTAAAACTTCTATATATACCCATGCCAAAGGTGTTACGAGATGTAAACAGTTTACCACAGTGAACAAACAGATGTTCTGGCTGCAGGTTATACCGATGTTAAACCCTGACGGCGTGGTGGTGGGAAACTACCGGTGTTCACTCACAGGCCGCGATTTGAACCGAAACTACCGCAGTCTGCTGCGTGACTCTTTCCCATGCATTTGGAACACTCGCACCATGGTGAAACGGTGAGTAATAATTGTGTAATTTTTTGTCAAACCAAAATTTATTCAGACACCTTCGACACCGCACATGTGCACCCGATTAATTTGATCCCACAGGTTGCTTGCTGAAAGAGAGGTGGTGGTCTACTGTGACTTTCATGGTCATAGCAGGAAAAACAACGTGTTCATGTATGGATGCAGTGATCGGAAAGAGGCCTCGCAGTGTCTTCAAGAACGGGTTTTTCCTATCATGATGAGCAAGAATGCTACAGACATGGTTACCAGTGGCTTTGATTGTCATACTCCCAAGCAAAATATGAGTGTTTAAATTTTTAACGCATGCTTTGTCCTCTCATAGTTTTCTTTTAGGAGTTGCAAGTTCAAAATGCACAAGAGCAAAGAGGGCACCGGCCGCATCGTCATGTGGAGACTAGGCATTAGAAACAGTTACACAATGGAGTCAACCTTCGGAGGCTCTACACAGGGTAAGTAGTTATCAAAAAATGTTTATCATTATACTATTATTTAATGTATTATTCATACGCTATTATAGTTTTTAAATATTTTTATCAGGTTTTATTTTTAATGCATTTACATTTTTAGTTCTTTTTAGTTTTTTTGTAATTTTATAGTGAAATTTTGTCATTTTTATTAGTTCTATATATAAGAAGAGTTTTATTATTTATAGGCAGGAGGAAGGGAACGCACTTCAGCACACGGGACCTGAAATCAATGGGCTACTGTTTTTGTGACACTCTGCTGGATTTTTGTGACCCTGACCCATCCAAGGTGGCCTGTCTTTGAACTTTTTGAACTCTTTGAATTGCTTTTGTAATACAGTTTTAAAAGTGCATTATTGATTGAAATACATTTTAAACAGACCAAACACTGTCTGGAGGAGTTAAGGCTGTTATTGAGACAAGAGGTCAGACAAAAGCTGGGAAGAGAAGTGGACTCCTTAGAGGATCTGTCTGACATTGACATTGAGTCTAGGTAGGAATACAGTCAAATAAAACATATTCCATTCAAATATGTTTGTAAAAAACATCCTGTGAACATTTAATATCTACATCAGATTATTTCACAATGTTAATGTTCTGTGCAGCACAAGTGGATCAAACAGTACGGAATCAGATGGACTTCCTGTTCATCTTCTAAATGCCACAAACCAGGTGCAGTATGAAGCAAAACCCTCTCAGTGACATCCTAAAGAAATTTCTGTTCATTTCTTAATGTTCTGTGTACAAAAAACAAATGTAGGGCAAGAAAAAACACCTAAAAAGCCGCAAAGAAAGGAACCGACTCCGACAAGAACGAGTACAGAGCGCAGGACCCAAAATTATTCAAAGGAACATCAAACATTTGGTTGGTCTTACTAAATATGCATTTTTTAAGGTTATTCCTTATAGATCATGATCTTGCGAAATACTAAAAAATGTCTAGGTACAAGTATTCATTTGTTTAAATAAATAAAAAATAAAAGTAAAATGTTACCTAAAATATAATTACAAGTAAATGTAAGGTTTAAGTTAGAAGCATATTCTTATATCTGTATATGTTTCTGAAGGATCCTGTGCCCTCAAATGAAGATGTGGTCAAAGTGAGAATCCAAGAGAAAACTGTGTGCTTTGTGAAGACGACTAAGAAACAAAAGGTAATTCTTTATGTGAGTTTGGACCAGCGAAAACACAAAAAAGACCAAAGAAATAATATGTGGTAAAACTGATAGTGAAAAGGTTTTTATTTTTCATGCTGTGTAGATGCCATGTCCAGTAAGGGCGAATCAGACGGCGCGGTCTTGGATCCCTCATCCCACCGCTCACATTGGTGTTGTGGAAAATGTCTCAGATTTATGGGGGAACAGACCAGAAAAGGTAACTGATCTGGATTGATATTTTATCAGGCAGTGACCATCAAATCATTTTTAAGATGATACAGAATACAGATTTTTTTTGGAAAACAAAAACAAACCCTGTTTATTCCAGACTGTGCCTGCCACCAGTTTGCACAATGGTTATTCATCTTTCCGCCACTCTGCCTCAGGTAGATATGATTAAATATAGAAACATAAGTCATGTACTTGTATACGCAATCCTTTCTATGAAGGAAAGTAAATAAAATCAGTTAAAACTAACATGTCCTATTTTTCAGTTGATACTGGGAACAAAACATATCAGCACTCTACCTCATCAGCCCCCCAGGGACAATTACAACGACAGACTCTTCTAGTTATTGGAGGTCAGAAAAGATGTCCGTCAGTACCTGCCTCCAGAGAAAGGTCTCTAATACCAGTCCAGCCATACACAATGCCTTTCTACCCTGATTACAGACCTCAGCCAGAAATGAAAGGTTGGTATTTCTTTTTTCTTATGTGCAGATTTTCAATAAAATTGTGACCACATAGATAACATTTATCATTTTGCTGCGTCTTACAGAAAGACCTCATATTTCCAACATTATACAGAGGAGGTAAGTCGGCTACATCACATGACAGCAAATTACATTTCCCAGTGGCATAATGAATACATTAAGCAAGGCCACACACACATTTGAAATGTTAAGGTAATTCTATGTAATTATAATTATAGTTAATTATATATAGTGAAATAACTGTGGCTGTGCATACAGGTATGTGATTGTGTATGGCTCCATGCATAAAATAAATCTAATTAATTTTGACACAAGGAATAATCATCAAAATCAAATGAAATAAACACTTGAAATATATCAGTCTGTGTGGAATGAATGTAGACATTATACAAGTTTCACTTCTTGAATGGAATTAGTGAAATAAATCAACTTTTGAAGATATTCTAATTATATGACCAGCACCTGTATATATATATACATACACAGATACACACCATTATTAAACCAATTAAATACTATTTCTTCACAGTCAACAGAAACTCAGGCAGGAAAGTCAGATGCAGCTGACCCATATTCCCGTCAAACATTTAATGCCACTAGACAACATGGGAACCCTGAGGATCAGTCATAAGACAGATGGACAAGGTAAACATTTGCTATTTATTTGAATACTGGTACGGCCGATCCTATCGGAGATGCTGGGAAAAACTATGATAAAATTATGTGCGTTATAAATGTGCACTACACAATTTTAAATTCAATATCAGACTTAAATACATAGTCTCCAAGGGCCGGTTTTCACGGATAGGAATTAGATTAAGCCAGGACTAGACCTTTGCTAATTTAGAGAGGTGTCTTACAAAAATGCATAATCTGTGAGCATTTTAAGACCAAACAATGGCAATAATGTATTTTAAGATATCTCAGTGCAAGCTTTTTCCAGTTTAGACAGCTCTTTGGGGGAAACTGCCCCCAAATGTTTTGGCAGTGTTATAGTGTATTATGATGCCTGGAACTTTCTTCATCTTCCCACATTTTCCAGGTGCTGTGGCTGGCCTTGCATCACCAGATACAGAGAAGTCCAGAAAGGCCAGCCAAATCAGTAAACAAGATGCTTCCTGCTTCCTCCCTGACCTACACAGGTTTATTGTTCTGGCCGTTTGCTTGACACTTGTCACATACAGTGCAGAATGTCATCATCTCTTCTCACTGCTGTCATTCTGTGCTTTTTTTTTTTTTTTTTAGCAGCGGTCAGATGTTCGGGAAACAGGCTGTGATCGACAGTCTGAGGTTAGGAAGGCTGTCCAAAGGAAGCAAAACTCAGGTTGTCAGGAGAAATGTTGCTTCTACAGACAGCCTGAGCAGTGAGGAAAAGTATGTTGCAGGAAGAACTTCTACATATCTTTCTCTGTCGTAGCAAGTTAACTCAGATGCTGATTTCCTGCACCAGGTTTCATCAAAGTTGACTCAAGACTGCATGCAAGTGGAGGACGAGTCCAAAGATCTCACACGCTGCAGTCTTATGACAAGCCAATCAAGCCAGACAAAAGCACATGAAGAGAAGGAGATGATGAGCAGGCCATTTTCTGTGAAGCCATGTGCCTGAATATGCAATTGTATGCAATTCACTATTTCAATTGTACAATCTTTAACTAGTTAAAAAAATGCATTTAATAAAAGATACATAAACACTGGAAAACAAAGACTTTTTTCCTATTTTTAAAGCTATTTTCTAAAATAGTACACTAAAGTTATTTTAATATGAACTTCTATATTGAAGAGATGGCATTTCTGATTTCTAATTGCATTATGTGTGGAACGGATTTTTATTGATTAGATTTATTTAATAAACTCAATTTGTAATTTTGTTAAATTCCAAATCAATAAATAATATTATTTAGTGCTTTATAACAATGGAGTGTTTAATTTGTTTTTTATTAAATCATTTATTCATTATTACTTTTTAATGTTTATTGTTATTTTACATACAAAATACATATAATACAAGGCGAGATTTGTTTGAATAAAATAAGGCAACAAAACAGCCACAGTAAAAATTCAACTTGTGTGCTTGCCACTGATATTGGATGAAGTCTTTGTATATTTCAAATAAATCTTTGCAGTGTTTTTAATAGTCCGTCAGTGCAGGTCTCGTCACGTTCTTAATTCCTGGATCCCATCAAATTGCCTCAAATGGAAGCGACTTTCAGTGTGTCGGACCATTGCACGCAAGGCAACAAATCCAAAAAGGGCCTGAAAAAACACACAATAGTATTAAAAGTATTACATAATACTATTAATAGTATTAAAAGTATTACATTTCTTTAAAACATTTAAATAATTCATTCATTCATACCTCTGAAAAAATAAATAAGGCCAATATAATATGAACTCCTCTCTCCAAAGGTTGAATGAGAATAGCCTCATTGAAGAGCTGGAACAGAATCAGGGGAAACTGGAGCAGAAGAGTCAGTAGCCAAAATCCAGCCAATTCTGGAACCTGTGTAAAAACAATATGGGATGATTAAGGGGAAACAATCATATTAGATACCTTAGGCAAACAGGGTTTACCTTTTCTTGCAGATTTCCAACATTGCCCAGGTAGAGTCTGATGGCCTCAATCAGGGTCATTAAAATAAGAATTGTGCTCAGGATGAACTTGTAATAATCTACAAGAGCTGGGTACTAAATGAAAAAAAGCATAATTATTTATTATTATTAGCAGTAATATCCCAGAATGTGATTAAAGAGCAATAGTCAGTGATTCCAGACTGAATGGTTTAAAAAGATTAGGTAGTGGAGAATCACCTTTAGTTGTAGCATCACAACCTCACTGATCCACCAGAAAGGAAAGAACCACATGTTAAAGTAAAGTGACATCTGAAGCGGGAGACTTGACACTACATCCTTATCTGGTGAACAAAGAACATACGGTGATGGAAGTTCGACTCATTTTTGCGAATCGGTTCTTTCGAACAGTTCGTTTATGTCATCTTTGTATTAAAATATTTTTAATTGCATTAACTTATTTTTCAGGCTTTCACTTTTTTTAGTTTTGACACAAACCGATCGACTTCTGAATTAATTGTTCAGATCGGTTTGTGAACATGTTTAATATATTCATTAAAAGATCCGACTCAAAAAAAAATGAATCGATTCGCTGTTGTTTCGGTAACGGTAGGCACAAGTCAGCTCAGTCTGAGTCACAGGAAAAGAATGTTACCAACCCCGTTTAACAGTGATATAAAGCATTGGTGTATCTGTAAATCAGGTAAGCAACATGTGGTGTTTGCTAACAGAAGCTACACTAACGGTGACGTTATGTGACGCACAAACTCGGCTAACCAGATGAATTAGCCCAGGAGCTAGCGCATATAAACAAAGTCACTATTTCGCCAACCTAGACGCAACGTGCTTACTCTGGTTCAGAAAGTCAGCGTGCTCCTCCACAGAGGGTTGTGTTCGGCTTTGGTCCACGAACACGGTTCTGGAGAAATCTCCAAGCCGTCTCCGTATGGGTCCAGGGAGGTCCATATTGAGAGGAACAGACGCGAGTCCGTAGCAACGAAGGCGGATCTCATCCCATCCAGTTGTGACGGGGTGTGTTTTTACTCTCTCTCACACACTGCTCAGATTAACCCGGGCTTTTTTTGGAGTGTATGATGAGGAAGGAAGGCACATTAGGAAGGTGGGTTTGGATGAATCAGGTATAGTGTTATATCATTTGCAATTAATTAAATTATGGAAGCTTATTTCTTTCAGGAAACTGAATTGGGAGTTTAGGCCTGTAATTCTGACTTTTTTTTCAAAATAGTTTTTATGTCGTAATTGGGAGCTTTATCTTAACATATTTTGGGGGGAAAGCAGAATTGTGAGCTAAAAACTAACCCTAACCCTAAAAGATATAACCTGATCTTCGATAACAAACCAAAAAGTATCATCCTAACAAACTGGTTTAATAGCATTTTTTATGTTGTAAAAGGTTATAATAATATTTTTAGCTGACATGGTTATTTCTACCAACACATGTTTGGGTTTTCACATAATGAATTCGTTTTTTTCCCCCTACGATGTTCCAGAAACACAGTTTATAGCATCAGAAACATTTTACAACACTTTACCCAGCAGGCCCACAGCATCATAAGATATTATTTGGTTACATTTCTGTTGTGACTACCAAAATTCAACGTCAATTCAACATCTACTGTTAATTTGATGTCTAAAGCTGGCCTCGTTATTTGTTGTTTTTAGGTTGTGTAAGCAAAACTTAAAACTTTAAAGCAACTTTAAATTAATGTCAAATGCTGAGAATTTTCATTCTTAACCAAAATGCAACATCTGTCCGTCGTCATGTACAAAGTTAAAAATACTTTACAAGCTACGTCCATGTTTTTGTTTTGTAACATGGTTTTGTAGAAACAGTAACTCATTTATATCATAAAATAGCTTTATTTTATTTTTAATACATTTAAATTGCATTATTTACAGCTATTGCTGTTGTTCCAAACAATGGAAATCAGTCTGTTCAAAGTCTCTTGTGTAACGCCAGCATTACAGGATTTATAGGATGAATTCACAAGACAGTTTCCATGGACGTCAGGGTGTCCGAACGATCCAGTGTGTCATAAAAACGCAGACAGGTCCTGTACTGCAGGAGTTTCTCGTACAGGTGACTGTTTCCTACCCCGCTACTCAGCTCCATGCTCAGATCTGCATACCTGCTCAAAAATATTATGAAGGTTCGTCTGTAAACACATCTGTAAACTTGTCATATTCCAAGCTTGAACCGTACCTCTGCGATATTCTCCAGAACACCAGGGTGTTTATAGCCATTAATATGGCCAGAATAAAGAAGAACCTCTCCATGTTGCCACTGCTGAGGTTACTAGGATAGAAGTTTCCTGTAATCATAAAACACAATATTGAGTTCATGTTCAATTGCACCCCAATAACAGCTTTCAAAAGTGAAATGTTTTTTACCTCCCGACACAAAATAAAGAACGTGAATGAGGAAAGCCCCTAGAAAAGAGCCACCTCCATACGAGAGGGTTAGGAAGTTCAAGGAGACGCCTCTAAGGTTGCTGGGAGTCAGACAGAAGGATATGAGAGAGCCTGATCAGAGGAACAGGAGAGAGGCAGATCTAAGCAAAAACAAAACATCTGGATTCATGTTGCCTATTGAGCATTTTAGCGACATGAAGAATCATGTTTTAGAAAGTGAATCGCGAATACGTACACGCTGGTGTCACGAAGGCCTCTGCCACTCCTAGTAAAATGTACTGGGGTGTAAGCTGGAAACAGGTCATAGAGGACACATGCAGGACTTTTCCTGATAACGTCTGCTCCACTTGTGGGTAATCCTTCCTGTGAATTTCAGAGATTCCTGCCAGTAGTGCTGAGAGAGCTGCGCAGGCATGACCCATAGCTGCAGGGAAATGTTGTTTATAGCCCAATATTTATATATAAAATTATATATAAAATTATATATAAATTCACCCCAAAATTAAAAAGTTAATTCACCCCAAAATTAAAATTCTGTCATTCATTACTCACCTTCTTGTCGTTCCAAACCCATAAGACCACCTTCGAAACACAAATAAAGATATTCTTGATTCTTGAAATCAGAGAGGTATGTGGCCCTCCATAGACTGCAACAAAACTGAAATGATCCCAGATCCAGAAACGTAGTAAATACATCAGTAAAACAGTCCATGCGACATCAGTGTATCAACTTCAGTTTTGCAACGCTGAGAGAATACTTGTTGTTGCCCAAAGAAAACAAAAAACACTTTTCTCAACCATTCTTCTCCCCTGACTTCGTCTTCTGCCATTTTGGAGTTTACTTCAGAGAATATTTGACTTAATCAGCGTTGTCTATCCGCACATATGCATTGTTATAATCTCTAAAATGGCAAAACTCAGGGGGGAAAATAACGATTGAGTAATTAATTTATGTTATTTTTGTTTTCTGTGTGCAAAAGCGTCACAAAACTGAAGTTAAGCCACTGACGTCACATGGACTGTTTTACCATGTATTTACTATGTTTCTGGACCTGGGAACATTTCAGTTGTGTTGCTGTCTATGGAGGGTCAGATATCTCTCTGATTTAATCAAAAATATCTTAATTTGTGTTCCGAAAGTGAATGAAGGTCTTAGTGTAGAGTGAGTAATGAATGAGTAAAGAATTTTAATTTTGGGGTGAACTAATCCTTTAATGAATCGACAACCTATTGGCTAATCTTCAAGATGTTTTACTCTAAACAATAGTTTTGGATTCAAAAATTCTTTGAGTTTACATAAAAAAAAAATGTTGCTTTATAAGAGAAGCTGCAGGGACTTTGCGATGGATGGGATTCATCTTGCGGCATTTCTCATTCATTCTTCTGCTATATGCATATGGTTATTAAGCGTAGCACACAGCTCTGACTCATGTCAAGTCTATAATGTGATTGGTTGTCAAGGCACATGTGATCCAAGTTGAAGTTACGCTTTCTTCAATAGTAAATAATACAGACCTTCTCACCTCTTAATAGTAATACAGTCTCTGGCCTATCGAAGCCCTTGGACTGAGAGATATGATTGGCCGAACATTATACGGTCCTACACTTTCCACAGATGATAAATACATTTTAGATTGTTTAACTTACTGATGGCTATCGAGATGTAAAGAAATTTTCAACCAGCATAAGTGGGGCATTTCCAATTGCGCACGAAGGCCGCATGAGTTACACAAAAAGTTCATTAACTGTAGTTAGGATGCTTACTTATACATGTGGCTGGTGAGGGCAGTATTTTCTTTGGAGACTGGTAGCAGGTGTTGAGAAGCTCCAGCATTGGTGCTAAGATCAACACCGGCAGTATACTGATGACCTTCATCGCTGCTACAGGAAGAAGAAAGCCATTGAGCTTTAAGTTGGAATGCATTGTCTGCAGATAATAGCCTGAAGGGATCTGTTAAAAGATTTGAAATAAAGATATTACAGAAGCTAGTTGCTGAACAAAAGTATAGACCTGGCTAAGCACACTCACCTGGGTAATGCAAGCTCGATATAAAAGCTGAAGGCCAAAGAGAGGGAAAAGTTTGACTAGGATCTTGACGTTTTCCACACTGGTCTCACTGTAACAACCCCCGTTGTTTTCCTTGGCACGGTCCAACCAGTTGGCTACATCTCCACTTAAATGGCGATAATGGAGGCAGCACATTTTGAAAGAATTGAGGAAGACTCCCAGAGTAGTTAGCAAGGAACTGCCTCCTAGTCCAAAGACGAAACATTCAGAGATGTTAAGAAACAGCTTTTATGAACTGAGTTTCTCAGTGACTGTGTATATGTATGTATATGTAAATGTAATGACATTGTTACCTTTTTTTGGTCGGAAAGTGAGCTTGCTGCGTACCATGTGAATGGCGATGAGAGTGAGGAGAACAGAGGTGAAAGGGATGAGAAAACAAAGGTTTTTGGCGATTGACTGCTGAATGTAGGCAATCCCCAAAAAAACAACTGTTGAGTTCAGGTTGACCAGCCAGTAAAACCTGTGGATTGTAAACAACTGCAGCGTTTGGATCTGTTGTAACAAGTGTTTTAAATATGCACTCATTCAAGGGTTACTTCACCCTATCAGAGGCTCAACCTCACTTTTGAGATGCTATGAGAATACTTTTTTGTGCAAATGAAACAAACATAACATAATTTACTGTTCTCCTGTGACTTACGTCTTCCGCCATTCTGAACGCGCCGCATACGCAAGCTTGAACATAATTGACGTAATCAGCCTTGTTTACATCCGAGTGAAATCACGTGCACGTGTGTAATCTGCGGCTGCTTGCGCCTAGAAGAAAGTGTACACTCACGCAGTAATATTCTCTAAAACGGCGGAAGACGTAAGTCATAGGAGAAGAATGATTGAGTATATGTTATTTTTGTTTGCTTTGCGCGAAGCAAGTGTTCTCCTAGCCACTGATGTCACATTTTTTCATTCCACTGAGGTACTTTTCTGTTGTATTTCAATGTAAACTATTTAAAACTCAAGTTCAAAGAAGTTTAGCGTTCAAAAACACATCTCTAGACTTTTTCTAGACTAGTTTTACTGACCTTTTTGGATTTTTAACAGCTAAAAAGGTATCCTAGTAATAGCCAGCAGGATTGTTTAGAATCTAACAAATATGTGAATAAGCCACAAAATATTTTTAGTTGAGATACTTTAAGCTACATCATCACCCCTTTCGTAATTTCAGCTGCCCCTTCATCAGGGTTTGTGCTGATGCCGGCTCTTGCTAAATGCTGGTACTTTATCTCAGTAAACCTGTTTTTTTTTTCCGCTCACAGTGAATGAATCATGGCGAATAGTACATTTCTACAATGTAAACTGTAATGCTTTTTACATCCACACAACTAAGTGTCCGTGTAAATACAAGACAACTGCGTTTTCTACCAGTGCAACAAAATGCTGTATTTTAGCATCTTACCAGTTGAAGAAAGACAGGAGCTGGTGTTGATCACAGCCTTGAAGGTGATAGGCTGCCATTGGGCAGAGGATGGCACGGATGCCGCCAATGCCAAGAGTCACAGCAACAAGCCCTGTGTAGAATAGCATGTGTTGCTCGTGAGGCTCAAGTCGGTGCACAATATTATTTGTGTTTATATAGAAATCCTCAAAAGGGAATGCGACCACAGGAAGCAAGGCGGTTCCTACAAAAAATAGACCAGAAATAGAAAGTCAGTTGTCTAGTTTTTATCAACACTTCATGGCAATTATACATCCCCTGCTGAAAAATAAAAAAACAGCAAATTGTAACTATTGCCTAAACCAGTCTGGACCAGCATAGAATCGAGCTAAGATGGTCATTCAGCAATGTTTACTCCAAGGTCCAACACATTATTCCATGGATGCTAAGTATTTTAATTTTTTAAGTTTCTGTTAATAATTAACTATGAGTTATTCTGTGATTACAGAACTTTTAGGTACTGCATAATCTTTAATAAAAACCAATATACTGTATAGAGTACATTTGAAAACAAAATTTAAAATGGAAACATGAGCAAATGTAAACTTTGTAATGCAAAAAATAATTCAACTTTTTGTTTACATGTTACAATTAAAATGATTTGAATCAATTAAGTCTTTTAAAAATACACTATGTTAAAATTTTGGGGGACAGGAACTTATCTATTTTTACATTTTTAAAAATCATGTTTTTAAGATGTTACCATGTTTTTATTAGGTTTTATAGTTATTTTTTAACCCGTAGTCAAAATAACCCAACTGCAGCTTGTTTGAGATTAATTGTGATGCACAATGAACAAAATTAGTTTTTGCACTCAAACTCTTCATATATAGAGATATGCTATTCTTGTACGTAGATACATAATGAGTTATCCTCAAGAAATCCTGAACAACACAAGTGGCTTTAAGTGAGGTAAGTTAGATGCTAAGTATAAATGTTATTCGTACGTAGATTACCAAGTCTACTAAGGATTCATTAAAATGACGACCACTAACCGAAGACATGAAGAAGCGCACAAAAACAGAGAACGGTTGTCCTTCCCAAACACGTCTCGGCAAACCAGCCCACAAGAACCGGTGTAAGTACGCTGGCTCCTACGAAGCATGTGTTCACCATGGCTGCTTGATAACTGCTGTATCCCAGTTTGATGGTGCAGAAAAGGATCATATTGCAAACAATCCCAAAGAAGGTGAACCTCTCGAAAAGCTCCACGAAGAGTACACAAACAATCACCTGCAGCTTCTTGCGCGGCTTGCTGACCATCCCCTGAAGGAGGTGGCCATCGTGTGTATCTAAAGTGTCTACGGGCGGCATGCTGCTTGTGGAGATCTTTCTGTGGAAGTGATGTTCAGACAGTGCTGGAGCTCCATCTCCATTACTAGAGACCTGGACAGGCTATTCCTCACAAACATGTGAAATCTTGTGGATGCCTAACAACAGAGCCTTAGCCAGCACGCCAACAGTTCACGTTTAGTCTCCTGACTGAGGTTTCTGGTTAATGTTTACTCAATGCTTCTCCTCACCAATGTATTGAACTTCGTTGGTCTCCGAATCTCATTAAGATGGATGACGTGGCGGCAGTGCGCAGGACCGTTGATGATGAAAGTGGTTTCAGAGATGTGAGACATACTTTTATAATGAATGTTTTCAGAGAACCAGCGACAAATGCGCCATACTTTTCTTGTGGAGATAAGCGAGTTGAAGTGGATTAGGTTTTGAAAATATTGAAATGATCATCAAATATATGCTTCTGTCTTGTGGATTTAAAGACGTGTTTTTATGAGGCCAGGTTCCATGTCTTAAAGGGTTAGTTCACCCAAAACTAAGGATTAGGTTATTAAATACTCGTTTCAAACCTTCGAAAGACCTTTTGTGTATCGTCAGACCACAAGATGAAATTGGATGATGAAATCCAAGAGCTTTTATGTTCTGAAGATGAAGATCTTACGGGTTTGGATGATTAATGACACAATTTTCAGTTTTGGGTGATGCCCCTGGACCCTTGTGGAGCCGGGCCTGTATTTTTTTATTTAATGCTTGCTTATTTATTTAAACAGTGTGAAGCAGAGGGACCTAATGATATGTCTCTCAAATCCATTTCACAAGCATGTATCAACGTGGTGCTAGCAAATTAAAGATAATTAAATTTTTAAGGACCCAAGGTGCCGCTAGTATATAACACCCCACTGTGAAAGGTGGCCAAGAGGCAGTGCCAAATTAGTCGGCACGTGAAATGTGAAATGCTAGTCAGGCCCATCTTGATGTTTGTCTTTTGTGATAAGATAGGGGATGTATTAATATTATTATGATTAATGTTATTATTTTTGTTGTTAATATATATTACATACAATATGTATCACTTTCAGCATGCTGACTGAAGTGGTTAACTTAATTAAAAAAAAAAAAAATTCTCTAGTTTTAATGTTTAACTTTAATTTCAAGAGAAAACAATGAATATACTGTAATGCATAATAAAAATATTCATTGGTTTATTTTTTCTATAGCTTCATATGCATTCATAGAATATGCATGATGAAATAATATAATACACTTATTGTTCTCCAGGTTGGTGCTGAATTGGTTATTTGAATAAAAAAAAAAAAAAAAAAATCTATCCATCTATTTTCTCTAGTGTTATGTATAGGAATAATATTTAATTGGCCTATTATTTACTCTAGTTTGATCTTAAATCTGCCAACTGAAATATAAAATAAAAATATATTTAATTAGACTTTTTTAAAATCTTTTTTTAAATGTATAAACTTTATTTATTTATTTTCTTCTGTTTGATATAAAATTGGTGTAATTGGTCTAAAATAGTCAGTGATGTAGGTGAATGACTGAGGAAAGTGTCTTTGAATGTATTGGTCTTTTGGCGTGTGGCCATACAGCATCACATATTCTCTGTTCTGGGTGGCTACGGTGTGCTGGGTTTGAATATTTCTGCCTGAGCTCACCAATTATATGTGTGGAGAAAAGAGCACACTGGTGGCGCTGACTGGGCGTGAATGAAGCTCAGAGCTAGCAGAGCTGTGCTGAAAAGAGAAAGCAGAGAGAATACAGACCCTGTGTGGGGCATTGGTGAATGAGCCCACAGTTTGGTTGCCATGGCTTCAAACCACAGTTTTGGGGTTGACATTATACATTAACCATAAATAAAATTAAACAATTTTTGGACTTAGGTTTGTTTATAGACATTTTTATTGTTTCAATGTTTGTATTTTAATTTATTTAATGAAATAACATCATCTCTGAGCTGGAATTTGTAATACAGTAATTATTCCTCTAGAGGGCACTATTTAAATGGCCAAATACGCTTCTGTGAAGTACGTGCAGGTCTAAAAAAGGGACTCTTTGATACTTAAGGTTCACGACTGTATTGATAGAAGCTTTAATGTTGGGCCAAATATGTATGGGATAAAGAATTTATTATTTAAATTAGCTTGATTTAAACGTATTTTTAAGGTAAAGAAGCAAAAAATATTTTTAACATTAATAATAATAATAATAATAATAATAAGAAGAAGAAATGTTTCCAAAACAAAGCAAATTAGCAATTAGAATGATTTCTAAAGGATCGTGTGACACTGAAGACTGGAGTGATTACGCTGAAAACATTTTAGTTTAAAATATATTAAAATAGAAAATGGTTATTTTAGATTATTTTAAATATTGCTGTATATTTATTTTTGATTCAATAAATGCTTGGTAAGACTTTTCCCAACAACATAAAAAAAACTCTAATTCTAAATTGAAAAAGTGTTAAAATTAAGTGTAAATGTTTCTTTTTAATTCAACTGTAAAACAATATTATTTTTCCTACTCTATAATGGCAGATATTTGTTCTTGTTTTAAGTCACTTAATTTTGATACATTTTCTGAAAACAAGACTTAATATCCTGTGTCATTTTGCTTCTCAAGTAAATGTATTCTGATATAAGAATATTTAGATATTTATACCGGAAAACAAAACAAAATACTAAGTAATATGATTTTTTTGATATTTTATGATATTTAAGGTTTCTTCAAGTTTAATGCAGTAAAGAGTTTGAGAGTGATTTTTAAAAATTGTTTAATTGCAATTAAATTTGGCCTCTCTGTTATAATACTACATGTCAATCTAGGATTCACAACTATTATTCTGACTGCATTAAATATGCAATATGTTGACATGGAGAAATGCTGATTCTCACTCACAGAAAAAAAACACTCCAGTGTCAAACGCTAATTCGTTGCTTGTGTGAGTCTGACTTAGATTAGAGGCCAACCTATTTCGAATCACTTCAAATTCAAGTTCTCAATGCCAGAAGTCACACAACAACACAGCTTTAAATGAAATGCGTAAATTCCCTGCATTCGTTTTCACACATGCTCTCAAGTGCTTTTCTGCTTGTAAATAGGCTCTGCCGACTTAAACTAAAGAACAGCTTTCCAAAGCATCCTTGAGACCGCATGCATTTTATTGCCTTTACTTCTATACATGTGCAGACAGAGATCACTTCTCTATGGTGGAATAACAGTAAAAGGATGGAGGGCTCTAATTAGCGAGGTGGCTTTTGATTCGTGCCACAGAATGGCTGGTGCAAATGCACAGGGCAAGAAGATTAGGCGGTTCGCTAGGTGACGTACGCCCAGGCCCTTTTTTGCCTGCTGGAAGCCCGGTCATTGAGAATGAGGAGCCTTAGGGTGTTAAGCAGCCGGGGTGCCAAAGGGACTGTTGTATGGGGTGACAATAGAGCTCCCTGGGCCCAGACAGAGGATGTGATAGGAGAGCTAATTCACCCTCTTGGGGAAGGCCTTGGGTACAAGAGGAGAAGAGTGAGGGAAGTCTATTTAACATGTGCAGCACTCACTGGGTAATGAGTTGTGGGTATATTGTAATAGCTTCTAAATCACAAATGTAACTGGAATTGTCGTATTACCAGGTATAAATGTACCTGGGTACACTTTTTAGCGAGACATGAAATATGTACCAATAAGTACATATCACTGGTTTCCAAAAGAAATGAACTCTAGAGGCTGTAAAACTCGAAGTTTCGATTAAGAAAGTGTAATTTTTGAACAATTACTTGAAGTATGTCATGTTCAAAACAATATGCTGGGAGATTTGAAAACTGATGCTTTTGAATGTCAGCATCACATGTATCCAGCTTCATATCTATGAGTTTTCATAGGCGGTAGGTTTGAGGCAAGGATGGAGAATAGCCAGCCGGCACATGACTGACCTTCAGAGTTGAAATGTAGTCGTTCTTGTTCGTTACTCTTTGTTACGGACATTAACATATCCTCAAGTTTGCTGAAGAGATGTGTGCTACTTTTCAGTAGATTATACTTGAACTATAAGTTTTCACTTTGTTTATGATAATACACACACACACACTAAAAAGTGACCCTGGACCATAAAACCAGTCTTAAGTCACTGGGGTGTATTTGTAGCAATACCCAAAAATAGTATGGGTCAAAATGATTGATTTTTCTTTTTTGCCAAAAATCCTTAGGATAGTAAGTAAAGATCATGTTACACGAAGGTATTTAATCAATCTATTACCGGAACTATATTAAAACTTAATTTGTGATTAGTAATATGCATTGATAAGATCTTCATTTGGACAACTTTAAAGGGGATTTTCTCAGCATTTATATTTTTCGGTACCCTCATATTTCAGATTTTCATATAGTTGTATCTCGATCAAATATTGCCCTATCCATCCACATCATACATCAATGGGAAGCTTATTTATTCAGCTTTCAGATCATGCATAAATCTTCATTTCAGAAAATTAACACTTACGACTGGTTTTGTTGTCCGGGGTCACAAATGATTAAAGGGGAATTTGAGTAATATCTAGACATCAGATAAGTAGATTTATGTGCTAATTTAATATTTTTTCAATACCAGAACTGATGCGAAAGGAATAAGGTAATAAATACTCTTTGACAGAGCTTTCTGCATTACTTATTTACATGTGTGCTACAACCTACAGCCCTCAGTAGTGTAGGTTTACTCACCACGCAAACGACCCCTATTTTGCTTAGGGCCCCCCATAATGTAAACATGCCCTTGAAAGCATTAGGGTAGTATTAAGTGTAGTCCGATTTCCAAACAAATGCCTGTTATTTTTAGGTTGTGTTTTCAGTTCATTTTTCTTGGTTCCGTTGGTCTAGACTAAATACGAAAATGATACATGTAGTCCTGGTTGAATCTAAAGATACAAAACAAAATCTGAGAAAGTGGTTCTGATAAACTGTGATGACAAGAAGAACCAGGTTTGCTTCAGAATTTTGTCCCTTTTAGAGTCGCATCTTGTGACAACATGTCTGGATTGTTTTTTGGATTGTTTTTGTACATGATGTGTTCATATTTAGGATGAACTGCACAAGTTTAACATCAGTGTGTGTATATAATATATGTATATATATATATATATATTAGTGGTGTCAAACTGCGATTAATTGCATCCGAAATAAAAGTTTTTCTTTACATAATATATGTGTTTATACCGTGTTTATTTATTATGTTTTTATTACAGCACACACATACAGTATATATTTTGGAAGTATTTACATGTAAATGCATTTATATATTTATTTTCTATATAATATATTTAGATATAATATCTATTTGATATTTTATCTAAACATATTTAATATATAAAACATATTTTCATTAAATGTATACATGCATGTGTTTGTATTAATGTATATTTAATAAATATACACAGTACATACAAATATATTATGTAAAGAAAAACTTTTATTTTGGATGCAATTATTCATTTGACAGCGCTAATATATATGAATATAAATATAGACAAGTATATATATTAAATATTTTCAGAGTATATACTTTATGTGCGTGTATTTATATCTACTTAATAAATTTACACAGAACACACACATGTGTGACCCTGGACCACAAAACCAGTCATATTTTTTAAAATTGAGATTTATACAGCATCTGTAGTTTTGAACAAATAAGATTTCCGTTGATGTATGGCTTGTTATTATAAGACAATATTTGGTTGAGATACAACCTTTTGAATATCAGGAATCTGAGGGCGCAAAAAAACTCCATTTCATGGAACATGATGTTCACTTAATATCCTAATGATTTTTGGCATAAAAGAAAAATTTGATCATTTTGACCCATACAATGTATATTTGGCTATTGCTACAAATATACCCCAGCAACTGGTTTTGTGGTCCAGGGTCACTAATATTTATGACAAAAACTAAATCATTCTAACTACAAAAGCAATAAATCTCACGTTGTCACTCCCAACTCGTACACATATATTGATGCTTTGTCAGGATCACTTATTGATGCGAAGGGTACCCCTTTAGCATCATCTTTCAGTGTGCAGGTCATCCATTGCTTTGAATAAGAAACCCTTGGCGTCAATGTGCACTGGGAATTGTATCGTTGTGATTAAATGATATATTGGGTGATAATATTGCCATTATAGCATATATGTTGCGGAGTGATTTTTTCAATGTAAACAGTCAACAGTTTAAGTGACGCTAAAAAGAACCAAGCGCCCCAGTGTCAATATGAGTTGGGAGTGAACGTGTTGGTGCAATCTTAATGCTTCAGCATTCCAAGACATTTTAGCCAATGCTGTGCTTCCAACTCTGTGGGAACAGTTTGGGGAAGAGCCTTTTCTGTTATAGCACGATGTGCCCAAGTGCACAAAGCAAGGTCCAAAAAAAATACATGTTTGGATGAGTCTGGTGTGGAAGAACGTGACTGACCTGCACGGGCCTTGACATTAACCCCATCAAACATCTGAACTAAAATCGAGATTGCGATCCAGCCTTTCTCATCCAACCTGACCTCACAAATGCTCTTCAAAAATGAATGAATGGACAGAAATTCCTACAAAAACAAAAGCAAAAGCCTTCCAAGAAGAGTGGAGGCTTCTATTACTTCAAAGAGGGGGAGTGTTTAGAATGCAATGATATTTAAGTCCTTATTGGAGTAATGGTCAGATGTCCCAATGCTTTTGTCTATCTAGTCATTTTTTTATGGTGCTACATACAATGCAGTCGTGATTAGTTTAGCGACATCCCTCATCCACAACATATTTCACTTTAATGCCTTTTGTTTCTGACTAGGGGTCTCGCTTACAATAAAACATCACCCATCCCTGAGCGAGTGAGTGTGAGTTAGTTAGTGCATATGCCGGGCTGATTGTGAAGAGGAATGCCATTGAATTTGAACCTTTTTTTTTTTCACGCGCAAACCTCTTTTGTGCTCTAGCTGAAGAAATCCATTGTGCAGCTGGACACCCTGAGAAAGAGGGAGCTCAGAGCCGTTGTCTGCAGATGCTTCTGCTCGGCCTCAGGGAGCTGAATGGGGTGAATAGCGTTCGGAAACAGCCATACCCAGGCAAAACAATACCGTTGGGCAGCTTTGAAGATTAAGAAATTAGGGATGGGGAGGCTGGGGCATAATTACAAATGCTGTTTTCATTGTATTGGATATGCATACGTTTGTGCGCGAGTTGCACTTTTGAGGTCTTTTGTTGCGCGCTTTCAAACCTTTCGCGTAGTTTCTGGACACGGATTGAACTTCCCGAAGCACTTCAGCCGGGATCATTGAAATGTTCCAAATGTGAAACTCTCCTGATTCGTCGGTTTCTTTCCTCCAGCGCCGAATCAAAAGGAACGCAACAACTGGCCTTTACCTCACCGTTCTCATGTTGCTAGGAAACCCTCGAGCACCGCTTGAGTTCCTTTTCTTTATAAGGTCTACTCCACTCGCCACATTTTCCTTTAATTGAAGACAGCTTACATATGAGAGGAAAACAATTAGCGCTTTGAATACTTTGTTTGCTGTTTGTCAGGGTCGCACCGCTCACCGCCTCGCCTGCCTGGTGGCTCTGTTGTGATATAAGAACAGAGTCAACATCTCATTTGAGCTGCTAAGTGCGTTTAGTTGAAGGACTTAAACGCTCACGGCGTGTCACATCTGTAAGAGCTGTAGATGTTAACTTTCTCATTGCTGCACAACAGGCTTGTTTTCTTATTCAAATGTCTTTGTAGGCTTTTTATGGACGGCAAGGGCTTTTTCCTGTTCATTCAGCTGCCATTCTGCACCGCTGTAACAAAACTTAGCCACTCAGTGTGACTAAACAGACCGATTTATGCATGGTTTTATTATAAATAAGGGTTCTTCTTCGATGTTTTCAGTGTAATGTTTTCGTTGTCCATAAAATCTAAAGACAACTTAAATATAGTTGACAGCAGGTCACATGAGAGTAACTCGCTGCACTGTGATTGGCTGATTAATCCTGATGAATCCCGCCTCTCAGGCCTGTATCAACTGGTGCAATTTTCAGAGTCACTCCTTTGGTCAACACTGCTTTGCTTACATCTGAATGTAAAATAAACTTGAAATTACTTGAAACGACGATGGTGTTTTTAACACTCTAAGCATAGTAATATTAACTGTAAAATTCAGTGATCATGTGAAAACTTGATTTTACTCAAATTTTAGTTTCTGATTATTTGACGTTTATTTTAGATGCAACATGAATAAAGTTTATTATGACAAATTTAGCATAGACGGTTTGTTTATTGCTTGTAAAGCCCTTTAAACTGAATGTAGCCTAAATATAAAGACACACACATATAGTATATTTTTAAAAAATGATTTACATGTATATATTTATATAATATATTATATTTATATAACAATGAATATAGAAATATATTTTATATATAAACATAAAATATTTTTCGTGAATATATACATGTGCATGCATGTGTGTGTGTGTTTATAAATATACATAAATGTGCACATTATGTACACAAAACATTTTTATTTTTGGATGCGAATTATCATTGCACAGGACTAATATATGTGTGTGTATGTGTATATATATATATATATATATATATATATACACATGTGTGTGTGTGTTTTTTTTCAAAATTATTTATTTAATTTGTGAAAAGTTAAATACAAATTTAATGTGAATGAATGGACAAAATAAGCTTTATTCTCTTTTGCTGTTTAAATGTATTAAAATACTGACAAATATTGCTGAAATTGTCTACTTTAATCGATTAAATTGTTTAATAAACCATATATATATCTTTTTCAATGTGTTGTAAACATCAGTAAAAGCAGTAAAAACAAGCGAGCGACATAAAAACAACCGAGAGAGACAGATAAAGGCGAGGTAGGCCTGGAGTCAAAGTGTCTGCATCTCGCTTCGCCTTTCTTTCGTCCCCATCTTGCTGAGATGTGAAGTTTGTGTGTGACTGTGTAAGTGTCGTCTGTCCCCCATCGGGAGGCTGAGACGTGAGTCTGGGTTTGGCTGCGCCACTGAAGCTCAGATGAAAGGCACTCACTGCTCCCTCTCCTCTTTTCTCTCACTGGGCTCCAGGAACCTGATGTCATTTGGAAGCACTTTGATTTAAAGCCTCTGTTTTGAGCCTGTGAAGGAGCGTTTTGTTCTGCTGCTGGTATGTAGAGAGCTCCACGCTGCAGTGGACACAACTCTGGACCTGGAGAAAATGGGTTTGGAAAATAGGACTCACACTTGTACACACTGGCCTTGTTGCATTCTGGTCCACACAATGACAGTTAATCTTCATAAAGTGTGAATGGTAACCATGGGTCTGCAAACTGACAATGGCTCTCTCCAGGATTTCCAATGCTGATGCTGCATCAAAAACTTTGAAAGCATGGGTACTGGATTAGCACCCAAGCAATTTCCAAATTATTGTTGGAGACAGCAATGGTGGTTTGAGGGAAAAGCACGGTCTATGGTGGTGGAAAGCTTAACAAGTGCATCCAAAACATATCGGGCATTGTGGCCTTTGAAGAGCTCGGTACAACCCCCTATACAGAGCTTCCTAATCAGCAACTTTCCCAGCATTCAAACGTTTTGGCGCAGTGACAAAACACTGTTGCCCTTCATATCAAACTTGCCATTGCGCAAGTTACCCCATTAACATGCGGACTGACTCTAGTAGGTGCTGTGAGAGTAAAAGAGGCAGCTCAACACATAATTTGTGCTGCTTGCAGTTTATCATTGGCTGATTATCACAGCTTTATTGTAGAAAATGTGGGCATGCTGTGAGATTAATGTCCTGTAGATTACAAATTTAGTAATTATTCTAGAGTGACCATTCGTGCCGTTTTCCCTGGCCAGGATTTCTATATTGCCTATAATATCTAGGTTTTGGCTTTGTTTGCTTGTGTAGACCTTATGTTTTAAAGACACTCTGAAGGTACTTTGAATCACAGCAACATAGAAATCCTGGCCAGGACGCGTCCTGGGAAAATGGCATGTATTGTCACCCAGGATTATTCTGTTAAAATTTGGACCTGATTCCATACATACATGATCAGATATATCAAATTTAAACAAAGTAATCCAACATAACATGGTGTTGTTGCTGTGGTCATCGCTGTTTAAAAGAGTTTATGTTTATGTTGATTTTTGAGGTTACCATCATGATGTCAAATGAAATTGGTTTGATCTCATTAAATTAGCAGGAATTTTAGTCATCAGTACAATTAGCTTACTTTAAGTTCAAATAAATCAGATCAAATGAATGGAAATATGTGTCATAATTTTATTAAGTTAGTATGAGTTATTAAGTGTATGAGTTATGTAGTTGCAAATGTGAGATGTGAAGTATAAAGATGCCAATATAGGATATAAATACACAACTGTGAGTTGTAAAGTTGCAAATGTTAAATATGAAATTGCATATGTGAGATATAAAGTTGCAGATATAGTTTTAATTGGGAGATATAAAGTCAGTTTTGTGCTATGAAGTCACAATAAATATAAATTAGCTAATATAAGATATGAAGTTATAAAGTCATAAATGTTGAATATAAAGTCTCAACTGTGACATATAGCTGCAGTTGTGAGATATAGTCTTAACTGGGAGATATAAAGTCGCAATTGTGAAATATGATGTCACAATTGTGAAGTATAAAGTAGCTCATTTTGGATACGAAGTCACAACTGTGAGGTATGAAGTCGCAATTGTGAAATATAAAGTGAGATAAAAAAGTTGCAGCTGTTAGAAAGTCTTAATTGTAAAAATATAAAATCACAAAGATGTTGAGTCACAAATATGGGATATATATTCACAAATGTGATATATAAAGTCATGTGAGATGTAACAATTGTGAGATATAAAGTCACAACTGTGGAATATAAATTCATAAATGTGAAGATTTGAAG
This sequence comes from Enteromius trimaculatus, assembly GCA_032361065.1. NCBI lineage: Eukaryota > Metazoa > Chordata > Actinopteri > Cypriniformes > Cyprinidae > Enteromius > Enteromius trimaculatus. The sequence goes on from JAUMHP010000084.1 coordinate 9,454,887, forward strand.
TCAGAATTGTGAGCTATAAAGATGCAGTTGTGAGGTATAAATTCACAAATGTGAGATATAATGTCACAAAAATCAAATCAAGTTGAAATTGTCAGATGAAGGTATTTTTACTATATTTTCCTGATGCAGAACATTTCCTTGTACCCTTTTTAAAAATATTAGTATTTTCCCAGATAAGATTTATGCTTTATGCCACATATCACAGCAGTGAAAACATCCATATCCTATCTTTTGCCATCTATTAAATACTATATATATTCTATCTGATAAAATACTTAATAAATGTTACATTTATTAATAGTACAAGTATTTTGTTATACTTGCATGTTAAATCTAAAAAAATAGGTGTGGTCATTAGTCACTAATCACTGTGTCAAAAGTCATTACATCCATTTTTACTGATCTCTTATGTTCCCAATGCATGCACTCGACTTTGTAGAACTGCAGAAAAGTTCAGCGAAAGCAATAATTCACCGCTTTGAATGATTTGTTAGCTTTCAGGGATGTTTGCCGTCTTGTCACTATGGAGCACTAAACTCTCGGGAATGTAGAATTCTGTTTTTTTTGGATCATTAAGGCATGTTTAGACTTATTTGCCCAACAGCAATTTACTGGACACCTCGTACTGCAGAAAATATTCTCAATCTGAATTCATGCAAACAGAATACCAATCTTTATTTGTGCTGTGTAATGCACATGCAAATTCTCAATCACTTTCTTTTTTATATTAAAAGTGTTGTAAACATCAGTAAAAGCAGCAAAATTTGAATTTATTATAATTATTATTTGTATT
>JAUMHP010000084.1:9497073-9513399 GCA_032361065.1 Enteromius trimaculatus
GTTACCCTAGAACCAAGCAGAACACTTGAAGCAAGTGTTACCCTAGAACCAAGCAGAACACTTGAAGCAAGTGTTACTCCCGAAACAAGTAGAACACTTGAAGAAAGTGTTACTCCCGAAACAATTAGAAAACTTGAAGCAAGTGTTACCTCTGAAACCATCAGAACTCTTGAACCAAGTGTAACCCTTGAAGCAAGCCTTACCCCTAAAACTAGCAGAACCGTTGAAGCAAGTGTTACCCCTGAAACAAACAGAACCCTTGAAACAAGTGTAACCCTTAAAGCAAGCAGAACCCTTGAAACAAGCGTAACCTCTAAAACCTTTGTAATCTCACCTTCGATAGACATTTCGGAGGTCGAGGAAGTGACTCAGTCTGTAAGCGAATCACATAGCTATGGGGAGAGTTCAGTGACTGTAGCCCCATTGCCTGAAATCCCATTGGAATCAACTTCCTCTACCTTCCCCTTAGAGGTCCCTCTGTGGCCCACAACTGCTAGCTTGCCTTTTCCAACTACTGCCGCTTTCAGCACTGTTCTGTTGCAGACCACCCAGCCGGTGTTTAATGGTGAGAGTGCCTCGTATGCCCCCTCTGTATCTGACACTTTGTCCTACGTGCATGCAAGTCCTGTGTCCCCCTATTCCTTAAGCAGTGTGTTGTCTGAGCCTATCCCTGACTGGGACATCCTGTACACTGTTTCCAAGCTGGTGTATGGTGGTGCACAGTCGATCACCCCTTCCCCTTCCTACCCTACCCTGTTCCTCACCGGCTCTATGTCTTATTCAGACATGGAGCCTGTCTCTAGTGGTGATTGTAATGATGATGATGATGGTGATGATGATATTTTGTCTGGGTCCATCTCTGCTGACCCTCAGTGTAGAAGTACCCTTCAAACGTTACGAGAGGTGACTGCTTCTGTGGTCTCCATGCAACCGAGCTCTGAACATGACCTCTTTGGGTCCCTCAGTATTGCCTCCATGCTGAGCACACTTGCACATCTCCAGCCTACGGTTCCTGTTTCTAACGACTACTTTTTGAGGAAGACAACCCTTGACACTGACTCTTCTCTCTCAGGTAGCATTAAGGACACTAGACTGCTGACGGAATGGGTATATTCATCTCTAGTAGCTCCTACAGTTAGTCAAGACAGTGGTGAATCTGCTGAAATCTCTCTGCATGCCTCTTCTAACTTCCTGCTGCCTTCCTCTACTTTGGGACTGTCCCCTTGTAGTGGTCTCTTGAGTGACCCATCTAGTCCTGTAGAACACCATTCCTTTCTGTCCACCTCCAGTGCCGGTACTCCTCTGTGCAGCGACGCAGAATTGGACCTCCACACAGAGGCTCTTTTGTCTTCTCTTTCCATTTCAACCATGCCTTCTAGTGACCTCAGCATTTCTGTTTCAGCCACCATCAGCAGTGTTGCACAAAAAGCAACTGGACAGTCCCAGGGAGTACCTGCTCCCGTAAGGTCCTTGTCTATTGCACCAACCTCTACTACAGAATTCATATTCATACCGACTCCTGTGGTGCCCCCAACTGTTGCACCAACCTCTGCCCCAGAATCCATCTCAGTGGTTGTTCCTGTGGTGCCCCCAACCGTTGCAGTTTCCTCTGCTCCAGAGTCTACACACTCTGCAGATGGACAGCTGGAGAACAGTGCCTCAGGCTGGGCTCTTGACTTAGATTGGGGCCAGAGCTCTGCATCAGGAGATGAGAGTATAGTCCCATACATAACCACTGCCACTCCTACAGAGGTACGTCCTGATGAGACGGATGAAGGGAACGAGGAACACTCTTCCTCCTTTTACTTTGAGGGTGAGAACACGACAGATGTTGAATCTACCGAGCTCAAACTTGCTCTGCGCCCCAGCCAGTCCTGGACTCTAAGGGGAACTGGGGAAGAGGAGAGCGGATCAGGTGAAAACCTCACAGATAACGAGACATCTTCAGACTTCAGTATTCCAGAGCGCACTGAGAGGGATTCAGAGGAGGAACCAGTGGAAGGTAAAGTTCTCGTTGTTGACATCCATCCCTGAAGGTGCCTCTTGATTTAGGCATGCTCAGAAGCTTGATCAGTGAAGAGTCTTGAAGTACCTGAAAGCTCTTGGTGCAAGGACAACTAATCCATCCTAAAAATGCCATAACCCACCACAAATGTCACCTAAACAGTTAAAACCTCATCCTGAAAATGTTTTGTAGACGTTAGTTCAATGGGAAGGTAAGATTAAAGAGCCTTAATGAACATATCCATCAAATCTTCAGACTAAAGGTTAGATTCAGACTAAAGGTTAAAGATCCATCATCTTAACTAGAAAATCCCATCATCACAATATGTGTCTGATTCTTTGTCCCATGTGATTCCTGTGTGTTCTGTTTTGTGTTGCATGTTCTACATGTGATTAATTGCTAAAATGTGTATTAGCATGCTTACATCTGTCATCAGAAACTTACGAATAGCATGTTTTCCCTCTAAAGTTGAATCCAAGAGAACTGGTTATAAATTTAGACTTTACTGTAATGGGCTCAAATTGTATAATTATATGAATGTCAGTATATCAGCAGCATGGAGGCATAGAATTTGAGCCAAGATTTGTGTTATCTATGTTAGCACTGTTTGATTATTCTTTCATGGGAAAAGTCGTTTCACTCTTTGTCCAACAGAGAGCAGCAAATCTCTTTTATTTAGTCACTAGTAGGTGACAGCTGGCAGTAGCAGCATTGTGTTTTGACTGGGATGCCGAGGTCATTTTCAGACAGTCCTAGGCCAGGTCTTAATCTCTCAAACGTCTGTCTGCAATGAATCATGACCTGTGAACTCTTTAGCTTCTTAGTGTCAAAACACATTTCTGATGGAATAGATTAAGTGGTGCTATAACCAATCCTTATAGATGACATAGGGTCTTTAAGAATCAAAGAGAAACCGAGTCAATATCCTGTGTGTCTGATAGCTTGAACTCAAAATGTTAAAGAACAAATGGTGGTTTTAGTGGTTTTATCAGATTTTGAGATCAGTTTACCAAAAACATAAATTTTTATTGTTGTTAATTATCAACTGCATTTTTATTGAGTACACTGCTATTGCGTGTACATACTGTCGATATTAGTTATTAGACTATTGTTTTAAGCCATTTTTAATTTTCATTTAATTTGTTTGTTATTTGTTTTTTATCTTCAGTTCTTGCATATCTTAAGGCCTGCTGGTTTGCAAATTATGTCATTTTAGTACAGTAAGATCAGTCTTGATCAGTGTTACAAGTTATGTAAAGTGTGTTAGTTCCACTTGTCTTGAAGGTGTGTAAAAAATGTTTTATAAGGTGTTTTTGTTTGCGCTGTCTATCATATATTTTTATTGTTTAATTATCTCAGTGTGCCAAATACGTTTATGCATGAGTCTAATAGGATACTGCATTTTCCATCAAGAACATTGATTGCTGATGATGCTCTGATCTGAGCAGGGTGTTTTTAACCTTTAGACGCCAGTAACAGCAGCCATGAGTCGCGGGTGGGCCTAGCGAGCAGCTTAGAGCGCCAGAAGGCGGCTGTGATTCCTCTGGCTGTGGTCTCCACCCTCACCTTCCTGGGTCTCATTGTTTTAATTGGCATTTTTATCTACTGGAGGTAAGTCCTATGGGTAACTGCAACGTATTGAATGTAAAATGATGCATTTAATAGAAATGTGAAACTAATTTAACTAATTAACATATATCATTTCACATATATCAAGTTTTTTTAATTTCTATTTTGCATACATTTGCTGATCCTTAAAAAATAAACACAATCAAATAATATTTACACCCTATTTTTGATACAAATGTTACCCAAGCATTTTTTTTTCTGCGCATCTATCTCTCTTTTGGCATCAGTCATGCATAGTCGGAGTGGATGCATGGAAAACAAAAATATACTTCTTCCAAGACAGCTGCTCATGATTTCTATCATATTGTTGCTAATCCATAATCATAACAATCGTTGATAAGGAGGAGAAGGGGGAGCAGTGTGGCCCCATGAGGAGCGTGTTGTCTGTCTGTGATGGGGGTCTAATCTTGGGCACAGGCCCAATCTCACACCCACCGGGTGAGGGACCACCTCAAAAGGAAACAAGATAAACAAGCCATGATGTGGTGGTGGTCTCTCTCTGTGTGTGTGTATATGTGTGTGAAAGCACCCAGAAATCACACCAAAGCGGTAAAAAATGGTCCTTCCACACCAGGATGGAAGTCTGAAATCCTGTTTACCGTCAGATATTCCCAACCGTGAAATAAGCAACTTTGGCAATCCCATCAAAGCACGTCTCAGATGTGTAAACAGTTTAGCTGCACAAGATTGTACATTTCTCATTCCGACGTGCCTCTTGCCCCTTCAGCATATTGCTCATGCTTGACTTTTTGTTGTTACACCGTGAAGATTGAGAGGAGATTAAATCGGTAATCTTGGAGCTGGTGATTAAATCTCCGATACGCTGATCTGTTGTTTGTGGGCCTACAGGGAACACATGCTGCCAGGCTGGAGAAAGAACCTCCACGTGATTATGTTCAACACGACCAAGTCATGTTCATGTCTTGTTAGTGCAGCCGTGGGTGGTTCAATCTCAGCAGAACATGGGCATGTTCGACTGCTTGTCCATCTGTAGCTACATGGTGCTCATTTGGAGAGCAGACAGATGCGCACTTAATGGGACGTCTTGAAACGTTAGTGTTAAATCTGTGCCACCCGTCATTGTGGTCACTAATCCCTTTCAAGAAGTTTCCGTTTTAGACAGAACAGTTCAGAAAGTCCTCTGGGTGATCCTGTTAAAAACGTGTTGTGGATTAGATAAACTAAATATGGTTTTTGTGTTTATTTTTTAAGCTTTTTAAGCTTCCAACACATATGTGCATAAGGCACAAACATAATACTCAAATAAAGCTGTTTTCTGTGTTTTTATTAACTTTGTGTCAAGGTCATTTGTATAGTACATCTGCTTTGCAATGCTATTGAGTCAACAGTACTTATATTACATAAAGAGTAGAAAAAGTGTTTATTGCTGTTACAGGAAATGTTTTCAGACTGCTCATTTCTACATTGAAGATAGCACATCACCAAGGGTTATATCCTCCTCACCATTGATGAGCCCAACCGGTAACACACATACTTTTTCATAATCATACGGAGTTTCCAATGATATGTGGGTCAGTAACTTAATGCTCATCTTTTAATTTACTTAAATTAAAAAAAAAACATAAAAATGTATTTCATGTACTTACATACACCTTGTAAATGGTGACGGCTTTTGACTAATTTCTAAACAATATAGATTTTTTTTGGGAGGATTAAATTCTAAAATGTCAAATGGTGTAACTGTCTTAAAATAAGAATGAAGGAGAAAATGCCTCATTTAGAAATTAATTCCAGGAAACATGTTTGGTATAACCTAATAATGTTGTAATTTATTATATACAATTATTTCAACATAACTAATTTAAATATTTAGCAAGCTGTCATGTGGTGCAACCAACTTGCTGAAAAAAAAAAATGAAATCATAGCGACAACCCTATCAGACTCTCTTGTGTTAAGGGCAATCACTCTTATAATAACAGATCAGTGTCATGTGGTTCAACCCCCTAAAATGGAATATATATATATATATTTAAAATACAAAAAAATATTCTATATTTAGATTTAAAAACTAAACCACATGCAACTTTATCTGGTCTTGTTATTTGTTTTACATCATTATTAATCAGTGTGTACCTCAAAATTATGTTCAAATGCTATTCATGCTCAAATAATAATTACAAATAATCATTTCACTGCTGTTTTGCTCATCAGACACGTCTTATACTTCCAGGTGAACATGAACCCCAGTCAGTAAAGCAATTTGTGAAGCACGTGGCTGAGCTTCACAATACCAACTCATTTTCTAGAGAGTTTGAGGTTTGTATCCCATCATCCCCCTCTCTTTTGACACTCTCCAAGGGACAGCTGTCTCATGTGAGCCTTGATATAGCAGATCAACATGTCATTAAGGCATGTCTTATAAATGAATTGGTTCATTCAGGCACGTTTTTTCCCTCTCTATCCATTCATGCATGAACGCAGGTTGCTGGTAATAAATTTGAGTTATAATTAGGTCAGTAACGCACTCGGCTAAATGTTCCAGTCAGGTGCACAAAAAGACCCAGTTACAGCTTCATTAACATCAATCAGTGTCAGATTGTAGATTCTCACCATAACATTAAATTATTCACGCTTCATTAGTTCATGCAAAAATCAAGAAAGCTTTAATTGGACACAAACCAGGCAGTAAACCTAATTATTAGTTCTTGTCATGAGCACATCCTACGAAAAAGTGATAAATATGTTTCAGAAGTTCCTGTGTTGCTTTTTGTGTCATGTTCAGGCTGATTTATTGTAGTGATATGTTTTCGTGGCATGCTATTTATGTTAAACTGATACAAACAGTAGTGTTTGATTGCATGTTTTGTTCAATCCATGGCAGCAGGTCTTTGTATTCTGCCTATTTTAACTGAACATAGTTGATATATGCGACTATATCCATTCTGGGAAAAAGACCCCCAGAAATTAAGTGTCATTCGTTTATTATTTTTACTATCTAACAGAAATGACCTTTTATTTAAAACACAAATTATTTCCCAAGATAATTACATATTAGGATATATTTCCATCTTTGCAGTCATAAAGAGTAAAGAAAAAGATTGCAAAGATATTTAAGAAATAAAGTTTGCACTGTTTTTGCTTTGTAACTTTATGTACTTTGCAACCTTTGCGACTTTGTATCTCACAGTTGCGGCTTTATTTCACAATTAATGATGACTTTGATAAATGCATGTATTTCTCATAATTGCAAATATATATTATGTCATTTTGACTTCATTCATATTATGTCTCCTTATTGTGACATCTTACAATTGTTGACTTTAAATAACAATGTAATGCATTTATTTTTGCAACCGTTTCTCATAATTGCAACATTATTTCTTGGAATTTATAAGCTTTATTTAACAATTGCAACTATTTATTATAATTACAAATCTACAGTATATTTTAATAATAATAATATAGCTTTATTTTTCAAATGTGAATTCTTCAAACTGCCACTATACATATATCGCAATTACAGTATGTTTTTTTTGCAACTTTATTCCTTGTAATTGGGAATTTATGTTTCAAAATTATGGTTTTTTTGTTCAATTGCAGCTGTATCATAATTGTGATTTCATATCTCACAGCTGTGACTACTTCTGATAATTGCAACATTGTTACATAGAGTAACTTTCTATTTTGTATTATATAAATAATTATATTTATATCGCAACTTAATTTCATTTTCATTTTCATTTTCAATTTCATTTCTGTAACTCACAGTGTTACTCAGTATCTCACGATGTGACTTAAATTCTTGTTTTAGTAACCAATCAGCATAGACAGTTAAATGAGCAGAATCCAACCCAGCTTGTCAGTGCTTTTGCATTGTTGTGTTGCGTGTATTTCTGGTGCTTGTCACTGTATTTCATTGCTTTTTGCATTCTCACCCCCCATTAGATATTGAAAGAGTATTTTGAGGTAAGCCACATCTCCCTTTAATATGTTTGCTTTTGATAGCTTTAGCATGAAATCATGATGCTCACTTGTCTGCACTTGTGTGGAGTCTTTGACTGTATCTTTAGCGTCGTCACTTTATGGCAGACTGTTGGAATAAAGGGTTGCTTTGTGGGTTTTTTAGGAAGTTCAGACGTGCACTGTGGACCTTGGAACAACAACAGACTGTTCCAGCCATCCAGACAATAAGACCAAGAACCGATACGTCAACATATTAGCCTGTGAGAACCACTGCCACAAATACATATAAGCATTATATGCATGTTTCTAGTATAAAGTTGTAATATCTTCAATTACATCCTTTAGATGATCACAGCAGAGTGCGACTTGCACCCCTAAATGACAAAGATGGGAGAAGCGGAGGGGACTATATAAACGCCAACTACGTTGATGTGAGAGATTTTACCTATACTTAGAAGCATTGCCATAATTTTAGCATTATTTAATCAGTGAGGCATGACTACCTCAAAGTGTAACCATTTAACTAGAACAAGTGATGAATACTCGTAAAAAGCACTGCTGATGTGCTATTGATTCAATCATAGGAAGGTCAGGCTTCTTGGCGAGAGTGAGAAAGTGTTTGGGGCCCCTATTGTAATATTGTGTCACCTGAGATGTTCTTTCAAAGTTTTAATCAAGAATACTTCCCGTTCCCCATCACGTATATATGCCTCTTCTTTTTTGTTTCACAAAAGGGTTTTAACAAACAGAAAGCCTACATTGCAGCACAAGGACCCTTAAAGTCCAGCACAGCGGATTTCTGGAGGATGGTGTGGGAGCAGAACGTGGGAGTGATTGTTATGATCACAAACCTGGTGGAGAAAGGAAGGGTGAGCCATTTCAGTCTAGATTCTACCTAAATGGATAAAAAAAAGTTTTTCATATGGCTTCAGAAGATTATTTTCTGTTGGAGTTGCAAAATTGTAAGGGTTTAGAAAAGGATGAGAGTAAGTTGTGATCTTTTTAGTTTTAGGGTCGACGAGGCAAAAACAAATATGGGTTCATTCAGCCTGAATATAATAATGTTTGTCCATTTCACAGAGGAAGTGTGACCAGTACTGGCCTCTGGAGAACCAGGAAGAGTATGGCTGCTTCTTGGTTACTGTAAAGAGCACAAAAGTTCTCGCTTACTACACCCAGAGAACCTTCACCATCAGAAACACCAGCATAAAGAAGGTATCAACTTATGGGCTGATATTAGATATTTTTGTATTTATTTGTATTCGATTGTATCTGTTGATGTTGGATTTTTAATTGTGAATGTTTTTTCTTTATTTTTACATTTACCTCTGCCAAACACTGAATTTCTAAATCAAAATTTGATTTAGTCAAAATCATTTTAATATTAGTAATACTAACTAGTTCATACAGTCGCTGGATTGCATTAACTTCTGTTTGTCTATAGATTACATGTATTCTTGTTGTGTATTATTTTTTAGGGTTCTCAGAGAGGTCATAGTAATGAGAGGACAGTAATACATTACCACTACACACAATGGCCAGACATGGGTGTACCTGAGTATGTCTTGCCTGTGCTTTCATTCGTCTACAAGTCCTCTAGATCCCAAACTGAGCACATGGGGCCAATGATTGTACACTGCAGGTAGGGTACAGGACTTACTTTAAATGTACTTTAAATGTCATATTGTATATATGACACATCTGACATGTGTTTTTGTGTGTTTAGTGCTGGCGTGGGCCGAACAGGGACCTACATAGTGTTGGACAGCATGTTAAAACAGATTAAAGCGCAGGGGACAGTCAACATTATGGGCTTCCTCAAACACATTCGTACACAACGGAACTATCTAGTTCAAACAGAGGTGAGTGAACAGCAATTAAAGTCACCTAAAGTCAATTAAAGTCTTCATGTTGCTCTATAAATAAATATGCATTATTTACTATTTAATCAAACTGTAGTGTTGTTTAGAATTTGCTCTATGCGATCTTGCGAACTCTAGGGGTACAGGATGTGCACCAAAGCAAAAACAAACTTCGGCCAGCCAATTTGCAAGAAGAGGTGCGGTTTAATGCATGGACACAAACTTCGGCCAACCAATCGGAAAGAAGAGGTGGGGTTTAACGCGCATTAAACACCACCTCTTCTTGCTGATTGTTTGGCCGAAGTTTGTTTTTGTTGTGATGAACATCCTGTGCCCATAGTGTTTCTTTTGGTATTGCAGCCTCTGTGTTGTCTTTCGAGACCGGGTTTTTTCCCAATGTATTCAGAGGGCACACAGCAAAATGATCAAGGGGTGATGCATACGGTTTGAGATAAAAATGAAATCGAGCTAAAATCCTGCAACATCCCATAGAGCACCTTTAAGTTTCCTTCTCAACATCGGTTGTTCTGGTACTCTGACAGGAGCAATACATCTTTACCCATGATGCTCTAGTAGAGGCCATTTTGAGTCAAGAGACAGAGGTGCCATCAAGCCATATTCATCAGTATGTTAACAACCTCCTGACCCCAGGGGCCTCATGCAAGACACGGCTGGAGAAGCAGTTTAAAGTAAGTGTGCTCTCAGTTCTTAAGTGACTTCTGGAGAGCACAGCTGAAAGTATTTGTATCACCACAGCTGTAAATGAATAATAGCCTGACATACGTGACGATGACCTTGTTGTTGCAGCTGGTGCACCAGTCCAATGCCAAACAGAACGAGTACAGTAGTGCCCTGAGTGACTGCAACAGAATCAAGAACAGGAACTGCTCTCTGATTCCTGGTGTGTTTGTTATTATTCTTCATTATGGGATGGATGGACAGACTGATTGACAGATGAAAAGAGACAGATAGACAAACAGGTTGATGGATGGATGGATGGATGGATGGACCAATGAAAAGAAACAGACAGATAGACAAGTTGATGTATGGATGGATGGACAGATGAAAAGAGACAGACAGATAGACAAGTTGATAGATAGATGGATGGATGAATGGATAAATGGACAGATGAAAAGAGACAGACAGGTGGATGGATGGATGGATGGATGGATGGATGGATGGATAGACAGATGAAAAGAGACAGGTAGACAGACAGGTTGATGGATGGATGGATGGATGGATGAATGGATGGACAGATGAAAAGAAACAGACAGATAGACAAGTTGATAGATAGATGGATGAATGGATAGATGGACAGATGAAAAGAGACAGATAGACAGACAGGTTGATGGATGGATGGACAGATGAAAAGAGACAGACAGATAGAGAGTTTGATAGATGGATAGATGGATGGATGGATGAATGGATAGATGGACAGATGAAAAGAGACAGACAGGTTGATGGATGAATGGATGGATGGACAGATGAAAAGAGACAGGTTGATAGATGGATGGATGGATAGACAGATGAAAAGAGACAGACAGGTTGATGGATGAATGGATGGATGGACAGATGAAAAGAGACAGACAGGTTGATGGATGAATGGATGGATGGACAGATGAAAAGAGACAGACAGATAGAGAGTTTGATAGATGGATAGATGGATGGATGGATGAATGGATAGATGGACAGATGAAAAGAGACAGACAGGTTGATGGATGAATGGATGGATGGACAGATGAAAAGAGACAGGTTGATAGATGGATGGATGGATAGACAGATGAAAAGAGACAGACAGGTTGATGGATGAATGGATGGATGGACAGATGAAAAGAGACAGACAGGTTGATGGATGGATGGACAGATGAAAAGTGACAGATAGACAGACATGTTGATGGATGGATGGATGGATGGACAGATGAAAAGAGACAGACAGATGGATGGATGAATGGATGGATGAACAGATGAAAAGAGACAGACAGGTTGATGGATGGATGGATGGATGGATGGATGGATGGATGGACGGACGGACAGATAAAAAGAGACAGATAGACAGACAGGTTGATGGATGATGGATCAATGGACAGATGAAGAGACAGACAGATAGATAGGTTGATAGATGGATGGATGGATGGAAAAGATACAGATAGACAGACAGGTTGATGGATGATGGATCAATGGACAGATGAAGAGACAGACAGATAGATAGGTTGATGGATGGATGGATGGAAAAGAGACAGATAGACAGACAGGTTGATGGATGGATGGACAGATGAAAAGAGACAGACAGATAGAGAGTTTGATAGATGGATAGATGGATGGTTGGATGATTGGATAGATGGACAGATGAAAAGAGACAGACAGGTTGATGGATGGATGGATGGTTAATGGATGGAAAGATGAAAAGAGACAGATAAACAGACAGGTTGATGGATGGATGGATGGACAGATGAAAAGAGAGACAGGTTGATGGATGGATGGATGGACGGACAGATAAAAAGAGACAGATAGACAGACAGGTTGATGGATGATGGATGGATGGACAGATGAAGAGACAGACAGATAGATAGGTTGATAGATGGATGGATGGATGGATGGAAAAGAGACAGACAGACAGGTTGATGGATGGACAGATGAAAAGAGACAGATAGATGGATGGATGAATTAACTGATGAGTAGAGGATGGATGGATGATAGATAAAGGATGGAAAGAAGTGACAGATGTTTGTTTTGCAGTGGAGAAGTCCAGAGTGTGTTTGTCCACATCATCAGGAGAGACGTCAGACTACATCAACGCATCATATGTCACGGTGAGACACTCACTTCTTCAGCTTATTTAGAGTCATATCAAAACTCATTCATGAATAAACCCTAACCTGAACCTGAACTTCAGGGTTATCGGCAGAGCAAAGAGTTCATCATTACCCAGAATCCTTTGCCCAGCACAGTGAAGGACTTGTGGAGGATGGTGTGGGATCACAACGCCCAGGTTATTGTTTCATTGCTGGACACGAGCAGCACGGTCAGTTCAGCTTTTATCACGCTCATTTCCTGCCAGTCTTCCAGTGCTGAATGAAACAGATCCTTTCATTCATCTCTCATTCACTCTCTTCCTCCCTCCCTCTGTCACTCCTTTATTCCATTTCCAGACGGAAGACAGTGAGCCAATCATATTTTGGCCTGAGAGAGATCAGCCAATCAGCTACGAGACATTCTCTGTGTCGTTAAAAGGAGAGGGCCACGTGTGCCTGTCCAATGAAGATATGTTGATAGTGCAGGATTACATCCTGGAGGCTACGCAGGTAACAGCCAATCAGATTCCACAGCTAACATTAGCAACATAACAATTTTACCCACAATGCACCAAAAGGAAGCTGAGATAATCGATTTAGAGATATGCAAATGAGCGTTTTTTTGGCGTCATTTCATCAAAATCGTTCAGAAACATGAACACAGGCATCTGTTTTGAAGATGGCAGCTGGTGTCTGCCGGATGATTGTGGAAAATATTAGGAAGAGCAAATGGCTGCTGACGAAAGTGGGATGAGAGTCCGCTAAACAACACATCTGGTGCTTTTCACACACTTAGCATTAAACCATTTGTATCTGCAGAAGCATATTGATCATAAACACACACACTTAAAAAAATAATCCAAAAATGATTTACTTACCCTCAGAACATCCAAGATGTAGGCGAGTTGAGTTTCACCAAACCAGATTATGAGAACATCACAATAATTCACGAATAATCCATAAGAATAATCCATTAATGAAGCATTTGCAAGAAACAAATTCACCGTTAAGGTGTTTTCACTTTACAATCACATCAGAATCTTGATTTTGCTTGTAATCTTTACAGATTCCTTGTTCAGGCGAGATGACTTTTTCATTGAGGAAGTGATAATACAGACTTTATTTTAGCTGGAATCAAAAGTAGGGTCCCTATGAAATCCATTTTATTGCCTCCCAAATTCAATAAAAAAAAATTAATTCTGTTTTAATGGTTTAATTAAAATGATTAATTAAAATGAATGTCAAGTTTATTAATATCATGAAAGTAACAGTTTAACAGCAGTTTATTAAAAGTTTAAAAAAAAAAAGTAATTTATAAGGCCAAATAAATGTTTTAATAAATTTTATTAAAAAATAAAAAATCTGTATTAAATTTTAATGGTTTAATTACATTTTAATAATTTAAAGCATAATTGATGTATGTAAAAAAGCAGTTTATTATTATTCTTATTCTTATTTTCTCAGAAATTCTGTGTTATGTATTTACATTTTTCTGGTAGGCCTAAACGTTCCTTAAAATAATGCTTTAATGATAATTTATTAATAATAAAAATGCTATCATTACATTTAGTAATATATTTCCATCACAGTGTCTTCAGATTTAACCAAAATTTTACTTTTTGCTTGTATATGACAATATTTTTCTCAAAAAACAAAAGGAAAAATGCTCAAGAAGTGAAATTTTGGAGATTATGTTCATGTGTTTATGTTCTCATTTATTGAGGCGGCAGAGTTTAGTGACAGTATGTGTGTAATCTGTGCCATTTATTCACACAGAGACTATATTTTTTATATACTTAATATTTTTACAGCTTAATATTTATAGACACTTGTCCATATCACATTTTGATTTACATGCACTGACCAAGTCTTGATGTATCCATCTAAAATGGGGAAACTTCACTCTTTTTCAACTCTTTTTTTTTTTTTTTGTCAGGATGATTTTGTTCTAGAAGTGAAGCACTACAGGGCTCCACGCTGGCCCAACCCCGACAGTCCCATCAGTAACGTCTTTGAGCTGATCAACATCATCCAAAAAGAGTCCGGCTCCAAAGATGGACCTATGGTTGTACATGACGAGTGAGTTACATCTTGGCCCTGAAAGAGATGCACACTGTGTCTTGGAGAAGACGAGTTATTTCTGTTCCAGAAGTTAGTGAGCGTCTCACTGTCTGCTGTCTGCATCCACACAGTAAACCAGCTCTGTATGTTAGACCAGCTGTTAAACTAGAATAATACAAATAGTAAGAATTCGCTAAATTTAATTATTGGCCTTCATGTTTTATTTTAAAAGAATGAGTGCAAATATTATCTGGGGAATTCTGAATTTATATTTAGTCTAATCTTACCTATTAGAAATAAAAACCTCAAGAGAAACATTTTCAGGGGAAAAATATGTTAAAAAGCTGGGGCCAATTTCATTTTTTCTCTATTTTCTCTCTCTCTCTCTCTATATATATATATATAAATACAGTGTATATCACTACCATTGAAAAATTTGGGGTCAGTAAGATATTTAATTGTTTCTAAAGATGTTTCTTCTGCTCATCAAGGCTGCATTTATTAGATTAAAAATGTTTTCTTTGTGAATATATTTTAAAAGATCCCAAACTTTTGAACAGTAGTGAAACAGTAAACTACTGTAACAGTAGTTTTGAACATTATTATCCATTTTAAATAAATGCTTCTCTTTTGAATATTTTAATGCTCAAAGAATCCTAAAAAAAACTATTAAGCAGCTCAACTGTTTCCGACACTGATAATAAAAAATCAGCATATTAGAATGATTTCTGAAAGGATCATGTGACGCTGAGACTGGAGTAATGATGCTTTGTATCACAGGAATAAATTACATTTTAAAAGATTCACACAGAATATTTTAAATAGATATAATATTTCACTATATCACCGTTTTTTTCTGGATTTTTAATCTAACAAAAAATGCCTTGATGAGCAGAAGAAACATCTTTAAAAACCGTTAGATTTCTTACTGACCTCAAATATTTGAACGGTAGTGTGTATACATTAATAACTTATTACATACTTGGTATTCAGAAACTTTTCTTACTATTACGTTTGTTTAAAACAGTCTTAATATTTTTTTTGAAAGCAGTGATACCTTTTTTTTTTAAAGACTTCTGATAAATAGAAAGTGAACAATATATATTTTTAAATAAATATACTAAAATTGTAACTAAATATGTTTTAGCATAATTCATATTTTTACCATTACATTTGATCAATTTAATGTTTTAATGCAATTTAAATGTGTTAAAAATAACATAATTAAATGAAAATAACACTTTTGAAATGTGTTTATGGAACATTATTTCACATGACATACTGTTCTAAAGTCATGTTTCAGAGAATATTGTAAAGGAAAGAGAGATCTAAGAAATTAGAATATTTATTTCAACTGCGAAACAAAATGAATGACCAATGATGTCAAATTAAGGATGAACTTATTATATAAAGTTCGAACACACACAAAAAAAGTTATGGACAGCAGCTTTAATTAATTTGTGTGTGCAGGAATCAACCTTCTTGTGGCTCTCTTGGAGCATTTCAAAACCCCTGCTTTTTTAAAATCAATATTTTGCTGTAGAGTGGATCAGCTTTATCCCTGTCAGACACTTCCAGTGCTTGTTGAAAGCAGACAGCGTAAACTAGAGTAAAGAAGTGAACATTGTTTGATGATGTGTGTTTGTGCAGGCATGGTGGTGTGACTGCTGGAACGTTCTGTGTGCTGTTCACTCTGCTGCAACAGCTTGAGGCCGAGAGCGCTCTGGACGTCTACATGATGGCCAAGATGATCAACCTCATGAGGCCTGGAGTCTTCACTGACATTGTGAGGGCTCATCTGCCTGCTTTCATTCAAGACCACATTTTTCCACTTGTATTAACAAAAATATAATGACACACAAATTATGATATTCATACTTTATAAATCTTCATATGTAAAAATGCCTCAACTTACAACTCTTTCTAGAATGTAAAATATATAATATTGACCTTTAAATTACTTGTGAATTTTTTATGCATTATACATATATATGACAGGTAATAATAATAATTATATATATATATACACACACACACACAGTATATATGTTT
>JAUMHP010000084.1:9526719-9557974 GCA_032361065.1 Enteromius trimaculatus
TTGACAAAACGTGATTGAGCATTCCTATTATTGAAATGTAACTATATTTTAGAATATTAGAATTTTGTTGCTGCTGCCTTTAAATGCCTTGAAATTAATTCTCTGAACTTGAGCAAACATTTCCAATATCAATCTGCTTTGTTTTCTCAATTGACCTGTCAGTTCCTCTCCAAAAAATACAAAAATACTGGGTATTTATCGGTAACTTGTATTTCCTGTACATAATTACATAAAGTAAATAAAAAGAAAACAAATTAATAATACATAATCATTTTGTCTATATTGCACTATGTATCTCGTCATCAGATGACCTTATTTCAAAAGCAACGGCTCTCTTAGATGGTTTTCATTCAGGACAAGAACAAGTAAATCAAAACAAGTCAAACTGTGGGTCTTCAATGCTTTCCATTGATTAAATGGAGGTCAATGTTGGCTTGTGGGCGGCATCATTAAGTATAGACCACAATGGATACAAACAGATTTGCAAATTCAGTGTAATGTTTGTCAGCCTGGTTCTTCACCACTGAATCAGACAGACACAGCACAAAAGAGTGTTTTGAGAAAGACGTGTTGACTGCGGAAAGCATAGAAAGCTTTGATTACATCTTGAATAAGAAAGAAAATGAAAGGAATGAGCTATTCCATTTAATGAAAATGATTCAAAAACGTGATATAATCAATTAATGGCCATGAAATGGCTCGTAAAAAGGCGGCTTACCTTGGAGAATAATTGAACTTAAACTAAAAAAAGAACTGGTGCATTGATTTCTTTTCTGGCATGCAAAAAATCCCAAGTAAAAGAGCGAGTGGGAGAGACTGTGAGAGAGGACGATTGTCTACCCATGAGAGAACGTGTGCTCTAGCCAAGCAAGGTGTTAAGGCAGTGCAGGAGGAGCACAACCTGTGTCTGAACAAAACAAACACGGTCAGCAACTTGTTTTCTCTTTACTTTTGAACTTACTGAGGTTTAACGCTTCAAACTCATCCTGGGAAATTCATTAGCTTTAAAAAACTGAGCTAAACATGCTTTCTTTCACGCCGGTTTCATTGGGACTTTACAAATTAGTGGCAAATAATACAGAAACACATTATGCTCTCAAAATCAAATCACACTGTTAGAAACATATCACTCCTACACAATCCAAATAATACACCAAAATGACACGATACCCTTACCCACACAAAAATTTCCATCACTTATTATTCAAAAGTTTAATAATAGATCAATAGAATTAGAGATCATTTATATCTACTCAGCTTAATATCTATACCTCCTACCTGAGGGCATTAGATTACACTCCTTATGGATAATATGGAATAATTTTAAGATAGGCATCTCAAAATGTCCTACAGAGAAATACCATATACCTCTCCAGCTCTTCTAATCACATTTTGAAGTTGTGACCCAAGCTTAAAGCTTAAAGTTTGACCTTCATGTCATTTCAAACCCATACGATTCGTTCATTTTCGTTCATGATATATTTACTATGTTTCTGGATCTGGGATATATCCGTTAATGGAGGGTCAGATAGCTCTCGGATATCATCACAAATATCTACATTCGTGTTCTGAAGATGAACGAAGGTCTTATGGGTTTAGATCAACATGAGGGCGAGTAATTAATGACAGAAGTTTCATATTGGGGTGAACTAACCCTTTAACAGTCAAGTTGCCAAATCATATTGTTAAACCATAACGTATTACAGATTTAATAGTTGATCTGTAAAACGTTATGATGATTCTTCTATACACAAACATAGTCCACTTGATGACTCCATTGCAGCTGAGAATATAAGCAGATACCTAAAATGTGTGTGGTTTCTGATATTTTCATAAGGGATGGGGTTCTATATCAGCCCTGCCTTCTTATCCTTGCATATAAGCGGTGTCTACATTTAGGTAAGCATCTTAATTTACAGCGAAAAAAAGTGCATGTTAAAGCTACAGGCTGCTGAGAGCTGGGATAGGGCGATGTTTTTACCTGCGTCTCAACCTTCGAAGAAGAAATCTTCTGAATAAATCCTCAGTGTGTAAGCATATGATCCAAATCAATGTTACAAGAACTTCTGTGCCTCATATAACATCAGAGCAAGTGTCCAAGCTACTGTGACATGGAAGTGAATCAACTTTAAAACATCTCTTACCTCCTTTCTCGAAGTTTCTGAATGTATTCAAACTTGGGTGTCAACTTCCCATTGGATGTAATCACAGCCTAGATTTAGAAATAAAAAAAAAAGGCATGTAATGCAAATAATATTACTGCAAGGTGCACCAAACATATTTAGATGCCAACAAAAAAATACCACGGAATCGCATTTAGATATGCACCATGGTATATTCTGAAATACCAAGCCTTGGATTGTTTTTGTGTTCAATTCACTGTTGAAACAGTTTAATAGATTCAAATAGAATTTGTATTTGAGTTATTTAATAAAATAATAACAATTTTATGTTCATATTTTAAAAATGTATTCAATGCAAACTATTTCTTTAGTATTTGGTACATTTCTTTAATTCTATACACTTCAATACATTCCTGTTATTTTCTTGAGATTGGATAATAACAGTGGCCTCTGTACATGATCAAGTTTGTGGTCATAATGAATTTATTCATAGTTTTTAAGAAATGAATACTTTTATTCAGCATGTATTAAATTGTTCAAAAGGGACAGTAAATATAATGTTACAAAGGATTTTTATTTCAAATAAATGTGGCTTTTGTCTATTAATCAAACACCACTGAGAAATGCATTAATATCAAAAATTTATCTTTTCACAAAACGGTTTTTAACTGTGTTTTTGCTGAGATATATGCCTTGGTTATAGAGCCCAAACTTTTGAACAGTAGTATATGAGTGGAAAAATACATCATTTGGTGCTGCTATGAACTTTCAGTCTCTGCACTGATCTAAGCCGCTGCCTTTACCTCAAAGTAAACAGAAATGTGTATTTCAGATTTCTCAGCTTTAGTTCCATACTGAAAATCAATGGATGTGTGGATGGGCTCCAGCTGAAACGCCGCCCATTTAGCTCTGATTCAAGTTTTTCCACACATTTCTGAGTCTGCCTTCTGTGCAGCATTTTGTGCAGAAGTGCACGACCGCACAGCTTAGAGGAAGCATTTCTCCATGGTGCAAGGAAGAGAGAGAGAAAACGAAAGAAACAAATAAATAAATAAAAAGAAGAAAGTTGTAAAAACACCCTCTTTATACACTCACATCTCTGACTTGTGGAGAGAAGTCCTCTTCCTCTAGCGGTCTGGTGGCGTCTGATGGGAGCTGTGGGATAAAGTCTGCATTTATAAAACTGCTCAAATCATCGACAGCAGTATCCACCACATATTCAATTCATCCAGCCAAGAAACAAACAAAAAAAGTCTTTCAATCATAACCATACTAGTGTTCAAAGCAATCCTCCCCTCAGCAAAGCATCTCATGCTGCTGGTGCTGGTTACCTACTCACCACCTTCACCTTGCATCACATCTTACCATCTCCATGACGTAAGGAAACAGCCGGTCCCCAAAATACTCGGTCGCCTCAATGGGGAGCTGGGCGGGCAGGTTATCAATGGAGCACATGAGAATGCCATTACCTTCCACACTGCACGGACAAATCAGATTTAAAAATGAGCGTTACCAGGGCATTGTTATGGTGTTCAGAGTTGATTTGGTTCCAAAAAGATCGATTCTTTAAAAGGATCTTTCCACATAGTAATAATTCAATTGAGAACCATATAGTCCTTTTATGGAGAAATGGTTCTGTGTGTTAAAGAATAGGGTAACACTTTACAATAAGGTGTCATTTCTTGACATTATTAGCTAACATGAACAAACAATGAACAATACATACTATTATTTAAAAGGTTCTTTATAACACCCTTAAGGCTGCATATATCCACTTGTCTTTGGGATTTCTAGCTTGTTTCACCTTCATCCAGACCAAGCTTCGTGCTGAGGTTTAATATTCAGTGTCAGGGGGTTTATGCAGTATTGCCTCACCTGTCATGGTCAATATGCTGGTTGGCATCATACATGCAGAAGGGCTTCTCAATAGTGGTGCACTCAGTCATGAACTCAATGGAGCCGCCTGTGTCCGCAGAGATGTCGCAAATGGCCAAGAGCCTGAAATTCACAGAGGATCGGATGTGTCATTTTTTTTAATCCCATGTGTCATGTATATGTATGTGTCATCCCATGTATAAGTGCCGTCCTTTATGATACTTTAACATTAGAAGCGCACTTGTGAGGAAGAGCAGGGCAGCCGTGATCAGGTGATGATGATGCAGATATGACGGGTCTAATCAGTCGCTGGGCGTCCAGTCGCCGCAGCAGTCTGGGTGTGTGAGGGTCCCAGTATATGCCGTTTATTAGGCAGGTTGTGTAAGGGGCCACCTGTGTAAAAACAACGTATTTCCATCACGTTTGCTTTTCAGACTCTGCATTCAATTCCAGATTATGAGAATTTTTAACGAAACAACTGGATTTTGCCTGCGATAGAGGAAAATGGCTTAAAAGAATAGTTCACCTAGAAATTAAGATTTGCTCAAAATTTACTTACTCTCATGCATTCTCTAGCACTTCCTCACTTGCTAACTGATGCAGTGAATGGGTGCCGTCAGAATGAGAGTTCAAACGGCTGATAAAAACCATCACAATAAATCACAAGTTATCCACACTGCTCCAGTCCATCAATTCACATCAAACTGACATTTGTTTACAACTCTTCTGGGTTGTTTTCGCTTATAAATGGTGCTTTTTTGTGCCTTTCTCTACTGACTCAAATAAAATTTCACTGAAGAAAGCAATATTTCATAGATCTTGGGACCAACAGTTAAGGATTTAAGGATTTGGTGTTTTTTTATTTTTTAATCAGCCGTCATTCTGACGGCACCCATCCACTGCAGAGAATCCATCGTTGAGCAAGTGATATAATACTGAACTTCTCCAAATCTGTTCTGAATCATTCCTTTAAGTGGCAGCCAAAACAATCAGTATTTACTTACTGTCTCCCTGAAGTGTGACGTGTAAAGCTCAGGATGGATTTCATACTCCAGGGGGTCATAGAGTCTGTCGCTCTTTCGTATCAGGTGGTGGTGTCTGCTGATCACTGTGCCATACACTTTGGTCATGTCTACAAAGACAATTAGCATGATTCAATTAGCATGCACAGCACAATGCTGATTACTGCAAACACCACAGGTGCAAGTACACTTCCTGTGTGTAACCATAAAAAAAACAAATATAAGAAGTACCTCCACTCTCTGAGACTTCTTTCAACTCGTGTGGCTCCACATACTCACAGGGGAGCTCGTTGAAAATGTCTTGGGCGCCCTGAAGAGGATGAAACATTTGCTACACTGACGTGAGGCACTTAGAGAAGCTCCTAAAACAATTTACACAATAAATGCACACTTACCTTGGACACATTGCCAGTGCCAGTGAACACAAATGTGAGAGGACCAATAGACTTGGGCATCAGACCTAAGGATATTTCATACCCACAATCCCTCACTGCCTGGATGGCCTGGCTGACATTTCTGTAGTTGTGTGCCATACCAATGTGCTATCAAATGACAAATATGAACAAACATGCCTAAAAATAGCAGTGTTGAATCATGAAAAATAATTTTACTAAACAAATAACCAATAAATGAGCACCATGCATAATATTGTAAATGGCAATTCAAAAGTAGACATTATAAGAGTTGTGCAATTCCCAAACAAATAAATACCATGAATGGGGTGTGGTGTCCAAGAGCAAGAAAACGCAGGCCCAGGCCGTGTAAAATGTTAATCATTCCTGTGAAGAGACAACATGTTTAACATGTCAGACCAGAAATGACCTCCGAATTGTACATTTTGAGTAACAAAACTCTCTTACACTCTCTTTTTAAACTCATTATACATCAACAAAAAGGTCCCATACCAGCAACACCTGCCCACTGCCCAAATGCTACAATTCTGTAGCCATTGGGATCCACCATTTTTTCATAATCAATGAGTCGAACTTCCTAAAAAGGGAAGGATGTGATGACACATGAGTATCTTGTGAAAGCTGCTAGTCCTGAATAAACATTTCCAAAGACATGACGCTAGAGAGAGTATTGCAGTTGGCTTTCAGTGTAAACACTGTCCTTGACCGAGTGATTCTACAAAGAGACTTTCACCTTTTTGAGAAGGTCGTCTAGGAGCCCCATGTTTGCCTCTTGTGCTTTAATTGTGTGAGAGAAAAAGGCATAGGTCTTATGTGGGTACACCTTTTCCTCCGGGGGCCTTTTCACACCGATTATGAGAGACGCCTCTGAGATGTCCTCCTGGATAATAGCGCCTGCTTTTTCATAGTACTGAAAACAGAAACAGTATTCAGAATTCTACTCAATCGGATAAGATCTTCATTCATGCAAATACCAGAAATATCAAGTGGGAAAAGACACATTAAGAGCCCTGAAAAGTAGGAGAGCAAAGAAAGAAACGCATCGAAGCAGATAGGGAGTATTTGCAACTCCCTTTGATTACTGATTACATTTTAGTTTACCATTTGTATTTATCTGTAAATCATTTAATTGCATGATTTAGTTTATTAAATAAGCAACACATATCAATGCATTCATTTGATAAATTGTGACATTGAAAATTAAAAAATAAAATATCATTTATATATTTACAACAACACAGAAGAGCTAAAATATATATTATACAATATTATACAAATTATTTAAAATTAAAATATATATAAAATATAAATAAATAAATAAATAAATAAATATATATATATAAATACACAAATAAAATAAATGTTTCTTGATTAATCACACATTTTAATTTTGTAAAAATGTTTATTTTGGATGTGATTAATCAAGAAACATTTATTATTATGTCGAAAACAGTTGCTTAATTTTTAACTAATTTAATTTTGACATTTTGTAGGATTCTTAAATAGAACGTTCACAAGAACAGCATTTGTTCTATTAGTTTTAATCAATTTAAATGGATTCTGCTGCATTCTGAGCTATTTAAACAGTTAAAGTGCAGGATTCTCATGCTAATCATGGCTGAAGTTTTTAGAGAATGAATTCTGTAACAAATATACTCTTTGTCGAGTTTTGGAAAGTTGCAATACTACTAGGTACTCAAAACTAACAGTTAACTAACAGTGTGTAAAGTCCCCTTTAATGCATCCCACCAACAACTAATAACAGACAATACAAAAATAAACACTGGTAACTACTCCATATACAGAAAATAATTGAGGGACTCACTCTGTCGTGGATGGCCCGTCTGTTGGAGGGCTGGACGAGCACCTTATGCCCAGCTGCTGTGATCTCCCTGATGTGTCGTGGGGCCAGAGGAGCACGTCTCTCCCACACGTTGACATCCTCGCGGCGGATGGCTATGACGCTCTTGTGATTCTGCTGGTGATGATGATTGTGATGCTGGAACCTCAGCTGACAGCATAAACAGCCCCTAAAGCCTCGGCCCTGGCTCCTCACGAGACGCAGCATGACTGCGTCCAAAACACACAGGTTACAACGACTACACAAATCTGAAAATCACACTTGAGGAGTGCTGAGAGCGATAGAAGTACAGAAAAGAGATCCCAGAATCCCAGACTACGGTTTGCAAAGGAGAGGATTGCATTTGAAGTCTCGATAGTTTTATTTTCACATTGCTTTTTAAATTGCTTAAAATATTAATTGAAAATAAATAAATAAATGAAACTGACTTAACATCTTACTATGTGAGATATACATTTTTAATTATAAAAATAAGTTCAACAATTTAGCTCTTATTCACATCCTGCTGTTTAATTAGCAACAACAAATGCATACGCTGTAATTGTGCTCCTTTAAAACTTCAGTTCAAAGAGTAACATATGTCACACGATCACATAAAAGCTGACAGCACCTGGAATGTGGTTTGCACTCTTTCGAAAAAAAATAATGTAATGCATTGCACACCAAGCTGTTGGTAAAACAATGAATCATTTTAATATTAGTACTACTGTACAGAACATGCATGTACATAAACCCAGAGTTAGTTGTTAAACTTTTTACTTGAGTGAATATTTCTCACAGGGAGGACCTTTTTAGAATCAGTAAGTCTAAAAACGAACAATGACTGCTATTAGCCAATGGGGTATGTGGTCACAGTGGAAGCTTACTTTGAAAAGAATACTATAATATGGTATATATCCAAAACATATGCATTTAAACTACGTTATTAAAATATATATAGTTATTTTAAGCAAATTAGTAGTTATTTATATAACATAAAAAAATGTAATGACACTTAAACATATAATTCACATGTGACAAAATACCCCAACGTGATATTTATGAAAAATACCATGAACCTTTCAGCTAAAAAGGACATTTAGTTTGAAACCAACATTGAAAACCACTGTGAGAAATATACACGTAGACATTTGCCTCAAAACCTGAGAGTTACTGAGAAACAGCCCTGTAGGGTTGACTTCCTGCTGTTTAGAAGCAACAAGTGTTGCTGCATGCCGAATTTTTCTGATACATACCTGTACCTTTAGATTTAAGCAGTTTCCTAGCACCTACAACGTGGCACCAGCTGAATAATCACATTAACGGAGTGTGAAATGCACAGGAGGTTTATATATAAACTGCCGCCGCAGCTCTTATGAGTGAATGTGTCGCGTAAACGTTAATGACGGAAGAATAACGCCACGGGATTGACCTGTCTAAAGACTTCAGGCAAATAATGTGGCGCTAACCAGACCTATCCATGAGGTATAGATTACAGCACAGATATTTGTTACTGCCTGGAATGCGTCTCCGCTTCAGTGAAGTAATCTGAGCCCTGGATTAGTTTCCACCAATCCCGACACAGAACGCGGATCTGCCTCCTCGCGTGCCCTTGACGTCGCGTCGCAGTTTTATGACCGAGCACCGTACGGAAGCAGGCCCCGCCCCCTTCGCGCGCTCGTACAAATACCAAAGAGCTTTGCTCACAAAAACATTTTGCCATGCTATTAAATCTAAAACAGTTTATTCGCGTTAAATAGATTTAAAGTTCCTGGGGGGAATAAGAAGCAATACTCTAACGTTTTTTACAGAGATTTTGGTTATTTTTAAACTGGCCAGGCTTGGAGATCATATCGCCGAACAGAAACGAGCTTGGCCAGGGAGCAAAGACCAACAAATCAGTTTCACCCTAATATTCTTCAAGTTTTAGCCCTTTTTTCGGTGTAAATACAATTTTTACAGTCGTTTTCTGTCGGCTGTGAACGAGAATCAGAATATAACACAACACCGAGCCTACGTAATTTAAATATATATAATAGTAATAATAGAAACTTTGAAATTTTAAGTTGCAAAAAAATGTACAAAGGTTGAATTGGGATAACAGGGATTTCTTTTTAAGCGTTTAGAGAATATTAAGATAATATAATTGTGGGAGCTGTTCAGTTTTGTGGTGCTGAAGTAGTTTATGGCCCCACCCCATTACAATGTTATTTATTAAATTAAAATTTAAACCAACTATTTAGGCCATTGCCGATTTAAACCAATTCACTGGCATCTATGTTCCAATAAATCCCAATATAAACCACAAATACAAGCTCTTTTTAAACATATTAATATATTAAATAGAAAATAATTGTATAGCCTAAGCAACCTTTTTAAATCTGACCAATTGCTTTGCCAGTTTTTTGACAGCCTGTTTAATATAATTTTAAATGCAGTGGTCTTTTTTCCATACATAAACTATAAATTTACCGGTTATAGATGCTATACAGTTCCCTAATACTAAATAAATTTCCCTTTTTAGTTTCGTCCACCAGAGGGGGCCTTTTCTCTTCATAATGTGCGCACAGTTGCCTGTTGAATTCTGCAATTGTATTAGTGCCAGTAAAGCGCACTAGAATTATGATACCGATCATGGCATTTACATGTTGAGTTAAACTGAAATATAAAATAACCATCACTGCATAGACCCTATTGCCCGACAAGAAAGAAAGGATCACTCAGATATGATATATTAAGCTATTTCCAAGAATCTGTTTATAACGCGCGTCTTAAAAACGCAGTCTGCTTGTATTCACAAAGAAAAAAATATATATAGCATAAGATATGTTTTTATTTATTTTGATTCCCTACCCCCTTTATCATATGTTTTATAATCTTTTTGACCGATCAGATGTCATTGGAAATTTACAACAAACCTTGCATATATATTCACATTGATTTAACAAAACGTTTACAGTTGGCAAACAGTATAGCTAATACACATAACTGTATAAATAATAAACATATAAAATGGGGTTTAAAGTACACAGCGGTCACGAGAATTATACGGGTTTCGATTACTCTCTTTAAGTTAATGACAACAGTACAGTTTCAAATAAATAAGACTGTTGTAATACCCTGAGAGTAAAAAGAATCATGTCATAATCTACCATTCACAGACGAGCTTCAACAAAGATGACGGTCGCTCAAAACGATACAAATAATATTAAAAATACATTTCAAAAAATAAAACGTTGCATGCGCGATTGGATTTTGTTCTCTTCCCCGGGAAGCAGAGGAGCTTTACTGCGCCTCCAGGCTCGCAGTGGGGGTCGGTGGAGAGCGGGGTCCTGGGGAAATGTCGTGCAGCTTCCTAATGTGTTTCTTAAGATCAAAGTTCCTGCAGAAACCCTTGCCGCATGTCGGACAGGTGAAAGGCTTCTTGTCGTTGTGCGTGTGCATGTGAAATGTGAGGTTGTACACCTGGTGGAAGGCTTTGTTGCAGATATTGCACTTGAACTGTTTTTCTCCGCTGTGGGTCAGTTTGTGGTTTTTGTAGTTTCCTTGAAATAATAATAATAAAAAAAATGTTAGAAGCTAATCTCAAAAACATGTCACAAAAATAATATTATCTATCTGTCTGTCTATCTGTCTATCTATTGTTGCTTGTGCAATTTACACGATGAATGCAAAATATCAAATCCCTTCTAGAACAGCTACCTTTCTGATGAAATCCTTTGCCGCAGAATTCACAAATGAAGGGTTTGTACCCCGCGTGGATTCGTGTGTGAGTGTTGAGAGTTGAACTTCGGTTGAAAGCTTTGCCACATTGGTTGCATTTATGCGGTTTTTCCTGCAAACAAATGGAGAAGACACGTTATCACACACAAGAAAGCTAAAGCTGTAAATAAACGGAATACTGAGATTAAATATTTCAAACGAAATTATAATTATTATTATTATTATTATTAGCCTATTATAAAGCCTAAAAAATTGTTTTATTATATCATTATTTTAACCTTTTTAAAACTTAAACCATTATCTGAATAAAATTAAAAAACTTCTTAAGAAATACTTTTTTTAATACACAAGCTTGCTTCTATTCCATGATGTTCTATTTTTTAGGTCTATACTTGAAAATAGCATAAAACAGACATTAATTCTGAATGATAATTTTCTTTTTATTAAAACAAATAAGCACAATGAATGCGTTTATTGGGCTGTATAATAAAAAAGTAGCTTCTTCGCTGTAAAAAAAAAAAATTCGAAGATGGAAATAAAACAAATATTAAAGAATATGTTTTACAATTTCTATTTTTTTCTACTTCGGAATTTCACATTTTAATTCAATGTTCTACTTGCCGTGTCTTTTTTTAACAAATTTGTCAGCAAACTAAAATTGTTTCTACACAGCTTTTACGTGTATGTTAATAAATAGAGATGATTTTACACCAGCAGCAGGAATATGATTTCTAGAATTATTTGTAAAATCCTGATTACCTGAGTGTGGATGATTTTATGGCGACACAGAGTGCTCGCTTGTCTGAATCCTTTGCCGCAGACTTTGCAGACGAACGGCCTTGCGCCAGTGTGAACCGGCATGTGACGCGTTAAATTATAGTGCGCGTTGAACACCTGAAAATTGCAAATCGGGTTAACAAAAGTGCAGGATGCAATCGGTGCTAAAACAGAATATAGATGTCGTTCGTCTCACCTTGCCGCAAACTTCACAGGTGAACACCTTTGGTTTGGTTTGAGGAGAAGCGCCGTTTAATTTGGCCGCGGAGTTCTTGAACAGCTTCTCGGACAAGATGTGCGCGCTCTCCTTCATGTAATGGTGCAGGTGAGAGTGAGAAAGCTCCTTAAAAGACGCGCCGGGAGGAGCACACCTGTCCGGTTTGCTCTTCTCCGAGGAGAACAGGCTTTTCTGGCGCGCGTGCAGCGGCGCGTTGAGAAGGTACGACGCCATGGGGTGCAGGTTCACTAGACCCGCGTGAGGCGCGCACGAACTTTCCCCGCAGTTCAGGTAACAGACGGCGGCGCCCATGGCGTGGAAGGACGCCTGGTTGACGACGCGCGGCCGAAAGAGTTTGTACTGTCCTATGGCCGACGGCGTCGCGTCTGGCTGTTCGTTTTTGTAATTCAAGCCGATGCTCAGCAGCTCGCTCGCGTTGTAGGAAAACGCGTCAGGGTGGTCTAATCCATTGACGTGAAGTTTATGAGGCGGCTCGCAGGCGAGCGGCATGAGGGGGATCATGCAGTGCAGCGGCGCGGGAGACTGCTTGGGCTCCGCTTTCCCCGCGGGAGCGTGGAGCAAGTTCGGAAACGGTATCGACTTAGGCTCGGGCGTCCTGGCCATAATCCTTTCGATCGAAAAAGCGAGTGGTTTGGAGCTCGCCATCATGCTTGCTCCCGTCGAAGCCGAAGGGGCGCCGAATATTCCCGCTGAGTGGTACAGCGCGCCGTCCATGACTTGAGCGCAGCACCTGTACCTGTGTCCTCCTTTTGTAGATAAGTTTGATTCCTCTCAGTGACCCGCAAGAAAAGACATCATCAAGCGCCAAGGCCCCCTGGCTGCTCCGCTGCTTGTCAATTGCGGACAATCAGCACTTATGTCCGCTCTGGATTGCTCAATAAAGAGTGTTTTGTCAATAGCGCAACTCAGGGCTCACCACGCGCGCACGTCAAAGACGCGTAAAGCAGCCCAGATGCTCGATTTAGTTATATCAATCACTACAGCGGCTTTTCCCCCCCTCTCTCTCTCCCTGCACTTGTCCTACACACTGCTGTGGGTGACTAACTCAAGAAGGTGCTCTTTATTAGCACTGTAAAGCGCTGGGCGAATCTCCGGTCCTCTCGCGCCTCGCTGTGACATCATTGCACCTCGCGCGCATGCATCATGTTTGTCAACATCTGACATATGAAAACTCCTTTATTACCTGATTTGAAACCGCATTCTCACGCGTTTTTTTTTTTTTTTCCGGAGTGGAAGGAGATTTTATACAAAACTTTATTTAGATTCATGAGTGAAACATTTTGTCTGAAGGAAAGCGTTCACAAATTAAGAATAAACTCTGAATGAACGATATTCGGATTTATAAGTTTTGGTTGTAACTGCGTTTTTCAATTTAAACGTCTCTTAAGAATTTTGCCTTTTCTTTACATTTCTGCCAATTAGACAACTTGACAGGATAAGCTACAACTAAATATCACAGTGAAGCTTTAAAATATAAACATACATTTTATGTAAAGCTGCTTTTCAGCAATTTGCAATATCGTAAAAAAAAAACTATATCCAATTCAATACCTCAGTTAAATTAAATAACCTATTTATCTGCTACAAATTTGTTCACAAATATACCCCCTAAACTGTTGTAACAAACTAAAACTACCAGGGAAAAAAACATGAACATTTCGTGCACGGAAATATAGTAATAATAACATGTGCTTGATAAATTTTAATTAAAAATGGAAAAATACTACATATTTTAATTCGAAACAGCAAATAAAAAATCGAAACAAATGCATGTAACTTTACACAACAGCATTAAAGTAAACTAGCCTATGTATGTTTTAAATCCACATGCAGGTAAATTACATATTGCCCAGTTGATTTTTTTTTTTTTTTTTTTTTTTTTTTAATACTAGGTCTTGTCTTATAATGTCACCTCGGGGGGCTGTTGGTCACATATGATCGTAATTTTACCCCTGCAGTTAATTTTAATTGGTTAAACTGTTGGTGTTACAGCTCACCCCGTGTTACAACACTTCAGTCTCCATAGTGTTTAAGCGGTGGATTCCAGCAGCACCTCTTATCTAATTTAGCTTACAAAAAATTCACAGATTTCCTATTATGTCTAAATACAATTTAATGTGAAATATAGTCAAATAATTATTTGTTATGCTTTCGCGTCTCATTAGTGACTATCACGCGCCTAAAAAGATTACGAAAAAGCTATATTTCGCATGAGACGACCTTCGTTTCCAAACGCAAACTCGTGAGGACATTCATCTGTGAATCGTGCGCCAAACGAGAGGTATTAACAGCAAAACGCCTCCAAGGAGCTGAGAGAGTGAGAGAGAGTCGCGCGCGTTGCAGTCAGTCCGCGAGCGAAAGCAGAAATGAAAAGTGGCAGCTCGGTGTGAAATACAGTTGACACTGATTCGATGCGAAGACATTTTTTCGTGAAGGATTATTCTGTTTAAAAGGTAACCTGTATGGAAAAATGAGCGCGTCGATGACATATCGTGGCTTTAAAATAGGTATATGTGTGTTATTTATTCTCAAATATAGCCTACATGCTTCGTAACACCCTATCGTTTTTTTATTTAAAGGCTATTGGCGCTCAGCATTAAGATAAATGCGCTAAAATGATAATGTTTGTGTTTTCCGGGCGACTTTAGAACATTGCTAATTTTGACTGCTGTTCAATTGGAAGCAGATGGGTGTCGAATAACCTGCAATTTGGAGCTTTTTCACTTAATAAGCAGTCGCCTCACTGTTGTCATATGCTGCTCCTCAGATTTCTTAAGCTGGGCGAAGGCAAAACGGAAAAAAAACCTCTGTGATGATATCACGGCACAAATGCATCTTAATATTTGTTTCGTTTTGCTCAACGTTTGTAGGCTATTTCAAGAATGGCATGTGTGTTTCTTGTCGCACGCATTCAATATATAAAATACGATTCTATATGAGACATGAGATATGGCGGATTTCAGAGTTTCATTTCTTTTCACAGTCCAGTTATTGGTTAGCCTATCTGATATGACTCGGTAAATTTACGGAGTCTATTTTCAAAGCATTTCAGTAAGAAACATAGCTAATGGCATGATTCGATGTTAGAAATATCCTCACAGTCGCGATTTATTTTTAATAATTAAGCCTTGACATTTTTAATCTCATATTTAGGATAAAACTAATAATGGTAGACTATCTCGCCAAGGTCTATATAGACTAGAAGGATGAATAGAGTTATTATACATAGCTGAAATCATTTGCTGTTTAACTAAAACGTATTGTGTATCAGACAGAAAGCAAATGGAAGTTGTAGTTAAATGTAATATTTAATTGGTAAGTCTATTTTTATAATTTATTTAACGTTTTATTTAGCAAAATTAGAATTTAAAAAAATTCTACTCGTACTACTACCGTCTAGAAATAATAGAGTTGTGTGGTAAGCTGTTCTAGTGATGTGTTGCTAGGAATAGAATTCAATTTGTTTTTTAATTGTTTGTTTAATACGATGGAAAATAAAAATAAAGGCCATTTAAAGTGATGCTTTATAGAGATTTTTATTTATAGACTACTCAGCCCTCGTGCGTGTCATATAATTTCATGCAAAACAAAGAAAAGACCAGAGAAGTGACATTAAAAACACTTTAATTGTAACATTTAAAGACACCTGGGCAATCTCAGGTGCACAAAGACATAGAAATATACAGCTCTTGTTAAAATCCACTGACATTTTTCTTTCATCTGAAACATAGTTGGACATTGACAGCATACTCTACATGACACACTTCTACAGAAGAATCTGAATGTGAATTCATAGCTATTGAGTGGAACGTTATCACGATTTCGTCGAATAAACAGTGAACAGCTAGCATTTCATCCACCATATCTGGAGCTTTGGCCTGAGGATCCGAAGCAGATGCAAAAAAAAAAGAAAAAAGAAGGGAAAACATAAAAAAACAGCACATAAGCAGACACTACTTCCCTCACGCTCTGTATTTCTAGTTTTCACTCCGGTACACTGTGTCTATGATAGATTTACAAATCATCGGCTGGTACTTTGTGAGTAAATTTGTGCCTACAAGTGCTTCCCGAGCTTGCCTTGTGATGAGCCACCGTATCACTGCACATCAAATACAGAACGACAGAGATACTTTAGCTGTCTGTAAGTGGCCAATGAGAGTTTTATACAAGCATGGTGACATCGGCTTAGACGGGAGGGCAGTGTAGCACTGGCTGGGGAGCATGAAGCGTGAGCTCCAATCAGGAGAGCTGGAATCCGACCTCTTCGTATAAAGTTTATGACCGTCCAGTAGGTGGGACGTTAACCCTCCTCTTCATCGCTGTCCCTCATGGTAATGCCCTGCAGGCCGTCCGCGGCCGACACGGCTGCTGTGGCTTCCTCGATAGTGAGCCGGTTGTAAACAGTCTCGTAGCTCTTGTTGTTCAACGTGCCGTCCAACACACCCTGCAGCCTGAAGTCACGGTACGACTTCTGTACGACAGAAAATAAAGAACCAAAGCAAGCAGGGAGAACAATGAGACAGTTTAAGGACAGGTCGATTTTACTTTTTTGACTTTTAGTGCATCAGGACTCGCCTGAAACGACACTCGTGCACTAATTAATCTCTCATTCTCATGGTAATGGAATTCGTTGTGCAGCCAAGCTGAACTTGACACTCTTGTCATGGTCAATTAGCATCAACGGAGTTTCGAACAAAAACTTGTTCACGGTGTATTCTTTTTTTTTTTACCTTGACAATCTTGATGAGAGTTTTGAGTTGGTAAACATGCAGCTGCTGGTCGAGTCTGTCCGTCAGCCAGGCGCACACCGCCTTCATCAAAGAGTTGTACCATTGCTGTGCATGTGAGAAAGAGAGAGATAAACCTTGAAGAGGACATAGTTGTTATGCAAAAAATCAAAATCTAAAACCTCAGTACTTTAAGTGAATAAAAAAATGTGACCTACACCAAGCCTGAAGGAAAAAGCACCTTTTGGTTAACGTTAGAGGTTCCCTTTATGCACGTTTTTCTCTTTCAATTATGCCTTGAAAATTTACATCCAGCTCTGAATTTGGCGGCCCTCGAAAAATACATTTATTACACCTCAAGCTCTTTTACCAAAGAGCCACCAAGAACCTGTCCATTACCTATTAAATGTATGAAATATTCATTAAGAGTCATTACTTCATTTCTCATTACTGAACTTACAAGCATCTTCCCGTGCCCCAAGTATCATTTGAGGTCGCGTTTGCACATAATAACAATCTTAAAGATACCGAACCTACTAATTACAGGGCTAACACTCGAATCTGCGTATAAAGGGGTCACCTTGCATGCCGAACACCTTCAGTTCGCGTATTACTTTATGCGAGGACACCTTATATAATTACCAGACTTTTCTATGAAAGAAGCCGGTTCTTTAATAAGCAGCGATCAGACCGTGAATCAGTTTTGCAGGAGAACCTCTGACACCAGCTTGTGCTTGCATTCAGCCCGGTAATTTCATTTTGGAAATTATTAGCTCACGTTGACAAAAGGCCGAGATTGTACAAGCGTTCGGAAGACGATTCACGCCCAAGCAAGACAGCATAGTATAAGACCATCGTGTTTACAGGCGAAATGCATCACTTAGGACTGTTTTCTTTGAGCTTCCCATGCAATTTAACATCAGGCTCGCAAATTTGCAACGGGAGCGTAAATGAATCCAAACAGCACACTAATAATCAGCAAAGTCCGCTCCTGTCGTTAACAAAAAGCAGGCAAAACGGAAAGATGAGATGCCACTTAATTGAAGCACTTAGGCTGGTTGGGAAACAGATGACTGTGCCCTAATTGTTAGAGGTGAAAGAATGGCAACGCATTTCTTCATATCAAGCGAATCTCCGTCGGTAATCACACGCTTAAGTGTCCACTTCTCTGGTTCATTAGGGAGGCGGGGAGGGCAGCCTCCGCACCTGTGACCAGGCTGAGGGCCACAGCCCCTCGCCGTGCAAACCTCTTCGCTCCGCTAATCACAGTGATTTAGCGCCCCGGACAAACAGACCGCAGCCTGCAAGGGCATGCGGCGACTGATTTCCTTATTTCCTTGAGCGCCTTCGCAACACAGCACTGAATGGTACAGCCTCTCGTACTTAAGAAGAAGCGCTCAAAAATATTCATGCCCCAAACTTTTAGCCATCCAGAGATGCGTATTAGATTAAATGTTTCGAAACAGACGGCTTCGAAGCTGCTTGATGAGGAAGTTTCTGCGGTGACACACGGCGACCCTTCTCTCGGCTTGCTCTCGGTGCATGCCTGTGAGCATGTGACACACATTAGGGGCTTCTGGTGTGCAGGGCACCTCTATCCCGCCTGCCTGTCTCCATCGGCGGCCTCGGCAAAGGTCTAATAAATCAAGAGAAGACATCAAACACTGCTTCTCTCCAATCTGGCTCGGAATAGAAAGTTTGTGAAGGCAATCTGCTCAGGATTTACAGGGGAGGGAGGGTTGTGTACGTCCCCTGAAGTGTTTGTGGCGTTCTATAGATCTGCTGTCTCTGGAAGCGGCTCTGAAGGCTGAGCAGTGTGTTCTAAACAAAATTAAGAAGCGAGACGCATGCGTTTGCGCCGCCTTCCTCTCTCTCTAGATGTTGTTTGAGAGTAAACAGGTCAACAGGAGCCCCGGGTGAGTGCTCGGGCACTGGAAGTGGTCACAGTGGGCTGATGAGTGCTCTTGGTGAGGCCCGATGCCTCTTCCTACAAAAACTTTCCCCACCCCTTCTCACCTCACTCGGCCTCGGCTTTACAATACCCACAGCTGATGTGGTAATGTGGTGGGAAAAGAACCGAGACAGATTAAAAGCGGGAATAGAATGATGTTCATTCACATGCAGTGGCACAAACGACACTTGCTCAAAGTAACTCTGCTGGCTTTGCATTGATCTGTAGACTTATTATGAAACAGCTACGGTGTTTGAAAGCAGTGGAGCAAAACTGAAGCTTATTTTTTGTGTGTTCATTGACTGGCAGGAACTTACATCGAAGATTTTCTCTATGTACATCTCGTCATTCACGCGGTCACGTAGAATATCCTGGTTCTGTCGTACACAGGTGATGTAGGTGTCTGCTAGATCCATACCAGGCTTCTGTGGAGAGTGACGGATTCAAAATCAGTTTGGTCATAAGATTCATTCAGTTTGAGTCTTTATTTCATTTTTTAAGCAAAGCAGTGCTGTCATATTCATTAAGTGATTAATCACTTCAAAAATAAAAAATGTTACACCTTAAGCAATGTACAGTTTTTTCGTAAAAGTTGTTTAATTCTCCATGGGGTGAGAAAAAGAACATAAAAAATTATATGACTATTATTATTAATAAATACGAGCTGGTATTTCCGCAATAACATTGTTAAGTAAAATTCGTAGCTTTTATATAATGCTGCATTCATGTGTTAGTATTAAGTTTGCGCAGCAGTATCAGACAGTCACATCAAATAAATGAAAGACTTGTACACCTGTACTTCAAGTATTTTCATGCCAAGGTGAACAAATCCAATAGGAAGATAAAACACAACCAAAACACTGACAGTCACCACCACTATCTCTGCCTGCTGAAGGATGTTTGAGAAAATGCTTCTATAAAAATAAAAATCACATGTAAACTTGTAAATAATAAATATAAAAAATACCAAAAAGCACTCTCGACACTTATACCCTGTTAAAAGCAATCCTTTACCTCTGGAAAAACATTTCTATTCACACTGGGGCTGTTAAAACAGGGGAAAAATGTCCTAATAGTGCTGTAATTGCCGTGACACGTCTCCCACCCATGACTCATGGGCTGAGATAGCTTGAGGGCTTGAATGCTGGAAAACCCCCCTTTTATTAAAGAGCAAAGAGACACCGAGCATCAACCTGTTCTTGTCAGGCCTCTCTTTCTGTGAGTTTGTCTTGGTCATATGACAGAATCAATGTGCAATGATGTGACAGTACAGTACCAGTGTGCTGAAGCTCCGGTTTTCCAAACAACAAACTACTCAGAATTTATCTAAAAATATTGCTTTTCCCACCAAAAATCTTGAAAAATGTACGATTGTTTCCACTAAAACGCCCTGTTAAGAAGCAAATGTTTTTCTGCTCGTTTCTCATTGGTTCCCATTTTTTTGGGAACTGAAATGCTCTAAAACGACAGCTTGGCCAGACTAACTTTGCTCGCGAAAAGAATGTAGCGTCAAAGGAAGTATGGGCGGGCCCAGGCTACCGTATAAAAAGTTATTGTCAACATTGAATCACTGAAATGAGATGATTTTATGATGAATCTCAAGTCGTTTCATGTTGATGTCAACACTGTACTTGTTGGTCTGAATGAAAATGCTAATTCACTCTGTGCCACTAGGTGTCGTTTTTTCGAGCAGATATTAGAATGATTTCTAAAGGATCACCTGAAGACGGGAGTAATGACCACT
Organism: Enteromius trimaculatus; assembly: GCA_032361065.1. Classification (NCBI taxonomy): domain Eukaryota; kingdom Metazoa; phylum Chordata; class Actinopteri; order Cypriniformes; family Cyprinidae; genus Enteromius; species Enteromius trimaculatus. Next base: position 9,547,153 of record JAUMHP010000084.1, read on the forward strand.
GAAAATTCAGTTTTGCCATCACAGGAATAAATCACATTTCAAAATATATTAAAACAGTCAAGAGTTATTTGAAATTGTAGTAATATATCACAATATTAGTTTTTTTTTTCAATACAGCCTTAGTGAATATAAGAGACTTATTTAAAAAAAAACCTTACCTGATTGGCAATGAATATTTATCATTTGATATATACCAGATTTATTTCTTACAAAATAAAAAACAATCAATCACGTAAATAAAATCAGAAAACGTTCAAGCAGTCAAGTAAGTTGTGAAATAGCAGTGAATGGACTTCTGTACAAGGACTCAAATGAGAGATTCGATCTGGTTTTGAACTATCCCATTGCTTGGCTTTAAACTCGCACATGCAACTGTTCCTAGAAAAGCTGCGTCATTTTGAAAACGGCAAACTTGTCACGCTACTAACCCAAGTTACATAGTAACGTCACTAATTATAGTTAGCGATTCCCCAGATACCGGACAACAGCCCTCAGTATAACCTCCTGACCACATCCACAGTCGGATGATATCCAGACACACAGCAGCTGATCAAGTACGACTGGGATCTCAAGAGGACTTCATATCGTGTTGAGTGAGAGGTCTTCAGAGGTCTTCACAGACACATATTATTTTATCAAGGAAGGAAGAAAACTGCCACTTCCTGTGCAGAACCAAGTATATAGTATCTCTGACTTATCATGGCAGTCACCTGCGACCCCTAAAAAGGCTCTTGGGTGGAAGCAAGACATGGTCTTTTTAACCCAACGCCCTTCCTTCAATGTCTCTGACAGGACGACAAAGCCTGCGATGGACTGATAAGCACACCAAAACACGATCTTCTCTTACGAAATCCAACCGGAGGACCGAGGGACAGGCCCGATCTGTCAGGCCAGACAATGCCATGGCGCTTGGGTGTGGGCCGAGTGTGAATGAATAAATGGAGAGGTGTGGGACGGTGCGATTAAGGCCAGGTTAATGACTGGTTAAGCTGAGCGGATAAATGGCGTAGATGGGAAACAGAGGAGAAAGGGAAGGGGAGACGAAATGCGCAGTAATTACACAGAGCTGCTAGCCTGGCTTCCTGCCACTGCCTCATTCACTGTCCAGGTGCAGGTGTGTGAGAGCGTGTGTGTGTGTGTGCGGTGTCCAAGTAGAGAGCGTGTGAAGTGCGTTTGTGTAAGTTTTGAGTAAATACTTTGTTGTGGTAGCGCTAATGCGAGCGCAGATTCGAGCCGTGGGTGTGAATGTGCGAACGGGTGTGTTAACAGAGCGCTATCGGGAGGGCGTCTCGCCAGAAAGCCCCGGCGCTTGAATGGCAGCCTTCACAAAGGAGCAGAGGAGCTTAACCTTTCGTGACAAGAGCCCAGAAATGTTCGGTGCCAAAGGCCAGACCACAGCCACGTTCCTCCCTCCCTCTCCAGCTTCAGCGGGAGCTGTGAAAGGGGCTTACATGGAGCAGCGTTCCTTCTGCACAAAAGCGCAAGGTGGAGGTGATGTTATAATTTGAGGGGGAGATGGGGTATTCGCCCACTGCACACCTCAGGGAGCTTGGAAGGAGCGATGGGGTGTGGATGTTTAGGGTTCGACTGACTTTTCTGTTCTTAAGGTCCTTGCGCACAGAAATTTTCACATTCGTTGTTCCAGATTTGTCATCCTTTCCAATCAAAATGCATGCTACGGATGCGAAAATGCTAAAAATTGAACCTGATCCAATTTTACTTTTGAGGGATGAATGAGGCAGTGTGTTAACATGATTGGCACAATGTGAGGTCATATATATTTTTGAACGTGCACAATGCGGTGCGCAATGGCTTTTAATCTTGTCGGCTTGCCTTCTACAGTGGCCCAAAAAAGTATTTGGTTGTTCAAGTTGCGCCTAAAAACCAATAAATACAAAATATTTTGTTATTGTTATCGTTTGAGAATCTTAATAAAGCCTTTTTTTTTTAAAAAACAAATAACCAAACAACCAAACAAAAAAAACAAAAGATGATTTAAAGTAGTGCTGTCAAACTATTAATCGTGATTAATAGAATCCAATATAAAAGTTTTATTTCCCATTATATGTGTTTGTGTACTGTGTATATTTATTATGTATATACTGTATATAAACAATATATAACATACAATATATAATGGAAATATATTCATATTTGTATATTTTATATTATACATAAAACATTTATTATATAAACACATTTTTTAAAAAATATATACATGCATGTGTTTGTATTTACATATGCAAAATAATTATGCACAGTATACACACATTATGTAAACAAAAACCTTTATTATGGATCCGATTAATCGATTGACGGCACTAATTTAAGTCACACATAAATATGTCTGAATGTTATCGCATTGTAGTGTAATGTTTTAAAAAACAGCACAAGCACACTTTTGACAAAGTAGTTTTTAAAGTTTAAAAATAAAAACTGTTTTAAATGTAATTAGACACTTTAGATTAGACTACTAAATGTCAAATCCAGTGTATATAAAAGAAATATAGCATAATTATAGCACTAGTTTAATGCTATAAACTAAGTTTAATTTAAGTATTTTTTTAAAGATGCAAATGATAAAAATCAAGACATGAAATGAATTTAGACAATGAAGTCACACATACGGTAAAAATGTATGAATATTATTGCATTAGATAAAATACAAAAGCACAAATATTAGTTTTTATAGTTTTTTTCAAGTTTAAGTTGCAAAACATAGGAAACTGTTTAAAATCAGCAAAACATTCAGACACGCAAGTCACACTTAAATACTGTATGAATTAATGTTATTGCATTAGATAAAATATCAAAACAAGTATAATATGTTATCATTATTTTTATAATAATAAAGAAATTAAATAATTAAATGATAAAACAGCAAGATAAACTGTTCAAAATGAAGTCCAAACCCACTTTTTGGTCATATATTAGTGGATCAAGTGCTTGCTTCACAGAGCACCTGTGTGAAATGTGTGAAAGGCAAACTGACCACATACTGTACATCCACTAAAATCACTCTTTGATTAAACTTATGCCCACATGGACTCCGCATTCACAAAATGCCACAGAAAAACTGTTAATAACGGGTGTTCCAAATCTGCAGAAATCCAAACATTCCCGGCCCTTGTGTGTTTGTATATTAAATATTTTGGCTAATTTGATAATGCTTTCATCTGCCAAAAAAGTGTAGTTCTCTCAGCCCTGTTGAACATTTTAAAATGTTTAAATTTCATTCCACAGACTCCCCCGAAAATCAGCATGGAAAATGATGTGTGCAAAGAAAGCTAGTTTTGAGAAAAGCTTCCATATATATGTTTTTATCATCTAATGAAATAACATTTATACAGTTTTAACTGTGACTTATATGTTCAAACATTTTTTTGAGCCACTCACTGTCCACGTTAAATACGTGGATTTATACTATAAATTATTTTTGGAAAGATATGAATAATTTCATTTAGCAAGGATGCATTAAATTGCACAGAAGTGACATTTAGATTGTAATAAAAAATCTATTTTATCTATCTATTTCTATAAAATTATTTTAAATTAATGCTGTTTTTTCAAACATTCTATTCATTCATTCAAATATTTTAAAAAAGAAATAAAAACAAACTATATTTTAGATCGAAGAAATGCAGCCGTTAGAAGCGTTGCTTTTAAAAATCGTACTGACTTCAGATTTTTGAACGGTGGCATACTCTATTTATGAACACAAACTCTAGTCACAGAACTATCTGGAATGAGTTGTTGTTCATGTTTTTATTCAGAAAGCCCTTCTGTAATACTGTGGTCTCAGATCAGGAGGTCATGTGATTACTCAGTCTTTCCCTCACCCCGTGTTAGTTTCTTTCTGCTTGCTCACTGTCTGCGCTCTGAACAGTCCTGGTTCCTGGTGATTCATTAGCATCTTTTTCTGCTTGTGACGGCCCATTGTCAACACTGTGGCAGATCGTGAGACTGATTTTAAGCCAATCGGGTTGCTAATTAGTCTTGCTCAGCCAGCTCTGATAGACGCTCCAATCCTGCTTTCAGTTGGCCACGAACGGCAAACGATAAAAAAAACATATAATTGTGTTAAGTAATGATGAAATAATACACATTAAGCCTTTTTAAATATTAAAAACAAAGCAAGATGGAAACGCTTGGCAAAGCTGAATAGAGAATCTGTTTCCCTAAGTAAATAATAAAACACACACACAAATGCAAAGCGGCATGCAAAAAAATATCGCCATCATGCGCATTTAAACGTCCAAAATGACACTTACTGGGACGTCCACATATTTGGCCGCTGCTTTTACCTTAAAAAAAAAAAAAAAATACCTGCTGAATATCTTTGGCTTTTTAAACGCTCAGTACGAAATGAGATCCCGAAAAGGGGAGTGTGTGGGTGGGATGAACGTGAAAATACTCACCGTGAAAGACAGGATGGAGGAGAAGAATGTTCCCTCGTCGTATCGTGAGAGTTTGGACAACACCCCATCCAGAACAGCTGCGAACTGTGAAAGCAAAGAAGCATGTTTGCGTGACAGGCGCATACGCCTTTAGCACAAGTAACAATTACCAATTAAGGACAAAGTAACGTTCGCAGATATAACGCCGGCTCGCCGTGAAGGCCAGCTGAAAAGAATGGGAAAAAGCCAAATCTCAATGTTGTGAAATGTGGCGGCTCAGAAGAGGCCTAGACAATGGCTGTTGGGAGTACCTTTGAGACCAAGGAGGAGATCATTTCCTTAAAGGCCTCATCGATCAGGACATCGATTTTGGAGTGGTACTGCTGCTGCAGGACAAGAGGAGGAGGAGAAACATCAACAAATACAACAGGCGCGATGGGAAAGGCACGCATCCTAAAAGAACAACACGCTAACAAAGACATATTTCGGCAGAGGGAAAAATCCTCCCCGTGTGATAGGGCTGAGTTAAGCAGCTATTAGGCCCATTATGCCCGTGAATGGCATTCCTGCTCTCGTTTAGGGCAAAGGAATTTGAAGGATACTTTTTGTGCGGGCCACAATTAGGGCAGCCTTGTGTTTTTCTAAAGAACCCGTCCAGCTGCGGCGAGCAAAGGCTCACACTACATTCAATTAATCCGCCATTTCATGTCTGATAAGTCTTATTCACCTATTTTGTGGAAAAAAGGAGGGAGAAGAGGAAGGAGAAAGCGAGGGCTTGAAACAGAGAGAGAGAGAGAGAGAGAGAGAGAGCGAGCATCCATTTGGCCGTGCTGAATAGATGCCTTTGCTGCATGCGCTGCAAGCAGGAGTTCATCTCCGCCAACAATAGCCATTCATGGCGAATATAAAGGACACCCAAATTAAAAATTTCAATCAACAATGTGTGCAGATCGGTGACAAATTGAGGGTGCTAAGAGGTCACTGTCAGCAGCCCTAATTTTCTTTTCACCCTTTTTTTTCCCTGCGTGCAAAATGGCAGTTTTTTCATAAATGACATTATAGGAGAATCTTGAGGACTTTTTACCTCAATTAACACTTCCATGTTTGCTTTTTATACGGCTAAACGGCGAGGGCTCTTTTTTCGCATTAGCGCCGATTAAATAGGGAGGTCTTTGCCGTGTGTGTGAAAACCAAAAGAACGATAATTTCTTTTGAAAACAGTTATCTGGTAGCCATCCACTTCAGAGTCTCTTCAGCGAGATGGCGGCTTATAAAGCGTAACCTTGTATTTCCAAATAAAGTGGCAGGCAAACTCGGGTAAAATAATCTTTTCTTTGTTTTTAAATAAAGTCTTTCACAAACACGCCGACACGCATTGATGGCCATTAAAATTCAGTCCGGGTGAAAAAAAATCACTTGTGCGTTCAGAAATACCTTTGTTAGGACTGGAAAAGAATAGTATTGACTAAGACTGCACAATTCAGAAGAGAGAGAGAAAGAGAGAGATCTCAGCTGCAAAAACAAATAGTTTACTTCTATTTTAGAAGCTTTCATACATATAAATGCGCACTAATATGAAGGAGAAAAAAAGCATGGCAGTGATCAAATTTGAGGGTGTCGTTTTTTAAACCAAAGTCATTTCAAATTCAAATTACACTTGTGTGTTTACGAGAGATTCCATTAATTTTTGAGCTTTTGTCCATAAAATGGGAGCCAATGTTATTTTGTTCCCAAAATTCTTCAAAATAACTTCTTTTGTGTTAGAAAGTCATACCATTTTGGAACGACATGAGTCAATGATAACAGAATTTTCATTATGAGGTGAACTATCCCTTTAAGAGTTAATTGCACACAATGTATTCTTTCTCAAATGGATAGGAAACGGTTAGGGGACACTTACCCACTGCTGCTCAACCTTGGGTTCATGCAATAACGTGCAGGACATGCAGGGATGGGTCAAAGAAAGACGACCAACCAAAAGAAAAGAAAAAAAAAAACTATCTCAGAGCTGGTTAACGGACAGCCAACAGATAAATACTCATCTTGTACTCATCTTGAGTATAATTTTGATCATTAATTAGCTACAATTAAACAAGGCAATAAACAAACAGCACAAAATCTAACAAACTTGCTCATTTCTAAAGAAAGAATATTAAATCAGATTTACAGTCATTTATTAAGGGAAGAAAATAGCAAACTGTCACTTTCGGGTCTGAATCACTAATTCTGGATACAAAACAAAAACCTTGAACTCAGATGTATGGTAACTATCAAGTACACAAAAGTAAACCTAGTTGTAGCCTAGATTGCAGCAGTTGGATAAAAATTTTCGACAATGTGTCTTAGTGTGAATGGCCAATTTGGAAAATATTATAAAATGTCCAATATCCATAACTACACCTGATCACTCTCATTTTTACCTCGTATGAAATTGCGACATTTAATTTTGATTTAAAAACTAGTTTGGATTTGCCTTCAGTGTGAACACCACTTAAATGACTCCGAACTATGCTTTCGTTTTCTTAGTTGCTCATTACGTGGTAAATAAAAGCTATGTAAAATAATATAAACTGTCCAATATATGTCATCCCTCATACCGAACCACAGCATTTAATCCGGATTAAAAAAAAAAAAAAATGTATTTGTCTCTAGTGTGAACACAGCTTAAGTGAATTCAAATTGTAATTTTGTTTTCTTCACTGACATTATATGTCATGTCATATAAAATATGCAATATAACTGCGTCTGAATGCTGTCATTTTTACCTCATAATGAACTGCGCCATTTAATTTTTTTCAACAAATTAAAACATTTGGATTTAGTGTGAACAGACCTTAAGTGACTCATAGCTTATAACTTTTAAGGCCGATCTGAACATCTTTTGCTCTCCAGTCAGATGCTGACAGAACAATGTTTTGAAAGATATACATTTTTACTAAAATCCTTTGGCTGTGGTTCGTTCAAGGCCTCTGGAGCATAAGGACTTTCTGGTTGAGACTTATCTCTAGGCAGAAGAAGAGGAGGTAATAATATCGCCCACTGAAAGGAAGCATAAAACACTTCACACCAACCGATAACACCTGCGCTAGTTCAACTGAAAAGCAAGTTTGGAGTACAAAAGGAGAAACTGATAAATGGATCTTTGCCAGTTTTACAGCTATTCAAATGACTGATTAGAGTCATGCAATTCAATGTTCTTAATCTTGTTTTCACCTCCCAACTGTCAATTGAACAGAGACGAGATGATTTTATGAACTCTATAAGTCTCATAAAAACATCTACTAAGGTGAAGATGAATGTGTCTGTTCAGAGAGACCCTGACAGGATTGTGACGTACCTCCTGGCCTTGGTCAAGAACACAGAGCTTGGAGCACTGCTTCTTGGCATCCATGAGAACATTGAACATTGTGCACACAGACAAGGGGACGCGGAAATCAGTCGACTTGCAAGACTTCTGCATTTTAGCGTCAAAGGCAGCTTTGGTCCTGGATATCAGAGATGGAGAAATTGGCTACACAAAGCCCCCGTCTTTAATAGAAATGCCATTATTAGTTGTTAAATAGCTGACCTTTTGACACAGGCCTCCATCATATCACTAGCCATCAGTTTGAGCCTCTGCTCCAGATGTTTGGCAAACTCCGGCTCTGGCCAGTGCAGGTCCATCACGAACATCTGGAGAGCATCCAGCTTCCAGAACAGATCTTCTGATGTGGCCGAGCCATTACTGAGGACAGAAACAGTGACGTGTTCGCTCATGATTGATCTTAAAGCCAGAAAGATGAAAAAATGAAACATATAAAATCAAGAATGCCAATTGTAAGTAAACAGACATTGTCATGCAAAACAGACCCAGTCCTTGATGTCTATGAACATATGATATTATCTGAATTCTGTGGCATTTCTAACTTTTTGAATGCCCATGGACTAATGACTTGATGCATTGTTTCATTTAACATGGCTGCAAGTATTGTAAAACATAATCACAAAATTCATTGTGTAAAATTTGGCCTAAAAAAACCCAACAACAAATTATATACACACACACATAATGACTAATAAAAATGCAAAATATAACAATACAAAAATTAAATGTTATTTGATAACATTTTATTGTGTATTGAAACAATTAAAAGTAATAAATGTAAGTATATTAAAAATGTAATTTGTAATCATGACAGAACAAGAGTGTAAAGAATTATAGCTGGCGTGAAGAATTAAGATCTTACGATGTTTTCACGTTTGCTTTGTTTCAGGCATCTAAACATTTTTATAAATTTGAGACTTCAAAGTTATTGTATTAAACTTCACTAAACAAATATGACAGATTAATATATCAATTATTCCAATAGAATTATATTTTATTGTAAGAATTAGAATTATTTTATTATAATATAATTTTCTAATTATATATATATATAAAATTAATAGATTTTATTTTAATATTAATTTATTTGATATCATAGCGTTATATTCTCTCTCTCTCTCTCTATATATATATACATATATAAATTATTCTAATTAATAAATTCATATTGGCCTTTTAACTAAAATAATAATATGAAATATTGTTTACCTCTACTATTATTATAATTATACATAAGACTATTAATATTATATTCTTATATACTATTTATTAATATAAATATAACTATTTATATTAAATATATTCCATATTGCAGTATTATATCTATAACACTATTACATTACATTATTATTTACAATATTCTTCATATTATTATTGTTGCTGTTGTTGTTCTATAAATACAAGTAATATATATGGTATTATATATATATTTTTCCAATTTTATAGCCAGAGACAGGATTAACGCAAAGACAGATCTGTTCTTTTTCATTTACTTCATGTTTTGGTCTTTATGACGAAATGATCTTGCATGTCATTATATCATTTTTCACATTACAGTAACCCCTAAGCATATTTCTCACTTGCACACAAATGCCTTATAAATTAATTGATGTAAATGCACTTCAGGGTTCAGAGACTGAGGACTCAAATGTGAAAACACCTTCCAAGACATAAATCACTCCAAAACTGCAAAATGCACAGTCAGATGTCTAATCAAGCGACAGAGTTACTATAAAAGTCAGCTTCTCTTGCACCTGACTGAACTAAGAACGCTTGTTCCAAGATCGACAGCAGTCTCCTCTGTTGTGAGCGACTCCGCTGGGTTCTGATGGGCTCAAGAGATCCAGACAGATGGAGCGACGCTGCCTTGTCAACCGCAGTCGACATGGCAACGCGAGCACGGCGCAACTAAAAAAGGCCACTCGTTCAGCGTGCTGTTAAAAGACTGTTACCTTCACAAGTGGCGGTCCGGGAAAATAAATCGTTTGGCAAAGTCCGCTGTGCAATTAAAAGGGGCGAGCACAAGCTCCCACTCGATTAATTAGCGGCGGTACGGTCCGTGAGGGCCCCCTCGGGGGTCCGCGCCTCCGCCTCGAGCCTGAGCGAGCGAGCCGGGTGAACAAATGGACGAGTTTCTCGCCTGTTCCCGGGGGGGAACATAAAGTTCTCGCCGAATCTAACAAGCAGCTCACCACAGAGTCCCCTCTGACAGACACCCACAGGACTACTCCCACTACAGACACTGTTTCAGGCCTGAAAGCTGGTGTGCTTTTGCAGTTCACACTCTTTAGGCTAATTGAGACGAATGCAATTTAACTTTTCCACCGTTATTTAGGCTCGCGTGGCTGTCAGGAGTCCTCCTGTTGAGAGAAGCTGTTTACACCTCGGGCTGGGATAAAGGTGTACGAGGTCAGCGTAGTATAGAGTTACTCTGATAACCCCTGACGGATGAGAGAAAATAGTGTTGGCGTTTATCATCGCACGCTCACAGCGGGTTTAAACGCTCGCAGATTGAACCGACGATACCTGCGCATGTAGGAGAAAAATGGAGTTTATGAAGACTCTCCTGTTCATGTGAATCATCTTATAAACCGGTTTCTGTGAATTCGTGGTCTAGAAACACAACACCAAACACACGGCAAACACGAGCATGACGCTGGTACTCACAAAATGTCTGGCAAATTAATTCCTTGTCCGCTGTAAAATAAAACGCATAACTGTGTTAAATTTAGCCAGTGAATCAGACAAAAAGCCACACAGCACAGCAGCTCCCAAACAGTAAGTTACCGAGCCACATTGGCACAAAAAGAACTAAAATGAACAACAACACCAATGTTTTCCAGAAATCACATCACAAACAGGATGTTTACCAGTGCTGGGTAGTAATGTTATCCGGATTACATCTCTGATAACTGGTCATATTTCCCTCCATTTTAAAGAGCCCCTATTATGGGTTATGAAAGGTTCATATTTTGGTTGACATTAGGGATGTAACGGTATCAAAACTTCACGGTACGGTAATACCTCGGTATGAATGGCACGGTACGGTATTTATTAAATC
>JAUMHP010000084.1:9560011-9571748 GCA_032361065.1 Enteromius trimaculatus
CTTAGGACCATGTGATATTTCAGTTTTTCTTTTTTTAATAAATCTGCAAAAATGTCAACACTTCTGTGTTTTTCTGTAAAACTTGATGATTTTAGCAAATGGCTGCAATATAACAAAAAGTGAAAAATTTAAGAGGGTGAAAAATTTAAGAGGGTCTGAATACTTTCCGTACCCACTGTATATATGTATAAATATATAAAAAAATAAAAAAATTAACTTAACTTACAAATAACATGAGAAGAATCTATCATCATTCATAGAGTTAAAAATACACATGCATATATATATATATATATATATATATATTTTTAAAGATATTTAAATATTATAAATATTATACAACTATATATTATATAACTATACTTATATTTAATGTACTAAATAAATATTCACATTACACATATACAATATATAGTATAAAAACAAAAACTTATTTTGGATGTGATTAATCACGATGAATCATTTGACAGCACATTATTTTGGGCTTTGACATTTGCTCTAATTGCAAAAAAAAAAAAAAAAAGAGGAGAGATTGTTGAAATGTTGAGAGATTAAACTGGTCAGAAGACAGAAAGATGAAAGAAATTTACCTTCAGCTGTTGTATTAAAATAGTTTATAGTTAACTAATATTCTGTGATTTAATGTCAAGGTGAAAACAGAAAGTATAGTAAATGTACATTAGTTTTTTAATTAAACCCATAAAATATGTAAAATACATTTCACATTCACGTTAATCATTCACGAGTTTCACCTAGATGCTTCCTTCTCTTTTCAGCTTCTCTTTTCTGTATACAGCCTGAAATATAATTATTTTACCTCTCATCTTTCCATGCATTTGACAGAGGAGAACATGCTACATGTAAAAAGTGGCACAGCTTAGTCCTCTCTCCTGTACATTGCACTCAATGTAATTAAAGCAGTCAGAAAGAGAGATTCATGCCTCCTCAGGCATCATTAAGTGTAATTCCCATCTCTCTGTTCTTCATCATTAACACTAGCCTTTTTACTCTCATGGGGGTTTGAGCTCATTTCCCAACCATTTAACAATGATGAAACTCATTTGAGCATTTAGTGTCAATGTCACAACAGTTTTTTTTGTCATGTGCACACACTCAAAACTGTAAAAATCATGCACAACTGAAACTAATCCCTGTCTGAAATCAGGGAAATGAGAGGCTTCATTTGTATTTATATGCTCCGGTGTTGAATCTCATTTGGTGGCTTTAAGGCTCTAACATCTGATAAATTCAGCACCTAATTGAAATGTAAAGTATACACTCTAAATAAAGGAATTGTTAAGAAAAGTAAACAAGCATTATTTGGTAGCATTGAGATTTTTGTGCTCTCGAAAAACAACTATTTTAATTGTCCTAAATAATACCACTTGATTTAGTCACATTCAGCTTAGAAATTCATCACATTTTAGTCTCTAATTGTCTGAATAAAATGGAATACCTTTTTATATTGCTCAAATTATTCCGTCAATGTTTCAAAAGCATTTCATGTGTACAATATACAATTTATTAGATATCAGTGTCCGATAATGACACTGTTGAACTAGAGAAATTATTCATTATTCTGTCACTGATCATGAAAAAAAAACTCCCTAAGGTGTTATTTTTTCAGAAATACATATATATATATATATATATATTTTATATTGTTGCAATTTGAAATAACTGTTTTGTATTCTTATATATTTTAAAATGTAATTTATTCCTGAATTTTCAGCATCATTAATCCAGTCTTTAGAATCAAATGAGTGTGGATGAAAACGATTACAAGTGCTCACTGTTTTACCACCACTGGTATATACGTAATTTGCATTTTGCGGAAAGGTTCCTGCATGAGATCAGGGGTGCGTTTCCCAAAAGCAACTACAGTCACAAGTTCTGTTGTTGCAATAGTATACTATAGAACTTACGACCATAATTAGTTTACGATGGCTTTGAGAAATGCACCCCAGGTTGATTTCAGAGCTAGTGCCTCAGATTTTCATTTTAAGAAAAACGGAAAGAGCAGCGTGAACATCCTTCTCAATCTCTCATTTGTTGTTCCACGAAGGAAGTAAATGATTATAAAAAATTCATTTCTGGGTGAGTTTTTCCTTTAAATCTTTCAATTTAAACGGGCAATGAAACCCCCCCCTGAAATTTTCAACATGTTCACCAACATGCTTCACTCATAACTCTACCTTTAAAGGTGCAGTATGTAAGACTGACAGCTAGCGGCTGAAACAAAAACAAAGTCATTCTGCCCCGGTACGCACATTTCATAGTAGAATTACTGGCTATAGCATTATTTTTCAGAGAAACAGCTACGTAAGCATAACATAGAACACGTTTTTTTAATTCTGAAAACGCACTGCCTTATTTGTGACTTTAAAAAAAAGAAAGAAAAAGAGCCGTGCGCTGCAGCTGTCCTGTCAATCTCATCACAGGATTATAGCGCGAGCACTCTAAAATCGTTTTCGATGTTGAGAAAACTGTAATTTGATCCAAAACCTTAAAAATACAGCTCCGGTTAACCCACGGCAGATACAAGTTTCTCCTCGAGCTTAGCAGTCTCCGCACCTCGCCACAACAGAAGGCCCGCCTCTGCATTCATTCGATTGGACACTGGAAAAAAAACGTGAATGACGTTGAGCCCTTTTCTGCTAGAGTTGCTTTTTTCCCCCTAAATTCAGGAAAAAAACGGGAGGCGAACAGAGCGCATAAGCAGCGTGCAGAGCGCTCACTACAAACTATAAACAATTCAAGAAATGTGCCTCTCACTGCAAAAAAACGCGATCGTTGTGATCGGGGCCTAAAGGTGCACTAGGTAATATCCCCAGTTATATACTGAGTACTGAATCTGGCCAAAACGCAAATCTCAGAGTAAAATTACGGCCTTATTTTTCAGAGAAACTAGCTATGTCAACATAACATGTTTCCTAAATATCTACAAACATATTTTTTGGCTTTAAAAAAAGTCAAAAACTTACATACAGCACCTTTAAGATTAAAAGAGATTAATTTACTGAGATTAATTTAGTGAGAACAGGGCAGAGGAAAGCGATACGACTGGATCTTCTACAAGAAAGTTCATATATGAAACAGTGTGGGAGTTCCCTATATCTTTTTGCCAACTGTCTGTGTTATTAGAGGCTGCCATTTCCATTGTCATGCTCCCCAGATAACCGACTGTATCTATTCCAAATCAGCTGCTGTTTGAACGAGACAGTAAAGCAAATCTCTTTATCACCGTCGCAAATGTCGCAGTCATGCAAAACAATCTTTGTAACTTCAACTTGGCTCTAGACGCTGTTCTATCAATAGAGCAAACGCTCCTGCACAATTAACTCCATGTTGTGAAGCACTCAAAACTGGATATGTCGGACAGTCTGGGACTTGCAAAAACGAGCAGAATTCAGGTGACATGGAGATAATGTACCCTCCAGTGCCAGTAACCGATCACACTGTATGTCTAATTAGCATGTTAATAAAAACAGAGCACAGCATGTTAACCTGTTGGCCTAACAAGTGCTGTTTTTTAAAGCGACGCTGATGCTAATTAGCGTGATTAATGGTGAGAACATGCGAGCGGAACTTTGGAGGAACGGGAGTTGAAGGTGGTGGGGGAAAGAACGAGGAAGAAAGAGAAACACTACACACGGTCAGTGCGGAGGAAGTTATTGAGCAGCTGAAAGAGGGGGAAACTGTCCCAGGAGTCCTGCTGCTGGACGGCCAGCGCTGTGTCCATGTCCACCGTGTACAGAGACAGGAAGGTCTCGGCGTGCTCCCCCATCGCCTCTGGCCACCAAGAGAAGGCCTGCAAAACACAGACACGCACTCTTAAAAAGAAAGCTCCTTCAGTGGTTCTACAAAGAACCTTTAACATCCGTGGGATTTTTTTTTCATCCCACTAAAAGGTTCTTTACAGTGGAAAAAGCTTTGTTACAATGTGTCTTAACTACACGCGATAAAAAGGTATCTTTTATATGTTAATCCGAGTTTTTATTTCAGCTACAACAACAGCATACAAACTAAATGACAGTAGATAATCTCAGGTGCTTCCAGAGAGAGCCCGCCCACGCACGCTTCTGATTGGCTGTGATATTTGATTGATTCTGTCGCGTCTAGTGTGGATACCCAAGTTGCTTGTCACAGGAAACCTGTCGCATCGAGTGTAGTTAGGACACAATGCTAGACTACTTTCTACACACTAATGGAAAAATGATTCCTTTACTGAAAGGTTCTTTGGGAAACCAAAACTGGCTCTTCTCTGGCATCGCTGTGAGAGAAAAAACCCGTTTGGAATGTTCATTTATAAGTGCATTATGGTGACTCTTCAGTTTTGTCTATGCTTAGCATTCATCAGGTTATGTTCTGTCACACTTTTCTTCTGAAATCAAATATATGCTGATTTGGTGCTTATGAAACATTTATTATTTTTCATCAATGTTGAGCTGTTTAATATCCCTATGGAAATGGCGATACAGGAAGTTTCAGTATTTTTGTTTTGTTCATTTGTCTTTATTTTTATCAATATTTATTTATTAGTTTTAGTTATTTTAGTAGTTCACATTAAAGTAAACGAAAACGAGAAGTGCTACCTTGGCAACTAGCTGAAATAAAGCAAAGGTTTATTCTGTAATTTATTTATTTCATTATTTTATTTTGTTTCAATGTTTTTATTTCATTTTTAATGGTTTTAGTTTCAGTTTCTGATCCTGGCCTTGATCAGCCATCAAGTACATTTTGGTAATTATTATTATAATTTAGTTTTTTTTTTTTTTTTTTTTAGCAAAATGTCTTTGACTTGTGAAAACAACAAGAGAGACAGCTGTCAATTAATCTTCTATTTAAAAAAGGTTACTCTATTACAATTCTCTACTAGGGAGTGGCACAAATTATACACAATAAAAAATAGTCTGTCTATCTATCATTTTTTTTATGAATGCCTTTTTACAATCATTATAAATGACATATCGTTTACTCTTATAAGAACAGAATCACCCGTTACAGGGTAAAATGCTACAAATATGCTACATATTCTATACATGTGCTACACACAATCACAAACAATAAAGTATAAAAGCATAGAAACAACAAAGAGAGCTAAACATGGTACATAATACTGACAACAAAGCACAATAAAACATGGAAATGATGAAACCACTGCCAGTAGAAGTCAAGCAATACAATGATGTGACCTTGAAAAGAAGCACACAAAGATGGAGATAAATACAGAGAGAACAGAAGGTTGCTTCTGCACCTGCATACTTGCTTTTATAATGCGTTTCTTCGGTGTATATTGCTGTACTAACTTTAAGATTCGTAATTTGGTCTGATTTTATTTGTGCTACATGGAAAACATTCAAATCATACAGCTTCTGAAATGCAGCATTTTTCTAAAACGTCTTTCTTTGTAAATGTGTTTTCCCCATAAAATTGGTATTACTTTTAATAAATTACGTTACATGGAAAATAAAGTATTTAAACATGGAAGCTAACAATCACATGCACATAAAATCAAATCTGTCGCTTTTTAGACCGTGGCACGGAAAAAGAAAAAGGGTGCTGTACTAGGAAGTCGAAAAGTTTTAAGTTCAAAAAAGCACAATTAGCCATCCACGTGTCTATTATGGTGGACTGCAGCAGACCAGAGCCCATAAAATCCTGCTGAATTCTCCTGAGAAAAGGGAAAAAATTCAGCAGCGTCCTCCTACATTGTGTCAAGCTCTCTATTGTCTGCCAGTATGTGCATTGAAGGCCCTTCTGAAAAGATCCAAGTCTATCAATGCATTTCTCTCTTTGCATTCTTCCACAGGCTGATTCCTGGGGACGGCTGCTGCGAACTTAATTGAGAGCGTCAAAGAAAGCCTGTCCATGTTGTCTTGTATTCTTTACACCGGCAGCGCAAGCCAAGAACTTTCCGTCCAAAGCGGTCGGCGGCGAGCAATGAAGATAAAAGTGCAATCAGTCACGGCAAAGAATATGCGGTGGAGAGGAGAATGCTGACTTATTGAAGAGTGCTATTGTGTGCAGATATTCACGTCGTGTGTGTGTGTGTGTGTGTTAAACAACTAGTAGAAATTATGTTTCATATCACTGCTTCTGGTTTCATTTCACTATTTGTGTTATTGACATGCTAGAAGAGTTTAAATTTGTATTTGGTTCTCACAAAAAGTATATTATTTACATTTGTGCCAATGCTATCTCACAAGCAATTCGTACGCATGTATTTTACAAGGTGGCTAATTTGTAGGAATTTCGTAGGAATTCACTTTTGCAATTTTGCAAGATTTGTTTAAACCCTAGTGATGTGTAGGTTTAGGGGCGGGGTTAGGTGTAGGTAATTCGCACAAATTCAAACCAATTGTGCAACTCGCAAAATATGTATGATTTGGCCAATATCGAGTGAGCGTGTACAAATTAGCCACCTTGCAAAACATGTACGAATTGCTCAGTTACTCATGTTCTAATATCCACAGTTAATAATTAGCATAATATACAACCAAACCATCTCCATGTAAACCATTTCCTAACAATTTCAGCCTATATTGCATTTGGTTTATTAAACTTTCATGCCAAATTGACTATTAAATATGAATTTTTGGTAATTTTATCATGTTTTATTGTGTCAGTTACCTGTGTTTTGTATTTAACCCAATCAAAATAACCTAACTGCAGTTCAATTGAGATTAATAAAAAAAAAATAATTGAATTTTTGAAAATGGTTAAAAACCGCATCACATTAATATACATATTTTGAAAATATAAAATAACTAAAAACCTATACTAAACATAAATAGTGCATTAATGGATAACCTATTAACATAAACATTACACCAGTGGTTTTCAACCTGTGGGCCGCGACGGTATTGCAGGGGGGGGCGCCAATTATTATTAACAGAAATTGTAATATTGTTAATATAATAAAAAATGTCTAGTTTGCTGATCCGTTATGTATATTTTTGTGTTTATTCAATACATTACCAGTTTATTCAATAAACACAATTAACAGCCTTGCTTCTGAGTACTTAGTTAACCCGACACAAAAAGCGGGATCATTTAAATTCTTTTGCAGCGGGCCCCGGAAACATATGTGTTTGGCTGAGTGGGCCGTGAGTTAAAAAAGGTTGGGAACCACTGCATTGTTCACATTGTCACATTGTTTCCTTGATGAATATAAGTTTATTTAAAAGAGACATATTTAGTAACATTGTAAATGTCATTACTGTTTTTTTTTATTAATTTAATGCATCCCTGCTGAATAAATGCATTAAAATATCATTTTTAGAATTTAAAAATCTGCTTGTAAAATCTGAATAAAACTGATAAAATAAATAAGGCTGTCCAAAGAGAAGCTTCTGTGTATTTCATGCTAACGACAGCACAACACAACACAACATGAGAATAAAATATAAGATCCTTACCTCTCTTCCCTAATGCATTCATAAACACAGGAGCAGAAGAGAGAAAAAAAATACAAAATAAAAATATTTTCTTTCATTCTAATGCATTTTGAACATGAAAACACTGTACACTCTGCGTAAGACAACAATGTTTTACTCTTGCTTTCACTGTACAAACCTGGAGTGTGAATATAATTTCACTAATGTAGATCTGAGCGCACCACACACACACACCTTGATGTTTCCTTAGTGACAGCATGTGGGACATTTGTCTTGTTAGGCACAAGCGTTTTGGCATCATTGTCTCGGTCGCCTGTGACAGCTGTTGGAAGCTTGAGGACTAAAAATAGCCCAGCAGATGTCTGCATTCACATTTGTTTTATTTAGCGACACAATCACAGCTCTGTTAGCGAAGCCTGAACACCTAGGGTTGATCGTTTCATTCGATCTTGTATTTTTTGAATGTTGATGTGAGAGCGTTCGCGGGCGCTGGCCCCGTGCAGATGGGCCGTGGGCGTTGTTTTCCTGCGCCGCTACTATGAGCTGGCATTGGACGGGTAAGCTGTCACTCGCTAACAGCTGTTATGGCAACGTGGCGAAGTAAATGGACAGCGAGACGGTAAATGATCACGAGTCTGCTCTGAAATGATCATGCAATACCTTCTGGAGCAACATGCAACGCCAAAAGGCCTGACGATAAACAAAGATTGATTCTCTGTCTACGTGACTGAAGGCTTCTTTGAACATATGTTGTAAAGAGACGTCACGAGATCAACGCTGCTGGTGTGGAATATAGAAACAAGGAAGGAAATCGTTTGGACTGAGACAACACGTCAGTATTTATGACGAGATGCCTGGAGGTTTTACCTCGGAGTGATGCTCGTCGTTCTGTTGTAACACTTCCATACACAGCTCTCCTAGTCTGATCATGTCCTCCAGCCTTTTCTCTGGAGACGCCTGACTGCTGTCTGCTGTAACAGGCATCACAACATTCACACTAGGACATTCAACCACCACAAAGATCAAAAAGCAGTGTATCGAAAGGGCTCGACAATAAGAACTTTTTCAGCTACACTTTAGATTTTGACAAAATTTTTTTTGCTCCTTTTGTACAGACATCTAACATCATATTTTTCCCTATTGAGATCTGATGCGTTTTCAAAGTGTACTTTAAAAAAAATTCGCAGTGTATTTATTATAACATTTTAAATAAAAATTGTAATCATTTAAATGAGCTAAACTTGTAAAAAAGTATTTAATTCTTTGATGAATATAAACTTCAAAATACAGCATTTTTTGTAGCACTCTACATTTTTTTAACTGTTGCTTTTAATATATTTATCGCATTCTTGTTGAATAAAAGAGTCTCTTTTCAACATCAGTGTATGTTTTTTTTTAAAAACACTTTGTTGAAAACATTGGCAGGTGTTCTGGATTTCCATATCTGAACAACCGGCCTGACAGAGACAAATCCTTACTGTTGAGCCCTGAAAAGTATTCGGTGAGAAACCTTCGATCTGGGCGTATTCGGTCAGCTGGGAGTAATTAATGAGTGCAGCTTTTTCCAGGCACTTCTGAACTATCTTGCGCATCTCCTCAGGTGGGACCGGCGTGGTGATGTCTTTCATCAGAACCTACGAAAAGACTTCCTTATTAAGCTTTAAGTTAAATCCTCGAAAGCTAGAACACACAAGACACTGATATAAGATGCACAGCATGCACAGTTAATTGGCAGACACTCACCCTTTCCAGAAGAGAGAGCGTGGCTTTAAGAGCCCCCTCCGGTCGCCCGAAGGGGAAACAGTACCTACGGGCCAGAAGACAAAGGTACAACTCAAGTGGTAATTAACTGACGGCTTACGAAGAAAGAATACCGAGCCCAAACTGAAGGAGTCAGTCATAGACTGCTGTTTCTCAGCTATCATGGGACAATAATTACATCTCTTAAATAGAGATGTTTTCCAAAGCCTGTCAAGGAGGGACAGGTGTCAGCGCGAATATGGACAATGCAAGACGGGATGAATGAAGGCCAAAGGGAAGTGCTTCTTATGGAGGCCTCACACCACAGGTGTGAAAGTGTCCCCAGAACGGCCTTCAGTGTGTTTTTTTTTCATGTGTACGGGGGCAGGAGGCACACTTACCAAGTGACTCAACAAGCTCTAATCAGCTTGGGTTGGGAACCGTGCTTAATCCCCGGCACGCCCCACACTGGCCTTGTTCATTTGCATAATCCAAGATGTTGTTCGTAGCTTTTGTTCGAGTGGTTTTAGCTGGTTATTAGGTGTCTCTGCAACCGCAAGACCAAAACCCTCTTTACTAGTGTTTCCAGTGCGCAACAGGAGGGCCAGTGGGAGGTCGCTTCAAAACGAGGACCCATGAGGAGGGGGTGTGGTAAATGAGTAAATGGTACACTGAGATGTTATACAGAGGTTATCGACTGATTTGGCTTCTGGAACCAGTTATTACATGGTTATTACATTGTTATTACAAGATTGATGGTTTAAAACAGTGTTTAAAGGAGTAGGTCACCCACAAAGGAAAATGTACTATTGTGTATATGTAGACGAAATTGTTCATCAGAACAGATTTGGAAAATGCAGTTGCTCACCAATGCAGTGAATGGGTGCCGTCACAATGAAGAGTCCAAACAGCTGATAAAAACATCACAATAATCCATCAGCCTGCCACTTGACATATTGTGAAATGAAACGCTGTATGTTTGTAAGAAACAAATCTGATTATGTGGCGTTTTAACTCTAAACCACTGATTCTAAAATAAAATATGAGTCTATAATAAAAACGCTTCCTCCAGTGAAAACAATCTCTCTTCTGTTATTCTTTCATATAAAAATTCACCAATGTATTTGTTTAGAGCTTGTAAACGTTGCATGTTTCTCTCCCGATTCACATTAAACAAAGACTTTTAGCCAGATTTGAAGCAAAAATGTTTTTATGATGGTCTTCTGTATTATAAACATGCAGCTTTTTGCTTTACTAGGTATTAATTGATGGACTGGAGTGGTGTGGATTACTTGTGGTTCATTGAGATGTTATTATCAGCTGTTTGGACTCTCATTCTGATGGCACCCATTCATTAAGGATCTATTGGTGTGCAAAAATTTCTCCAAATCAGTTTACATCAAGAAACATATACTCATTTGCATCTTGGATGGTCCAAGGGGAAATTTGTTTTCATTTTTGGGTGAACTATTTCTTTAATATTCAATAATATTTTCAAATAATTTTTACTCTTCTAAGCAGTGGACATGGGAGCTTGCTCTACCTGAAATGTGTGATCTGCTTCTCCAGTAAAGTCAGCAGTCTGCTCCTGATCTCCTCAAACTCCTCCTTCTCCTGTTCTGTAACTGTGCCAATGCCGTCCGGTCTGCCAAAACAACAAGGAAACATTCAATGTTCTGCTTAATTCTTTACAACACCTGTTCATTAATTCCAACCGCCCTTGAATCAACCTTATAATCAAAAGATTTCTCAAAGATAGTTGTCAAGTTTCACAAATATTTCAGCAGTACTGAAAAAAGCTTCGACACATTGAAGGGTTTCACAATCGAAAAAGCTCTTCAATGAAAGAATAGCAAAATAAATGTATCCTTTGTGAACAAAGATGCAAAGCAACTGGGATAATCTTAAAATTATCAATACTCAAATAAATACTCATTCAAATAAAGGCCCTTTTTTCTATTATTTTTATTCATATGTAAATTAATTTATATGATACTGTGTGTGTGTGTGTGTGTGTATCTAACATTAATAGTAAAAAAATATTTGAAAATTTTTTAACTTCTTTAAAAATCTTTTTAACATTACTTTTTTTTTAATTAAAATTTTTCTATTGTTTCAGAAGATTATTAAGCTGTTTATTTGAAACAAAGATTATTCTGTCAAATAAAGTTAACAAAGATGCAAAGCAATTGGAATTATTCAAATAAAGTACTATTTTATTTCTATTCATACGTAAATTAATTTATTTGAGTGTGTGTGTGTATAATATTCATAATAAAAAATAATTTGAAACTTAAAAAAAAGTATTATTGTCTCTTTAACATTATTTGTATTTTAATATTTAAATTTTATTGTTACAGATATGAGATTTTCAAGCTGTTATTCGAATATTTTATATATTTTAGCACGGATGTATAGCCATTGCGCTGTAGCTCTATTCGGACGGGACTAGTTTTCTAAACTACTGTACGTGTGAGCTTCGATTCTTATCCCCTGTCGTCCGTGATCTTCATGTACCGCTTCGGACGAGACTAACACCTCCGTGTTTATTACAGAGGTGAGAGGGTGTGTTTTGTAGATCTGGGCGTCACAGAGAT
>JAUMHP010000084.1:9598500-9619804 GCA_032361065.1 Enteromius trimaculatus
AGACTCAAAAAACAACTTAAAAACAAGGATAAAAAAAAAAAAAAAAAACTTGACTCCAAAAACAAAACGTTAAGCACAGCTTAACTCTAAAAACATGAATTCACAAGAAAGCCATAAAAACAATATTGACTCTAAAAGCAAGTCTGTCAGGAAAGTGTGAATGAGAGCCATCTTTATGTGTAGCATGCTTTCATATCAGTGCATGTCTATGTGAGTTTCTGAGATGAGATCAATACAAAAACAGACATATTGCATACCCAACTTTTTCTCTCAAGCGGGCCAACAGTTGCTTGTGGCAAATTGACTGTAGGAGTCGACTCCCACATCTAATTCGGTTCTTCTGCTTTCTAAAGCAATAAAGCCCCCAGACAGTATTTTGAATGTCATATGGCAAGCCAAGCATATTTCCTCTATAATGTAAGCAATAAAACGAGGCCTGCAAGACGAACTGTGCAGTATGTACACTTGGTTGAGCTAACATATAAGATCAATATAGATACTGATAAAGAAAATGCATGCTTCAGCAGAACAAAAGCTGGAACCAATGAATCTCTTAAATCAGATTAAGCATTAAAATCCTTAATCATGATTCAGCACACACATATAAATCGCACAATCTTTTCACAGCTAGTCTACACGTCTACAACAAACACTGAGTCATACTGCTGAATCACTGTCTGGTTAAACAGTCTATGGTGTCTGAGTCTCTGCGTGAATCCAGGCTGGGTGTCCGTCGGCCTCATGTTGTTATACCAAGGAAGTGTGCAATCTAGGATTGCCATTTATCTCAATGGGCTTTAGCCAGAATACAAGCCATCAATGGAGAAAGACGCTCTCAGCAGCCATAGTTACAGGATCAACCAGCAGGGGAGCTACAGTAATGCTAACCAGCCAAATCTTGATCTCTTAAAGGGTTACTCCACCACAAAATTATGATATTCTCATTAATCACACTTATGTTGTACCAAACTCTTCATTACGGTGCCAAATTGTTTAATAAAGTTGTAATTTTACAAGCATTCTTGTAGCTTGTTACGGTTGAACCACTGATGGCAGACTATTCTGATGACGCCTTCATACTTTTCTTTTATTTAACAATGGGATCTTAAAGGGATAGTTCACCCAAAAATTAAAATGTGATGTTTATCTGCTTACCCCCAGGGCATCCAAGATGTAGGTGACTGTTTCTTCAGTAGAATGCAAACTAAGATTTTTAACTCTAACCGTTGCTGTCAGCCGTATGATGGAAGTCAATGGGCAACAACTGATCCAAAGCTCTGTTAGTCAAAAAACATACATAGACAAAACCAAAATAAACTGATACCCTGAGGTGTTAAGACACGAAACGATCAGTCTGTGCAAAAAACTGTACAGTATTTACATAATTCTTTACCTCTTATACACCACAATCTCTGACGCATTCACAACATCCAGCACATGATGTGTCAACGTGCTCATGCACATAGATATATACACATAGATATAGCCATAGATCCTTACATGTCGTGGCCCATATAAACACCTCACGGGCCATAGGGTTTGATTTGATTTCTTCTGTGTATGGTTTTTTTTTTGACTCTCAAAGTTTGGTTGCCATTGACTTGCGCTGACTGCAACGATTTGAGTTAAAAATCTTTGTTTGTGTTCTACTGAAGAAACAGTCTCCTACATCTTGGATGCCCTGGGGGTAAGCAGATAAACATCACATTTTAATTTTTAGGTGAACTATCACTTTAAATTGAGCGAAGTTATAATTTACACAATTAAACTTTGTTGAAACGTGACTCATAAATATAAATAGATATTTATGGAAGACTCAGCCTAGGATTAACAGTCGGCATAAAACGCATGAAATGCATCAAGAAACTCATGTTACACCTGACAAACTTCCATCCATTTGACATACGATACTGCTGACATTTACACTCGTTTATATTTTAAAAGAGAGAAAATGTGAATGAGTGACTTGAAGATCTTCAACACAAACCATTATTAGCCAATCAATCTTCAATGGAAACCCATTTTCACAATTAGTTATGAAAAGAAATTTGAATTTCAAGGCTGCTGTTGAATCATTAAAGGTATTAATGGAAAGGTTACAAGCTAGATTAAGTGCTGCCTTAAGAACCAACAGCCTTAAGCAACCAAATTAAGTACAGAGTTTGTTACGAACTACCTATAGTAATAGTTACTAAGCCCCTAAAGTGAGAAAAGCATGTCTACTGTATGAACGACTGGTCCAAAACAACACTAAATCAGCTACAGTTGTTGTCACTGACACAGACAGACAAGAACCTTCAGTCATTACTATGAGTGACATTGTCTAGAGCCCAAACTCGCCTTGGGGAGCTTCACAAATCATGGATATTTTGGGAGGTCTGTTGATTTTACTGGTCTAAACCTGACCTCTCACCACCTAGAGACTGTCTGAACCCCTAAAACAAGTAGCGAGGACTATTTATTAAGCAAACTACTGCCAAAGCAACAAAACAGATTCTAATTAAAATCAATGATGCAATACTGTCTTCACATTAAAATGACTTTTTGTCCGCATTTTTTTCGCATTTGTTTGCCACATGTCAACAAAACCCAACTTTATTTGGGAATAATAATCATGCTTAAACTATGTCAGAAGATTATGTCTGCAAGGAAAAACTCAAGTATAAACACCTAAAGAAAATGGGTTTCATTAGGCTTTCATTTATAGGTAATGTGCACAAAGCTAATAAAGTACTTATAATATAATACCTAATGCCTTTTCTGTAACCACGTACTTCCAGGAATAGACATCACTAGCCAGATTCAATTAATTCCAGTAGAACACAATTACATATATTCAACAGTAGGAACTTTCACTTGTAACACCCATTAAGTGATCATATAAAAATGTGTCCTAAATATATTATGACAAAGTTGAATCTAGTTTTAAGCTATTTAAAAATAATTGTACACAATTTTGAGGATTTGTTTTAGGATAGACCCCTCTAACGAAAAAAAGGTCACATGCAGGATGAGGTTCCTCTGTGCTACGTAATTAACATCCTACTGTGAGGTCAAATGTGAGCGTTATCGGATTGAACCCCATGACTCCAGCAGGTGACAGCACAATAAACACACTGAAATCATCGCACGCCACTGATTCACCTTGATGAGATTACAAGTGACATTTCAATTCCCAGTGTCTGCTGGAGAAAAATGGGAATAATAGCTGTCTTAGAAATGTAATAACAGGGAAAAACCCCACAACAATTGGCATTCTCAAAGTGCACAACCCAATATCATGCTAGGTTGTAGTTAAGAAATGTTTTACAGAGGTCATAACGGGAGGAAGCCAAATTTACCCTGATCTGATCCATTTGTGTACAACAAATCATACGGTTACTCTTACAAAAGCAATCCAGTCCCAAAATACCATCCATTGGATCTTTCTTGATGCAAAAATGGTCATGAAAAGCTAGATAGATGAGCTATTACATTCAGATTTTATGTTCTTTGCATCTGTTCAGCATATATTGCTAAACATCCAGGCAAACGAGTGTGATCTGAGTCATCTTTCTATTCAATGCTACACAACACTCTTAAAGGCCACCCGCCTTTCACCGAGAGCGAGAAAGATCATCTAGGCTTGATTAATTCCTCCTTCTTGTCATATCGCGTCTACACTGGAACGCTCGGAGATTGATTCGGCAGCTCTCTGAGACAGAATCCACTATTTACCTCGGCAAAGCAGCAATAAGTTCAAGTCCGCAAAGTGCACTAAAACAGTACGAAAACTGCTGATACTGATAGTAACTGCTTCTATAAATATACAGTAACTTCACAACGACTCAAAGAACAAATATGGAACCTGATCAATTACTAAAAATCACAAAATGTAAAAATATGAAGGAGATGTATTGAGTGTAGGATTGTCAAAAGTACTGACTTTGGTACTGAAGTTTTAAAAACGGATAGAAGCGGCTTTCAAGCGGCTGTGTGAGCGCTCGGTGAAGGACGTGAAGGAATTATCATCGTAGCCAATCAATCAGGACATGCGTTAGGGCCTGCCTTACCATGATTGCTGTAAAAACATGTCGTTGGCGGGTAAGCGTTGTAACCCAAGTATTGAGATATATCATCAATGACGGAGAAAAAATGTAACATTTTGATTAATGAAACTTCAAGGCTAGATCAAGGCTTTGCTACTGTCCAAATTCATCTCATAAGGTGCATGATTTTTAGAAAGTTCTATGACTATTTGCAGTCATTTCAACAGGAATCAATGCAATCAGGAATTTGCTAATTTACTGCTCGACCCACAGAAAGCTGCTTGGTTTAAAGTTATGAAGGTATTCATTCATAACTAAACCATTGAAAACAGACAACGAACCTGTCGCTGAAATTTCTCTAATGTGACCGCATCTATAGAAAAGTACGGAGCACCATGAGACGCATTCCTAATCAACACAAGCAGAAAACCTCCACAAACGCGATTCAAGATGACTGCAATTCCAATCATTACATTTGCTAGTCAGTTCAGGTCAGATGCATCATTAGTGCAGATACGTTATAGACTCAAAGGGACCCGGAGATTCATTTAACTTTACACAAAACACTGCAGCCAACGAAGACGGTTTCACATTTCTGCGGCTCGCACATAAAGAGTGTCATTCTGGGTTCAGCAGTGTGACAGAGCCGCATTTGCACTTCAGAGCTGCGCAGCTGGCGTATTTTCAATGTGTCTGCAGTGTCAAAACAAGTCACTACGCTAATGGGGAGCTGATGAGATAAGAGCGATTTCATGCTGAAGGTTTGAAGATAAAAAGCAAGTGTGAGATGTTCCCAGCAGATTTGTAAGTCAGCGTACTATAGAAGGAAAATAGAGCAGTGACCTTAAAAGAAGTTAAACAGATTGGCACATTGTGTACATTTCTAAATAAAAAAAGAAGAAGAGGACTGTATAGCTAGAAACACTGTTAATTAACATAACTTAACATGCTGTTAACCTATTGTGACATTCATATAAACACTAGTTTTAATCTCACTTGTAGGAACATTTTGAAAAATGAATATTTATAAAAGATGAATTTTATATAAAAGGTGTGATCTAATAAAAAAAAAAGTTCACTGGCACCTGGACTTGCATCTGTTTAAAACAACAACAACAACAACAAAAAACCTCCTAACCACCAGGGGGAGCCCTTACCAGACTCTAATGGCTCTAATAATGCCACAACTATGCCACTGAGAGATATAAAGCTGTCTATCTTCATGTAGTCTTGTTTTTGACCTTTATTTTTCATTTATGGTATAATACTGGAAATGATATTGGATTTTTTACTTTTTTTCACCTTGCATGACCCTGTTTGAGGATTGACCTTTGGATTTGCTAACCTTACTTTACGGTCTACCTTACTTTCAAAAGTTTGGAATTGGTACGATATATTTATTTACTGTTTTTTTTTTTTTTGCTGAAAGCCTCATTTATTGAAACAAAAATACATATATAAAAAAACATTGTGAAATATTAGAATTTTAAATTGTGCTTTCTATATATGAATGTAGTTTTATTTCGATGATGCAAAGCTGAATTTTCCAGTCTTCAGGGTCACATTTTCTTCAGAAATCATTGTAATATGCTGATTTGCTTTTGTTGAAAACAGTTACGTGGCTTAATATTTTTAAGGAAACTGTGTAACATTTTTTAAATTATTGAAATCTTTAAACTGAATCTTACTAACCCCAATTTTTTTGAGGATTTGTGTGTGTGCATCGTGTTTATATGTATTATTGTGATCACCATACTCACTGTGGTCTGGAGGCCTCGGCTTGATCCGTCTGGAGCTTCTCTCCTCCCTCCACCTCCATGGTGCAGTACACGATCCGGTTAGGAGCAACGGATTTCAACCCCTGCACCTCAATGATCACAATCTGAGCAAAAGAAACGAGACCACATGATCAGACTTCACGAGACATTTAAAAAGCATCCAAAGAGCGACAATTTAGATTTCGTATTTGTGTGAAGTGCTTTTTGGCAAACTAGCTGTTTACACATCCCAGAATGAAAGCCATCACAACCAGCAAGGATGACATCAAATATCCACCTCTAAAGAAAACGACAGCACTACGTCAGATTTGGAGAGAGGCAAGTCGTTCTCATCGCCGATGTCCAGGAAGCTGTTCATGGGTGTGAGTTTGGGCTTGATTTTGGGCTTGAAGTCTTTGGCCACAGGTTGGCTCTCCAGGTTGGCCATCAGGAGGTTAACGGACGACCTGAGCTCCTCCACGTACATCATCTCCATGTCTTTGGAAATAAACTTCGGAAACTTCCTCTCCTGTCGGACACAGCAAGAAACAGGATGAACAGTTTAAGGCACCTTACACCTTACAATCAGTCAAAAAATGTATTACCCAAAAGACTAATTATTGAATTAAGAATGTGCGTGTGTTTTTATTCTTGTTTATTTTATATTAAATTTATTTGTATTTTTTATTATTTAATTATTAGAATTTTATATATATTCACCTCTAAATCTGTAATAAAAACAAACTTGTCTTATTTATTCCATTTTTATTTTGTATGCGTTTTTACCATAAAGAGAGAAACAGCTTTCTTACTCTGGCTATTTTCTCGGCCAGCTGCAATCGGCCGTCCAGCTCTCTGCGGATCTGTGCCGCCTGCTCATCCACGTTGTCCAGCTGCACGGGGAACAGAAGACAAAGCTTATCTATCTGACACGGCTTACTAAACCCATTACGCACAGGTAGATCTAGATAGATCAAAGCTGACCGTGGTGAAAAGACGGGCAAGATGAGCTTTATAACTACTGTGATTAGTCATGTAATCTCTTTTGAGCCTCGTGAAGCAGCAGTGGTACTTGGTCGGGCCGTACCGAGGAGATATGAGATCATAAAAACATTTAATGTCTTTATCTGTTCACTGAGCGGCTCTGGCATGCCCTCAAATGAAGCGTTTCTGCAGTTTTAAACACACACACACACACAAAAGTGACACACAAACACACCCACACAGCACTGCTGGCATGTTGTCAACACAGGGTTTCCTCTCCATGAGTGGGAAATCTCTCTGTATCTCATACACACACCACCCCCACCGGAGCACTGTTTCCACTTGATAAGCTCTTCTCCCTTCGGCAGCAGTAGAAAGGACTGTGCTCCCATTTCACGCTGCACTACTGCTGCACCAAAACTATTGCTCACTCAAAGTTGACCTTTTTTTATTTTTATAAATTAAGTGGTACTCATAATTTGTGATTTAAACAAACCCCTGACTCTCAAAATTACATAACCAGCCCCACATCTTTTGTGCAACAGATACAATTTGAATCGTACCTCACTGTGTGGCTTGATGTTAACTCTTTACATTGACAGAATTTTCCAGCTTTCAGTGATTTAACTGGTGTTTGGTAGGGGGCACTATCTAAAAAAATAAAAACATATATTAAATAAGTATTTATCAAAGGGGAAGAAATGTCACATGGACTGTTTTACCGATGCTTTTATGTCTATGGAGGGACAGATGGCTCTCTGACATAATCAAAAATATCTTAATTTGTGTTCCCAAGATGAACGAATGTCTTATGGGTTTGGAACGACATGACAGTGAGTAATTAATGACAGAATTAGATTTGGTTGGCGCCGATAGTCTTGTGGGCATTGCATCGACATACAGTGGCGTTGCACTCGGACGTCCGCTGTTCGAATCCCGACTCGAGGACCTTTTCTGATCCTTCCTCCCTCCCACTTTACTTCCTGTCAACACTGATCTGTCCTATCACAATAAAGGCTAAAAAAAAAAAGAATTTTTATTTTGGGGTGAACTAACCCTTTAAGATGTAACCGACTTCATTCACTTGGATCTTCGTCAAGATATTCACCATTGTGATATTAATTTGTGCTTATTTGTCCAAGAAGACATGAAAGTGAATGACACAATCTCACGCGAGTGATTTTCATGCGATTAAATAAAAATAAGAAACAAATTACAAGCAGTAGGACAAACTACTATTCTACTGGCTTCAGTAGAAAAAGTGATTATGCCACGAGGAGTTCCTGTCTTTCGTTTAATAGAATGACAGACTGCAGGAAAATTAGACTGCTGTCACTTTAAGAGCTGCCCCAGATCCGACATATTTAATATTCAATGACTTGAATTGGACTTGATCGGAACATCCCTGAAATAAAACATAAATATCAGCTTCTGTTGTAACACAACATTCTATTCTGTTGTGATGCTGTAAACAGCCGAAGAGCATGTAAAGACTGAGTGCTGGTGTCTGTAATGAGTCTGCCATGCTTTACTGAGCAGATCTACTGCTCCCATCACATCAGCCTTCATTTTCCACTCATTCTATTAACATATGCAAATCCACAAATGCCTCACAATCTCACAGAAGGAGCGTGTGGGAGAAAGCAGAGCAGATGAAGGCCTCTTGTCAGCCCGGCGCTGGTCTGGTCATATGTGGGAGGCCTTAATGATGCAGTTAGCCACGTCTAGGCTGATAGAAAGAGGCCAATCGGTGTGTTAAAGGAAGTGCACCTCTGAAAGACGCAGGAAGTAATGAGAGCATGACAGGGATGAAAACCGCTGGTAAATTCCACTAATAATAGACCTAATGACCCCAGCAACAACAGTATGTGAAGGTCAGGGTGGGATGCGATGTGATTAAAACGATCACGCTAGCGGTTTTCTTCTAAGCTGGAAAATGTGAATAACATTTCTATTTCACAGCATTAGTATTTAGATCCGTTTCGGATTGAAGAATAGGTTTCATTTTATGAGCAATATATGCATAAACAGAAAATTTAAAGAACATTGGGAAGCGAATAAACATGCATTACGATACTGGCCAGTAATTAAGAATTTACTATTTCAGTTTCTGACAAGTAATTAAGGCTTGTGCAAAAGCAGATAATCAACAACATTCGCAGCTTATTTATAACTAATTAGCATCTAATAACTCTCGTGTTTGCTGTCATCATGCTATTTAGACTGTGAGCTATACATCTGAAAGCATGCTGCAAGAACCGTGACATTTAATTACGATAAGGTTGGACTTGTAGTCAGGATCAGGGCCAATCAGATTCACTTGTTGCACTGGTGAATTACAAAAAGTTCTGCTGAAATGACCCATCTGCTACTCTCGCAATATGCATTTAATCGTTTGCAAGGTGCACTAAATGGAATAAATTTTCTTAATAATTTGCTCTTAATGGAGTGCAAGAATATTCACTGAGCTACAATAAACCTTGCAGAAGACTTTAATGACAACCTAGGGTTCAAAAACAGATATTTGAAAAAATATTTTAGCAAAATTAAAATAAAAAAATGGTTGTGTGAATTTACATTCAAAATGCATGACATTAAATATAGTGTAATTAAAATAATGTACAGCAAAATAATAATAAGAATTATTATTTAATAAGAATTTTGTATTGGATAAAATTTGCATACAATTTATATAATATAATAATAACGATTACGATTATTGTTTATAATAATTATAAAACAGCAACATTGTTCATTTTGTTATTATTATTATTATTATTATTATTAAACATTCACAAAATTATGCCACATATACAGTATGAGACAATCATAATAATAAAACAAATCTATAATGCAATTCATTTATTATTACGATTATAATAATGATAATAGAAATGATAATGATAATAATTTTGGATTAAATAATAAAAAAATATGAATGTTTTATTTCTAATAACATACTCAGCCTGGTAAGTGCTGATAAATGTAAGTATTTCTTGTTTTTACACAGCAAGCTTTGGAAATCTATTCTGATTGGCAGCAGGAAAGTTTGCGATGTCCCCAGCCAGTCACATAATTCCATCATGAAATGCTGGTTTTGACAGTCAGAATAACCGCGTCAGCCATTACCCAGCACAATGACACAAACAGTCGCTGAATGAGGAATAATAAAACTGCCAAAACACGGACAGCGCCGTGGACATCTCACTGAAACATACCAGTGCTACAGCACAACGGGTTTGTGCTCATAATGCATTAGAAAGCCTTGATTGTGGCTTTCTATGAGGAGAACGTGGTCAAACACCTCCCCAGAGCCATGCACATATGCACACCAGATTCTTTCCTGTTGCCGTGTTACCAACTTGTTCGCTTTTCTTTAGCTGCTCTATTTTGGTTAGTTTGGCAACAATTTCTATGACAACAAGCCTTAGGAGCGGCCTAATGAGAGACGTCATGAGCCTGAAGAAAAGCATTCCGCTGTCACGCTCTAATCTTCCCTCAGCTTTCTTTACCCCCCTCATCTAAATTAGCAAACCAATTAAAAGGCAGCCGCCTCCAGTCACCAGCTTTATTCTCACACACACACACACACACACATATATATATATATTGTATTTCTATACTAAGCTCAGGTGATTTATCAAACATTCACAGTAAATTAATAATGCTTTAACTGGGTATACAAGATCAAAGAACATTGGAATGATTTTAATTAGTTTTCTATTTGGTCGTTAATACTTGTTTCGTAACAGCACCTCTCATTTCAGCTTCAACAGCAACTGAACAATCAACACATGCTCTGTGAAGTTCATTTCAATAAACTCAAACAGAGTTTGACTTCACATTATACTGTTATTGATGACAACCATAAAGAGAAAATGCAATACTGATATCACGTTAATAATGAATAATCAAACCAGTTCTACTGATTATATTGATGCATACTGTATACTGATGTATATTGTAATTCCTTATATATTTTATAAATAACATAAAAGAATTTCAAATGCATCATATTTGTAGTTTTTTATTTGTATTTTTTTGTATTCATTTTTTAAAGTCAGTCACGTGTTTTAATGCAGTTTTTTTGTGTAACAATTAATAGTTATAATTATAATGCATTTTAGAATAAACTGAGGTTACAATTATTGTGCTATTACAATCATTACAAGGTGTATTAAAGAGCATCAATGCATAGAATTCCTTCAAAAGCATAATTAATGCATTAAAATACTTCATATATGAAGCATTCAAGGGTTACTAGATCTTTAATGCATATATATATATATATATATATATATATATATATATATACACACATACATATACATATTGTATATATGTGTGTGTGTGTGTGTATACAGATACCGTGGTCAACACCTGAAGTGGATCAAAACCTTTTATCAAAGTTATTGGAAAATCTTACAACTTCTCATGTTGACTACTATCCATATATATATATATATATATATATATATATATAAATAAATAATTAAATATAAATAAAATAATGAACATTGCAAAAATGCCTCACTCCCCCCCCCCAAAAAAGTAAAGAAATTAACATTAAAAAAACTAATTATAATAATAATCATAAAGTAAAAACTAGGATATAAAAATAAATTTAATTGAGGGAGCAAAACCCTTTGCGACTCAACACATTTAGCATCAGTGGGATGGTCCGCCTCTGTTTTTGATGGTCCGCCCTGACCCTGTCAGACAGATATGAGTATCTCTGGTGGTAATTCATTACCGCTCCTCTGTGGCTCACCTGTGCGGCGCGTCCTCCTGGCCGGCGCCGCGTGCTAACGAGAGATGACAGGGTGGAGAGAGCGCGAGGCGAAGCTGAATGTGTTCATTAGGAAGAGGATGACAGGTGCTGAGAGGAGAACAGCGACCGGCCTCGCTGATTAGAAGGGCACAGCTGGATTTCTCAGGGTGTCCACCTGAGACACGACCTGCCTGCCTGTCCGCCCAAACCAGATGTTCCACAGGCGCTGGATTTATTATTCAACTGACTGATTTATCGGGGTCGTCACATCTACGGCTGATACCATCTTCCATGATATGAGTTTCCCATGACTTTCTGTAACCTAAAACATTCTTTTCAAGGTTAATTAATACATTCTTGCATCTAAAAAAGACTTTCTAAACTACTGTTAGACCAGTTCCCTCTCATTCCCTTCAGTTTGCAGCTACAGTATCCAGTCAGTCTTACTTTATACGTATCCTTTCTTTGTTGTTTCTTGGATCTCGTTTGTCTTCATCCTCCTTTCCTGAAACGCATCAGTCTTTCCCCCTCAGTCTGTCACTTCTCTGCACTCGTCTGTCTCTGCCTCCTGGTCCTGTTATAGATCTTTCTCTTCCTCTGTGTGACACCATCCACTTACTGACATTTCAATTGTCATGCTTACCGTCTCTTTCGGTTTCCCTTATTCTCTTCATTCTGCATTCACTCCGTAAAGGAATCTGACACCGGGTGGAGTAGCTATCAGAGAAAAATACTTCTCCTTTAAAGCAAGACGGATCGAGCAAGGAAAAGCAAAATGAACAATGGACTCCGTGTTAAATGAGTATTTGGCAGGGAAAATGACATGTGCGATTTCTGCAGGCAATGTAGCTTTAAGTAAAGGTATGTCATCTGGATTGACAACATAAAATGCGGATATATGAGTAGCTGCAAAGAAAATGCTTTTGAAAAGTTGACGTCACGTGGTGGGACATTTAAAGTCATGTAAATGTATTTTGTGCAGCATCAGTGAGCACTTGAATGTACTGTAATAACCCCAGTTGTCTTCCGTGTGAAAAGACGGGTCTCGAAAATCATACAGTCATAGTTGGAAAGGGTTTAAATACACAAAAATACTGGAAAACCAGAAGATTTGTGGGACCGGAAGGGTTTTTCCTCAAAAACAGCAGGCAGTTTACAAAGCAGGCAGGCAGGACAAACAAATGACTCATGAAAGGATTTTAAATGTATGACGTGGAGAAGCACCTGATGTGATGCATATACACATAACGTACTGTAACAGGGTGGCTGTGGTGGGTAATGCTGTTAAATCCCAAGCCAATGTGTTACTTTTCGCAATTTACGTTTACTCATTATTCTTGGCCAAGTTCATTTAAACCAAATCTGTGCGAATACTGAACTCGTGACTCACCTTGATATATTAAAGTGCCCCATTATGCCATTTTAAAAGCTCCTAATATTGTTTTGGGAGTCTCCTTCAAAAGGTTTATGTTCATGCAAGGTGAAAAAACGCTTTTGTTATCTGAAAATATGTTTAATATCATCTCATTTTCCAGTGATTCTCAAAGGATTTGTTCAAAGCAGTTCCAAGATTGAGTCTCTATAAACCCCTCCTTTCCGTGAGCCTGCTTTGCTATGATCGGTCAGATGGCCTGGTCTGTTGTGATTGGTCTACAGCGTACAGCGTGTCGTAAACGATAGGCCTATTGTCATAGTTCTGTACAGTATTTCCAACGCTTGATGGAAATATAAGCATCTAGAATATATCAAACTTATAGCTTGTGATTCAGTGGAGCCGCTCGTCTAAATAAACTGGGTACTGAACCATCATTCACATTTGCAAGCTGTTTGTGGCCGGCAAACATAGAAGATAGGTGGGAATGATTCGAATGCGTAGCCATCACAGAAATGGGGTTTGAATAAACCCTTGACTTGGCACACAAAAATATAGACTATTTTTTGCAGACATTACGCAAAGATTTATGCCCTTGTTTCATTACTTTATTCCTTCATTGTAGTTATATTAATGACATCTTAAGCATAATATTCAGTCCCCTGCTTTTACTCCACCATAGGATAGCAGTTAGATGCCAAATGTGCCAATTAATGTTGAGTTCAAGTCGTCTAATTGCACTAATCTGCTAACGGCAATACCGATGAAAAGGTCCGTCGGTGAAGACCACCCTCCACATCTCTTTCACTCCTGCTGTCCTCTGGGGAAAGGCTAGTGACAGATAACATGAGAGCAAGCCAGTTGGCCAATTTCTCATCAACCCCTGACCTTTCTGCAATGTCTTCAAAGCGCCTGATGATACTTTATTCCTTCGTTGTAGTTACATTGTGGCAATGATTTACACATCATTCCTCTTTTAGTTCTATTCAGGCCACAAATAAAAATTAGTCTCCGCAACTTATTAATCCATTACCTTTAGTTTAGCAAATCAGGATTTCATCAAAACAACGCAACAATTGGCTAAAATGAAGGAATGAATGAGTCACGGGAACAAAATCATATTATGCCGGGGGTTTTTTTCCCTCTGCATGTCATCTGCAGGGCTCCACGCTCTCTAAATGGACACACAATGACATACACTCGCACATGTGAGTAACTCTGAAGGTAGAAAACGAACAGCGAGCTGGTGAGTCAGTGTGCAAGATAATAATCAATGAAGGAAACGACCGAGAATGGAAAAAGCCAAGAATAGCTCTCTGACCCCCCCTCCCTTTTTTTCCCCCATACCCTCTCATTTCTCCTTTTTATATTTAACAGTCATCTGCATCCCTTCCTCTGTGTCATCACATTTCTGGACAGCTCGAAAAATCAGAATGGGCGATTAGGGAGATTGACTGCAGAGTTGATCTAGATTCTATATCCTTCTTTATGCAGCAGTAGCCGCGTTTCCATTACAGATTTGCACAAAAACCTGGCAAATGTCAATAAAAAAGTATTACGAATATGACAGCGTTTCCATTAACAAACATTACGCGGCTAAAACGTAACCTTTTGCGTCTTGCGATAAGTCATAGCAATAAATCTTGGTAAGATTTTGTATATATTTACACAAAGGAGGCGTATGCATCTACAGTATCTTTACAGAAGCAGCACGGAAAGATACTTAAACATGCATGGCGAGACTGGAATAAATACAAGCATCAAACGAGTGGCCACAAATAGCTTTAATGTCAAATCAGAGCTGGAAGGCACCACAGACGCGTGCAGTTTAAACTGTCTAAGCATTAATAGCAGGAAAAGTTTTCTTAAACTCAAGAATAAACATGCAATAAGTGTTTCTTGGAGGTAATAATACATTAAAGAATGATCATATGACTTTTTACATACAGTATGCCATGTGACCTGTAAATGCGAGAAAAAAGTTTCCATTGTGTTTTTGCGAAATATTCTTTTTTCGAATTGCGTGAAAACCACCCTGATATATGGGGGTTTTTGTGAAACTGACGCAATTCCATTAGGCGTATTTTTCAATTCACAATTGTGGACAGATCAGTTACAAATCCCAAAACAAATTTTAAGACACTTAATGATTTCGCAATAAATATTTTACTGTACTTCAATCTGAAAATATGCCTCTAGTTGTGTCATTAACTCCCAGTCTATTTGCTTTGCTGTACAATGTTCCTTGTATTTTTTTTTTTTATACAACACTACTTATAAATTCACACTGCTTTGCCCTTTAAAATACATGCGCATGAGTAATTTATCGAATGCCGAGCCACCAGCTAATGCTGCATCTAACATGCAAAGCAAACAAACTTTTAAATGTCAGCTGACACGGATCCATAAAATGCACACAGGTGCGTAAATTCTTAATAAGCACAGAGAGAGATTAGCACCAGTAGTTCAAGCCTGATTTGATTGGAACTGTGGTGGTTCACCTAATTAGTCGACAACAACGTACAGCTACAAAAGGAAACGTACATGAACACCATAATACAGAAGACTCAAGTCTTCAAAAAACAACGTGCCGCCTTCTGCAGCTAAAAAAAAAGAAATGCTGTGCTTAATGGCAACAGATCTGACATATGCAGATGAAATGAAGCATGAACAAAAACAAATGCACTCAGCATTACACTCAAAGAAATCTCACTTTTCTTTATTGTAAGAAATGTTATTGTTGCTGCTGTTGATTACTAAAGAAAATAAGTTCAATTGTTTGCAATAATGCATTTTTAAGGGAGGTTATATATGTATATAGATAGACTGTTTTTGGCACAATACTTTTGTGTTAAAATGAGACTAGTGTGACAGTGTTCATCTGAGTTCATCTGCCTACCACTAATAGCACGATCAAATAGTTGTACAGCTCAAATATAACATTTTTATAGGCAGCAATTAATTTAAGTGAATAAACAAAACATGCACTGCATATTTCAGGTTTGAAACATTTCAGCACACTTGTCTCATATTTGTATTATCAGTTGTGTCGAATCTTAAAATTTAGGGGAACAGGCTAGCGTGATATAAAAGAATATGATAACAGGAAATAAACAAATTAATGAATATAAATAAATGCAAATTATAAATACAAAAAAAACCGCATCCAAAATAAAAGTTTAGTTTTATATATATATATATATATATATGTGTGTGTGTGGATATTTATAATGCATATATAAAATATGCACATATAGCAAGAATTTTGAAAATATTTATATATTTATATTTATATATTTTATATAATATATCAATATATTTAATATATGAATTGAACATGTTTTTCTTGAAAATACACATGTATGTTTGTGTGTATATATATATATATATATATATAAAATAACTTTACAAGGACATTAAGATAATTTACCCAACCATAATAATCACATAAGATCACAATAATTGTAACTGAGAGACATTTGTTACACAAAAAAAGATCAAAATTAAATTTAAATCCAAAATTGTAATATATATTAATGTATATTAATATTTTAATATAATTTTTTTTTTTTTCTTAACATAATTACCTTGACGGCATGAAGACAATTTGTTGAAGACACATTAAGTGTAATCTTTAATCCCCTGCTTTTACCCAACCTTATGATCTCAGGAATAATAACAAAATTATTATAGCCATTTTTAGGTCAATTGTTACACCAAAGGACCATTTAAAAGAAAACATATGGCAAATGAATAAATAAAATCTGAACCCGTGAAAAATAAATAAATACATAAAATACATGCTTAAAAAAATACTTCACAAGGACATGAGGATAAATAAGATGACATCTTAAGCATTATATTCAGTCCCCTGCTTTTACTCCACCATAGGATAGCAGTTAGATGCCAAATGTGCCAATTAATGTTGAGTTCAAGTCGTCTAATTGCACTAATCTGCTAACGGCAATACCGATGAAAAGGTCCGTCGGTGAAGACCACCCTCCACATCTCTTTCACTCCTGCTGTCCTCTGGGGAAAGGCTAGTGACAGATAACATGAGAGCAAGCCAGTTGGCCAATTTCTCATCAACCCCTGACCTTTCTGCAATGTCTTCAAAGCGTCTGATGATGGGCTAAAGCCACCTGTGCTCAGGTGATTACAGTAAAGGGCAAAGGATTAAAGCTAAAACTGCTTACCGCAATTAGGAGAAACACTCGACACAACGTGTAACTGTAAAAAGTCTCATTAAATAAGTAAAAAAAGCCCAGGGTTGTTTGTCATTTGGAAGCCATTAAGTGGAGAAATATCATAAGTGACTTCTGGCATACGAAATACAGAGGCAATTAGTATGTAGGTTTCTGACAAATGTATACAAAGTTTTCTTGAATGTAAGTCACATTTGATCACCTGACTTATATACTGCCGTGACATTTAGATTAAGTTCATTTGTACAGCGAATATCCCACATGGTGATATCACTTTACATAAATACAAGGCTTGGCATTTATAATAAATATTGCTTTTAATGAATGCCGCTATAGTTTGCTATGTTTGTTTAATATGTCTGAATGCCATTATACTAAAGGATTTGTTGTGTAATGATGGAAAGTAAAACGTACCGTTATAATGTTTGTAAAGGTAAAATTTTATTTAACCGTATCTTACACGATTTTTTTTTGTTATTAGTAACATTAGACTTTTTTTTTATTCAAATATGTGAAACTTAATGTACCTGCACAAAAAACAAAAAAACAACAAACAAAAAAAACGTTTAAGAGTTTAAAATGCTTAAAGCTTTTTCAAATGCAAGACTGAAGAAGGACTGCTGGTACTAAAATGTTTTGGGACAAAGAGCCTTCATCCAAACCATCTGATGAAGGAATCTGGGACCAGGCAATTCACTTTTTTCTGTCAATATTCCTCTGAGGACCTGGGTTTTTTGGGCAATTGTTCTGAGACTACACATGTCCAAATGTCAGAGAACACTAAAAAATCTATGCGTTTATGAAAGAAAATCATACCTGCTTTAAAATCTTTCCTGGGACATTATGGATTGTGAAAATAAACCAAAATTCAATAGAATATAATTAATCAAAGGCGTTTTGAATTTTAGCAAAAGCCATTGTTAAAAGCCACAGAGATCAAGCTGTCATGGCCAAACCCCCAAACATTTGGAGTCTCTGAAAACCAGAGATAAAGCTCTGACATATATGGTCTCTGTGCAATTCACGAAAAACAAACATTTTCTAAAAAAGAAATATAAATATCAGGGTTAGGGTTATTGTCACATGAATGCGTTAATTGATTCACACCCACAATTATTTTAATCGTGTGTCAAAGGATAAGTTCAAACCAAATTGAAAATTCTGTCATTAATTATTCATTCTCATGTTGTTTCATACCCATAAGACCTTTATTCATCTTCGGAACAAAAATAAGATATTTTAATTCGAAGGGGAGAATAATTGATTCTTTGTTAACTTGGCACATTACTTAAATATCTGCAAACATAGTATTTTTATGCTTTAGTAAAGTCAAGCTTCGGTAGCACTGACCTGCAGGGCATTGTAGAGCAGCTGGTGTTCAAACTTCTTGATTCCCAGGATCTGCTGGAACATCTCATACAGCTGCTCTTTGCTGAGGATGAGTTCGGACACGGCGCTGAAGGGCATGCGTCCCTGTGGCCGCCGCTGGTCCTCTTCTCCTTTGTAGATGGCGTCGTATTTCATGATCCAGGAACTGAGGACAGTCTCTTTGCTCAGGCCGTCGATCTCGGGCAGGCTGCGCACGCAACGCTCGATGTTCTTCTTGAAGACCTCGCGGAAGTCACTGGCAGAACAGCCTCCGCTCTGTACCATGCGTGCCACTCGCTCGCTCTTCAAGAAGCCCTGAAAGAAGAAACAGTGGCAGGGTCAGTACATCAGTACGCTACGATGAACACATGTCGTATTTTTATTTTATTTAATTTTTTTCATTGTTACTTTAGAAATTCAGTTTATATATAATTTGATTGCACTTGAATACAACGTTTATATGAAGAAAGTGTGTTAACTGAATTGACAAACAAGAAAGACCACAAATAATTTAATACTTCTCTGGTTACATTAAAATTCCTATTCAAGTGGTGACCCCAATGAAAATGGAAAAAAAAGCAATGCAACATATATTTGGTATCTGTTTTTGTTTTTTTCTGTCTTGTACTGTTATCATAAAAAAAAAATTTATTTATTTATTTTTATACTTTTTTATTATTATTAATAACGATTAGTAATTGCAATATACCAAGGTCAATAAGTCTATTTAAATTTAGGATAATAATTTTAGATGAATAAGTGCCTGATTTTTTTAAATATTATTTTAATCTTTTTATAATGTTAATCAGTTACAGTAAATACATTTTAGTGCTAAGTTAAAAAATTAAATAAATCTAAAATTACGAGATTAAAACTGTAATGTTTTGAGAAAGAGAGACAAAATTCTGAGAATAAAGTCATAGCAATATGAGAAAAAAGTCAAAATTTAAAACGGCAATAATAAAGTTTCAATATTTTGAGAGTAAACTCAAAATGTTTCATAAAACGACATGAATGAAGTAAAAACATTTTGAGATTAAAATCCAAACTGAGAGAATAATGTTTTTGAAGAACATTTTTTGAAGAATAAATGCAAAATATTTTAAGAATAAAGTTAAAATTGCGGGAATAAAGTCAAACTATTCTCAAAATATTTCGACTTAATATTTCATTGCACTAAAACGCCACTGTAGCAAATTACTTGAAACATGAATTAAATAGATATTTTTATTTTAAAATTGTAAGGGTTTTGTAAAGACAGGTGATGTCCAAGTTTGGTGGAGGTTTCTGGACAGAGCAGCACCTTTAATACAGCTCACTGTACTTGTCTGACACAAATTTAGAGTCTTCTTAAAGACAGAATTACTTCACAAATGGGGTCTCTCTCTGAATAAGAGCTTCCATCCATTCATCATTACAAACCAACAATACACAAAGAACGAATGAACGTTACAAGCCAAAATTCAATTAAATGCTCAAAGCAGCAGAGCAGCGCAGTTTTAGAAAACACAATGATTCATGAGAGAGAGGAAATGCCCCACTGAGAGAGCGGCAAATCTGCACAGAAGACCATGAAAACACTTCACCACTTTTCAGTAATTTCATTTTTTTATATTCGGTGACCGTGTCTGGGGGAAAGCGAAGCTGGTGAGGTGCGACAGAAGCGGCAGATGGAGACGAAACGTAGCTCCTAACCGCGAGTAATGGAGCAGAACAAAGACACTTCAGCCGCCTCGTCTCAAGGAGGCGGGGGAATATATCTGTGTCGAAACTGTCGCGATCATAAGACGACAGAGATCGGAGCGCAACAGGAGGCAGTTCTCATCGAGGGAAACTCCTCTCAAATCGCTTTTACTTGGACACCTGTAGAGACCACAAAAACTGTATTTCTCTTTCAGA
Organism: Enteromius trimaculatus; assembly: GCA_032361065.1. Lineage (NCBI taxonomy): Eukaryota > Metazoa > Chordata > Actinopteri > Cypriniformes > Cyprinidae > Enteromius > Enteromius trimaculatus. The sequence goes on from JAUMHP010000084.1 coordinate 9,618,885, forward strand.
TTGGAGGAATGTGTTCATTTCCAGATACGATTTTAAACATAAAGCTCCATTCGGCGTAGGTGAAACAGAAAGATAAATGGGATACATGCCATAGAAAGATATACAACTCAACTTGGTAAATACAATACAGAGAAAAGCCTTGAAATTCCTTCTCGGAAACTCAAAATGCACCTATTTGTTTGTTCATGAACAGTCCACTGGTTCTATTAAAAGCCCATTCAAATGGTGGCAAAAACAATGATATTGGATATCTTGCAGTGCTTCTCAGTACTTGAACGAGTCAGAGAATGAGTGGCTTGCTTTCCCGTTGAGAAAATTAATAGTTCCCTCCTGCCTCAAAAAGGACATGCAGGTGAAGTGACAGAAAGGCGGTTGTGCTGAGAGGACACGGGCCAGCTTGGTTTCTCTGAAGCCCTCAAAAACAGAATTCAGGACAATTATAATACAGCTAGACATGTACGCAAGTCAGTTTCATTCAAGTCATCGTGATTCCAGTGACAGTATGTGTTAAGCAATTATCTCGCTTTTTCTTTTCAAAAAGTAATCAGAGAAATAGACTGTACTAGTTTCCTACATATTATTTTACATATTTCAGTGCTGAATCTGTAGAAATGTGGATAGTTCTGGCTTATGACTGGTCAATATAGGGTCCCAGTTGTGATAAAATACACAATGTTATGATTTAGTCTCAATCTTCGTTTTATGTGAGGCACCATATTAGGAATTAGCAGAGAAAAAATTACTAACTCAAATATAAAAATGTAAATAATAATAAAACTGTCATCAGATTCTAATCAGCTGTAGTAGACACAATTAACTAGTGCCAAGTTACAAAAATAAAATAAATCTATTATGAGACTAAATTTGAGACTAATCTAATTATGAGACAAAAGCTGTAATGGGGGGGGGGGGGGGGGGTG
>JAUMHP010000084.1:9636932-9657361 GCA_032361065.1 Enteromius trimaculatus
ACCATACTAATACGGTGATGGCCCCTCTTTTGCCTTCAGAACTGCCATAATTCAAAAAGGTGCTGAAAGCATTCTTTAGAAATGTTGGCCCATATTGATAGGATAGCATGTTGCAGTTGATGGAGATTTGTGAGATGCACATCCAGGGCACGAAGCTCCTGTTCCACCACATCCCAAAGATGCTCTATTAGGTTGAGATCTGGTGACTGTTGAGGCCACTTTAGTACAGTGAACTCATTGTCATGTTCAAGAAACCAATTTGAAATGATTCGAGCTCTGTGACATGGTGCATTATCCTGCTGGAAGAGCCATCAGAAGATGGGTACATGGTGGTCATAAAGGGATGGACATGGTCAGAATCAATGCTCAGGTAGCCCATGGCATTTAAACGATGCCTAATTGGCACTAAGGGGCCTAAAGTGTGCCAAAAACACCACCACCAACCTGCACAGTGGTAACAAGGCATGATGGATCCATGTTCTCATTCTGTTTACGCCAAATTCTGACTCTACCATTTGATTAGAAATCGAGACTCATCAGACCAGGCAACATGTTTCCAGTCTTCAACTGTCCAATTTTGGTGAGCTTGTGCAAATTGTACCCTCTTTTTCCTATTTGTAGTGGAGATGAGTGGTCTTCTGCTGTTGTAGCCCATTCGCCTCAAGGTTGTGCGTGTTGTGGCTTCACAAATGCTTGGCTGCATAGCTCGGTTCTAACAAGTGGTTTTTTCAATCAAAGTTGCTCTTCTATCAGTTTGAATCAGTCGGCTCATTCTCCTCTGACCTCTAGCATCAACAAGGCATTTTCGACCGGCCCGTCTGGCACCAACAACCATGCCACGCTTAAAATTGCTTAAATCACCTTTCTTTTACATTCTGACATTCAGTTTGTAGTTCAGGAGATTGTCTTGACCAGGACCACACCTCTAAATGCATTGAAACAACTACTGTACCATGTGATTGGTTGATTAGAAAATTGCATTAATGATAAGTTGAACAAGTGTTTCTAATAATCCTTTAGGTGAGTATGAGTACTGTTGATAAATAACTATTGAAATTGTGTCGATAATGTTGCACATTTATTGCCAGTAACTGCCTTTCTGTAGTTTAAATGGCAAAGCATGGAGCTAGCAACACCAAGGTCATGAGTTCAATTCTCAGGGGCATTCGCCAACAAATGGTCAGAAATGGAGGCAAATCGGTGCTGATTTCCAATTGAGTGATAATCGATTAATGCGTGTTATCAAAGATGTGAAATGTAGTTTGTAGACCAGACAGATTTGTTGGTGATTCTTCCTATTGAGAATTTGTATAATGTGTGACCCCGTCACTGACCAGGGAGGTATAATGTGTGAGTACAACAACTTTAAAAATCATACAGTTTGTGCCTGCTTTAAGTAGCTTTGGATAAAACCATGCACCAAATGCATAAAATGTAAATGTTAAATTAAGCATTTGTTTGAAACTCCAACATAGATACATGCTTCTAACATGATTAACATGTATGCTAAGTATGCACAACTAGCATGTTGTTTGATTAGCATGATTAACATGTTTTAATAGGTTTAATCATGTTGGACAAGGATAGTCATTAAGGCCAAATCCCAATTCTTTTTTATTTACCTCACTCATTGTAAAGACAGACGCTCTCTCTCTTGGATTGGCAATATTTGAGAAAGGGGTTTAGTGAATGTCTATGGTGGTAATCGACTGGATCAGACATGAAGATATGTTGTGGCACTATCATGCAGTCAGTAATGTTAAAGGGTTAGTTCACCAAAAAATAAAAAAAATTCTGTCATTAATTACTCATCATAATCCTCATGTTGTTCCAAACCTGTAAGACCTTTGTTCGTCTTCCTAACACAAATTAAGATATTTTTAATTATATTAGAGAGTAGGGCTGCACTATAATCATTGTGCGTTATGTATTGCGCATCTGGTCAGTAAAGCCGGTTCTGTAATCAGCGGTAAATTCCATCAGGTCTTACAATGAGTCACATTTACTTGTGTGGTTCACTGACGAGCTGCGCAAAATCACACTGATAATGAACCCAAATTTGCGCAGCTCATCAGTGAACAACGGCTCTGCCTAGTAAATGCAGCTCAATGTAAGATCACGTACCTGATGGAATTTACCGCTGATTACAGAACCGGCTTTACTGACAAGATGCGCAATACATATCGCGCGATGATTATCGTGCAGCCCTATCAGAGAGCCATCTGTCCCTCCGTAGACAACAATACAAATTAAATGATCAATGTGACATCAGTGGCTTAATGTTTTGTGCAAATAAAACAAAAATAACAATTTTCTCTTCTCACATCTTCCGCCATACTCAATGCACTGCATAAAAAAAGCTAACATATTTGACGTAATCAGTCTTGTTTACATCCGGGTTAAATCACACGCATGTGTGTTATCTGTGGCTGTTTACACCTAGAATATATAATATTCTCTAAAATGGCGAAAGACGCAAGTCAGGAGAGAATTTTTTTTATTTTAGTTTTCTTTGCGCAAAAAAAAGTATTCTCGTAACGTCATGAAACTGAAGTTGATCAACTGATGTCACATGGACTATTTTACCTGTATTTTTACCACGTTTCTGGATCTGGTATCATTTCAGTTGTGCTGCTGTAAGTAATTAATGACAGAATTTAAATTTTTCTTTTCTTTTAATGGTTTAACGTTAGCAAACTTTAGCGCATTTTTGCGGAATCATTTCTTTGAATAACATGACTGTAATTTGAACACATGATTGAATATAACATAAAACAAATGACTACTTTTTCATTAAAATCTAAAAAGACTAGTCTGTTGGATCAGTGTGGTACCCCTGTCAGACATTGGTTGGATTTGAGTTTGTTTTTATTTAAATTACAACAATCACAGCTTCACCAACAGCCTCTTTTGTTTAATTCACCTTTTTTCATGTCAATAATAACACACAAATGCATTAATAAGAGTAAAATTTGGATTGTGAATATAGGATCATCCATTTTTTTCCAGTCAGTGACAGTTGTGCAGTGTGAACTTATTTTTCATAAGATTCTAAAGACAACAGCCAACTTGAGCCAACTAGTCTGTTGGCATTTGTAAGCAGATGTAAGCAAGGCTGTGCGGTGTGAATTGGTCTTTTTGTTCACTCGGGCAGCCGTGTTGGTTTATCCTGCGAAAACTCATACCCCTTCATTTGAAGTGTAGTCCCCGAAAAATCTTTGTCTGAAGGGCTATCTGGCCCTTCCCCTCTAACCAAAAGAGACTCAAGATACCCCCATCCCTTTATGTGAGCATGCCAAACAGAGGGGTAGGAGAAAGAGGAAGGGCTAAGGGGTAGAAATGGGACTGGGCCTAAACCTTGAAAAACCTTAAACCTTAAAAACTCTTATTGTACAAAAGTTTGGCCCCTCTTCATGAAAGTCTATGGGACTTTTCATAGTTTTGATTGTCTGTATCGTAAGTCAAATTTTTATAAGGAAATCATAAGTTAGATAAGACTCACAACCGGAGTCATAGAAGTCTGAAGGTCTGACTGGAGTTTGGTGGTTCTAACTTGAAAAATCTGAGAGGAGATACAGTTCAAATGGTCTCAGAAGAAAAATAAGCTTGAAACAGCATTAAATAGCATGATTTCTAGTTGTATAAAGTGGAAACGTATGCCTTGACTCGAAGTCAAATGATATAATGAATATAATAAGAAACTCGCAGAGACAGCGAAGTAGTAAAATTGAACTGTCAAACAGTCTAAAGGAACTGTGTTGAAGTGTCATCTAGATACTGTGGTATAATGCGCCATCCATAAAAAAAACTTTTTTCCAAAGCAAGTGTAAAATCAACCTGGTTGCTGGAGAGGAAATTGACATGAAAAGAACAAAAAACAAAAGTTTACTGGTTTGTGGCTCTAATAGTGAAACGTCAGCAGATGGAAAGTCTCTCAATCGGTGACTGTGGTGGGCGAAAGCATTTTAGCCTTCGAGTTCAGGTTTACTCTAGTTCACACACCCACCCAAAAACACAACAAAAGCACTTAATAAACATCATTAATGCTCCTGAAGGGTTCTGAGGGCCTCATTTAATGTACATACATAGCTGCTCACTCAGTACAGGTTTGTAAGTTTCACTCAGTTTCGTTTGCTACTCCATCACAAGCCTATTATACAGATGGTCTCCATTTTCTTATTCTTAAAATGTATTTTTCTTTTGTTCTCCTTCCATTGATGCCGTTTTGCTTTTGCCACTCCCTGAGCATGACAACCCCTTCACATCGTCATGGCAACATCATCCACTGCGTGGCAAGAGTCGGCTTCCAAGGACCAGCCAGACTGCTGCAGCAATTCAACTGCAGCAAGTCGCTTCTGTTTTTTATATCACCAGCAAAGGGTAGAACACCAATCATGAGACGAATGCCAGCTGCCACCTTGATAAGCACAGATATTCAGATCATTTTTTAGACTAAAAATATGTCTGAAGTGTTTAAAGTTATGAAGTCAAAATTCTATAATAGATAGAACTGAACAAAATAAAAGGTATTGAGAGGATGCACAGAATGAAGCTGAAAGTGAACTGTCCCTTTAACACCATAAGATCACATTTACAGTGATCGCCGATTAAAAAGGGTTACTTTTCCTTCATTCCAACATATCAAGTACAGTATCACAAGGCTCAAGTGAGTAGGTCCAGAAGGCTGTCAGGAAACAGGTGTCACCTGGAACTCTCGTCCCAAGCCTTGACAAACACACACTCCTCCTACTAATCAAACACACACTCACCTCTCCTCTCCCTCAACAAACATGCCTCAACGTACTGCTTCATAGAAACACCAATATGTAAAATTAGATAACACTTTCGCAAAACAAAACAATCTACAAATAAATATCAGTTTAAGAAGATAGCCAGGACGTTAGACTGTGAAATTATACTCCATAGCATTCTGCATTCATGTCATGTCAACTATTTTTTAAAGTAAAAATATGTTATGCAATGAAAAACACTATATCAACTTATTTTCTCATTTAAATAAATCTTTAAAAATTACTAAAAAATAATGTACGAGATTTGTAGAGCTGATACTACTTGAAAATAAATAACTGAATTTCTTAGTGGGAAACAGGATCCAGCTTTGTTGTACATTGCACCTTTTTGGCAAATAGATATCCCATTAAAAAATACATGCTATGTACAAAAAACATATTATATACACATCAAAAATATATGGCATGCCAAATTCAAATGTACAACTCAAATGTAGCAATTACTACATATTCACAAGAGTGTTCCAATTGACTTTGTTTGAGAAAAACAATTTAGTTCAATCAGAAGCTACAGTACCTCACAATCTTCCTCCAATCCATATAGGCTACCTGTAATTTAATTTATCCTAAACAAACATCCACCCATAGCAATTCCTATAAGGATCAACCAGCAAAAAGCAAAGAGAGAAAAACAAAGGGAGCAATAAAGAGTAAGGAGGGAATGTGTGTATGTGTATACGACAGTGATTCCCACCGGCACCATTGAGAGCTAATGGAGAAGAAACGCTGCAGACATTTATCACAGAACAACATGCAGAGCTAACAGCCCTGATGGCTGTTCCTGTCTCTGCCACAAGCCTTTGTTCAAGCCTATTAGTGGAAACGCATCGCCAAATGGTGCCAAATAGCCACTCAAACCAAAGTGTGCCTACATTTAGCTTTTGGAGTGTTGTAAACCTCAACATTTAAGGGTAACAACCAAACTTTCTAAAAGGTCTGCGTGCTTGCTCACTAAGTGAAAGTTACCAGCACCATTTTCTGCCAGTGACTTCAGGTCAGGAAGGAAATGCTCTGGCTTGCTGCTTATTCAGTCATTTCCTATCATTGTTTAATGGGATAGTTCACCAAAAGATGAAATTTTCCCCATGATTTATTTACTGTCAAACCATCCTACGCGTATTCGACTTTTTTTTTTTCAGATGAAGACGATCATTAAAAAGTTGTATTTGAAATGTCCTGGCTTTCCAAGCTTTATAATGGCAGTGAACGGTGGCCGAGATTTTGAGGAAAAAGATAAATAAATTAATGTTGCGCACATGCGTTCACAAGAGAGTGGCGTTCCAGTGAGTGATGTAGTACGTAGGCGTAGTGTAAGCTCCGGTGAGTATATACTAGTCTTGTGAGAATCTAGTTTTGTTTACAGCAAAGGAAAACCAGTCTCCTCTTGGCTGATATCCTCAAACATTTTGCTTTACAAATTCTTTTTATTCTTTTTTTTTGCGCTCTCCATGTTTGTAACTTACGTATTACATCTTCCTCTAGAACACCACTGTCTCCTGAACACAGTTCAGTTAGTGGAAGCTAATGATTACGGTTTATAGATTACGGTTTACAGAAATGCATAAAGCCTTTATTAAAGGCAGGGTAAGTGATTTCTGGAAGCCAATAGCTAGGTTTCCATCCAAGTAGTTTTTACAAAGACATATTTAGCGCTTACACAATATTTTTCCGTTTAACTTTAGCGCATACATTCTTTAGTGATACTTTAAGTGTTGCACAAAATAGTTTGGAACCACCTTTTGGTGAAAAAATGGGCTTGAACTCAAATAAATGCAGTGTCACATGACAGAATTAGCCTACTGGCAGCATCCGTGTTCATGGTGTTGCTCGCGTCAAAGCACCTTCGCCTTTCAAAAGCACATTAAATCATAATATTATTGCATCTAAAATTTTAAATAAGATTAAAAAAAAACTTACGTCTCAAACATAAATATCTTAATTTGGTGTTTCTTTTTAATACTTTAACCCCCAGTTTCACAGACAAGGCTTAAACTAGTCCCAGACTAAATTGCATTTTTGAGCTGTCTCAGATGAAAATATCTTGCTCTGACATGTGTTAAAACATGTCAGTGTCATTGTTCTGTGTTAAGATGCACAGCTGTAAGGCATTTTTGTAAAAGTTGCTTAAATATCTTAATTTAACTAATGCCTAGTCCTGGCTTAAGCTAAGCCCCGATTGTGAAACCGGGCCTAAAAGTTACATTTATTAGGCTTAATTAGGAAACAGCTTACTATACTAATTCAAGAAATAGAAATTATTCAAAATATTTATTTTATTTGTGTACACTCACAGTAAAAACTGTTGTGCTTCTGTAAATAATTGGATGCTGCTTTCACGAGTGGATCACAAAAAATAACTGAAATTCTGAATATAGGCTGCTACTTGTTGCTACTTTTTTCTTACGCTTATTTTTTTGAAAAACAAATAATAAATTAACTATGTATTTGGCATATGAGCCTTTTTTCCATTTATAGCATATGTTTTTCTCTGTTCGTACAAGCTCTGAGCGTGAATCCTCACGTTCTGATGTTTATGCTGCTTTTTGCACGTATAAAATTAATCCCTGGAAACAAATAAAGCTATTTTTAATGAGCCACAGCCACGTATCAATTCAAATTTAATTTACTTCTAACATACTGTAGCATGATCTAATAATGGCTTAAAACCCGTCAGTTGTCGGTTAGGAGAAATAAAATAACCTAAATTACCATTACAAAACAGTCTAATAAAATGTAATCAAGAAAAAATAAAATAAAATACACCTGCTTATGAATACCTATTGCTTGATGCTGGAGTATCAGTACAAAAACATGAAAACTCAAACTTGTTATTTTTGATGTAGGCCTATATAATTCAATAATGGGCTATGGTTTTTTAAAAGGATTAACAACAGACTATTTGCATATGATTGCACAATTGGTGAAATTATGTATGGAAACAGATTAAGGGCAATTTTTCTTCAAGATACACCAAAACTTGTCCGACAATTGTTTTTTTTTTTGTTTGTTTGTTTTTAAGGATGACATCATCACACACACACCCCATTTTATCGGTGAAAGGCCAGTTGGATGGAAACGGGCTGGAGACAGCAAATTCCGCTAATATTTTTTTACACAAATTCTCTTTGTCAATAACAAAACAGCGTAAAAACTAGATGGAAACTAGGCTAATGTTGATATTTGAAAACTCGGCTGTTCACTGAATGCACTCTCATCCGCATCATTAGTAGACTCGGCCCCGAATCGGTTTTCTAAAGCATTTTTGAAAAATCGCTTACCCTGCCTTTAACCTCCCAGAGCTATATTTTTGGATTAACTATCCCTTTAATGTATGAAGGTAAAACAGTAGCAAAACTTAGAACTTGTAGAACAGATGCATCTTTTCACATCAGAGCTGCGAGTATAATTTCAACTTACAGATACAAATATTAAATTTTACAAGTTCTCATTTTCAAATTCGCAAGCTCTTGAGTTTTGCTACTGTTTTACTTTCATATTAATGGAGGTCTTCAATTGCTTCCTGTCTGTGATTAAAACCAACATAAGGGGCCGTTCACATGTGGCGTCTAGCTCAAGCTCAAGGTCGTTATTTCAAATGTAGCCACATAGTTTAAGCGCTCATAATAGAAGTGACGTGGTTGCGGTGAGCACGCTGTGCTATGCGCTCATTTTTTTCGAGGTGTGTCTGTGTCGCATCGAGATAATCTTAACTTTTCAGAATGCCTCAAACCAATCAGCTTCATTCTTTCCCGTAACAACATTAAAAGCTCAGCCAAAGTAAAGCAATAATTGCTCAAAGCTTTATATGGACAGCCATTTTTAAGTAAATTTAGTAGCAAAGTTAGCAAGCGATTTTTAGCGCTGGAAATCCATTTATGTTTTGCTGAAACTTCTGCGTCTTCACGGAGAGCGCAGATCATGGTTGCTTAGCGATGGCAGATGATTCTGGAGCGCAAATGCCTGAAAGCTTTGGGAAAAAAGGAGAAAGCGGTGTGCCTAGTGTTTCCACGTAATGTCTTTTTTTGCGACATGTGAACAGCCACTAAAACAGAATTCTAAACCCATTTTACTGGAAAGTGAAACAAGAAATTTAACTAAAAAACAAACAAACTAAATATTGTAAAGAACCAGATCTCTCTACAAAGTTCATAGTTGATTATAGAAGACTACCCTCCTCATGACAGGCCACCCTGAGTCACTGAGGCTTTCGGACCAAGAAGTGGAAATTAAAAATTAACTCATGAAAGCATCTCAATGAAAACACGGACAATCCTTTCAATCCACATTTTTGTGATTACCTCCATACTAACAAGTTTTTAAACACACCATTAACTATAAAAGCTATTAGTAAGATTTTAATAAGGATTAATTAGCTCTATTACTTAACATTAGCCAATAGCCTTTATAGCCAACATTCCAGAAGTAAAGTTTTGCCAGAAGTGGAACACTGTGATAAAGATAAAAATGTTTTCCTTTAAAATTACAAGCTCAGAAGGGAACAGTAAGACTGGGGGAAAGTAAATGGTGTCAGATCTGATTTTATATTGACTTTACATAAATCAAGTAGGACAGAACTCAGAAGAATAGGTGGGAGTGACTTGCAAAAAGAAAGTTGAAGATGTTTACAGAGAAAAAGAGACAGCAGGGAACAAAGACAAAGATCAGAAATTCAGATGAGACGAGCGACGGGCTGAATGATATTGAAGATGGAAAATAAAAGAAAAAAGGAAAACATCTCCCCATGGCTATTCTTTCAAAGATGAGAGGGTTTCTATGTAGTGGCACAATTAGGTTGCAGTTGATAGAGACACATGAAACAGAACAGCTCTTCAGGCCAGGAATAAGAACTAGCCTCAAATGATAGGAGCCCACACAAATGCCTGACTGAAAATAGCTTGGCCGGTAGAATGTAGTGGGTGGATGACCACGAGAAAAAAAAAAAGCAGCAGTGAGTAATTATTAAGTAGGTATATGTATGTACTACCTGTCAGAGCTCACAAGTTGTCGTGTCATATCAAATTATCCTGACAAACACTCTGTCAGTGCTGTCAGTGGTCTGACACACATGGATGTGGACAGATGATGTTATGACAGATCGGCGCGGAAACCTGCTTGAAAACTCCCCCAGAAATCCAAACGCTGTCAATACATCTGCCACTAAGTCAAACCAATTTAATCTATCTGAAAGTGAAGTTTACTTTTTTAGGTAAGGTCTAGTCTTCATGCGAAGTGTTTGTCCCTTCCTATTGTATTCCACCATCTGCTAAGGCGAAAACACTGATTCCTTGTGTCATGTTTGGATCTCGCTGGCCCCATGGGAAGTCACAGCAAAGGCGCTGTAGGTAACAGCAGGGGAGAGCTACCACGGTGCATCTTGCTGTCCTACAGGTCTGTCACGACTTGAGGTGCCCTGAAGCTGCTCTCTGCTCACCACTGATAAAGAGCTGCATGCTGTGTATGAGTGTACGTTTACACGCCCACACCATGTTTTCAGCTGTTCCTGCTTATTTCCGAACCCTCACATTGCTTTGAGAATGTGTCATAACTTGTTGAGGGAAGCGAACAAGGGGTTCTGAAGGTTCTGCAGTTGTCTAGTCCATGATGCTGTAATTGTTAATGAGCTCTGCTGACCACGCCCCTCTCTGGAGTGATGAGCAGACTTTAAACTTCAACTAGCACATTATTAGGAAAGGTGATTTGCAAAGATTCATAAAAAACCCACATTCTCACTTCTTCTGTAGATAGAGCTGGATCACAAATGATTGCGCAAACATAGACGCATGAATGGAGATTGGCGCTTTCCCTTCAAAACTAAAGTAACATTAATCCTCAGCTTCTTAAGCAGCTCAGATGCCCAGAGATAAGGGACGGCTGCTTTATTCATTATTACATTCAACAACTAAACACTTTAATGATTTAATTTGAGACTTCTTGTCTTCACCTTTTGTTTTCTTTGCGCAAAATAATATATTCTACTAGCGTCGCAAAAGTTGAGCCCCAGATGTTTTTACTATGTTTCTGGATCTGGGATTATTTTAGTTGTACTTCTGTCTATTAGGGATGTGCATCTTCATAACCAAGGCTGATGCGATATGCATCTTGATGCATAGCCAACGATACGATACATGAAAGATACATGAAGCAGCTAGCAATGCGATGTGATACGATACACCCCTGTTATGATGCAGTGCAATCCGATTTCGATTCAATTCAAGAGTTCTTTCAAAAGCTTGTTAAATGAATAAAACTAGAGGTCACTTGTTAGCTTTAAGATTAGTTTTTCAATTCAATTATTCAATCCAAATATACTTAATTGTTGGAATTCTTTCCAATATTTGTCTTTGATCTCAAAGCGTAACCTATTCAATCTAGCATCTGCATGCAAGCCTTCTGTTGCCTGGCAAAATGTAATATTTCTTATACAAAATGTGAGAAGGGTCAGACATATTTTTTCCTGACAGGCTCTGCTATCTTTTCATTTACACATATTGAAAACTTTGCCCAAGTTTATTGTGTAAACTATAATATAGACATTCGCATAACAAAGTATGCTGGCAATGACATAAATCAAAGCATATGGCACACAGTGTTCGGAGAAGAACACTGGAAAATACGACAGAAATAAGATGCTTGTCTTTACCCTGCTGCAGTACACGCCGTGGTTCGGCTGCGTGCGACAAATTCTGCCAGTGTGAAAGCGCAATCAGCGCGCGCTGCTGCCGCGTGCAGTGTGAAACCGGCGACGTAAGGCAGCTGCGAAATTCCAAACAAATTCCACTTTCTAAATAATGAAAGTATAGTATGTCTACTAATAATTATAAAGAAATAAATTGGGTTTTACCGATGCAGATATGATAGAAACGATGTATCGCGATACAAATGGCAATTTTATTCGATGCACACATTTTAAACTGATGCATCGCATCGTTAACCTTTTAAGCTGATGCACCGAGCGAATCGGGGGAATCTTCCCATCCCTACTGTCTATAGAGGGGAGGCTCTTTGATTTTAATCAAAAACATCATAATTTATGTTGCGAAGATGAATGAAGGTCTTATGGGTTTGGAACCACATGAAAGCAGGTAATAATTACATAATTTTCCTTTATGAACTAATCCTTTAATGTCAGCGCAACCGTCAGAGCTGGAGTTTATGGAGATTAGAAGAAATCTAACAATTATTCTTGTTTTGTCTTGAAAAATGAAGACAATTTGATGTTTGTCATAGAAGTCACACTGCAGGACTTCAAAATCTGACACTGCCAGAATTTCGTTAGAGTTCAAATTTGATAACAACGGTCATTAATCAGCTGTCGGTGAATATGTACTACCTACTGTAACTAACAGCCAACAGAATTTAACCTAGGATCGAAGGAATTTTTTAGGATTTATTAAATTTGTCTCAGAGATTGAGAATTTGTCTTAAGATCTACCCTGTCTATTTTTTTTTGTTTTGTTTTTATCAAATTAAAAACAATACATTTAATTTGTTTATACCTAGGCAATCCAGCGGGACTCATTGTAGCTGGGTACACTATTTATTTTCAGAGTGGACAACATTCAGATCTCTGCTCATTGGTTTCTTGCATCTCTGTACCACAGATCGTCCCTTGTTGAAGTGATATATTGGCATGCTGTCTCTCAAGGGTACGTAGGTGGTGACTGAGGCGCATTCATCTGCATACAGATGTCCTTTATGGCCGATTGCTCACTTTCACCTCCTCTCATTCAACAGCATCCGCTTCCTCAATCTCTTCACTCCTCCTCGTTTTCCGTTTTCAGCCCCCATTCTGGTACCATTCTGAGTCACGCAAAACGTGATGCAGGAGGAAAGAGGGAGCTTCCAGTGCGTCCTCGGGCAAAATGCTGGCAAGTCCAAGAACAGTTACCCAGACAAGGAGCTTGCTATTATGCTTTTGACTCAAGTCCCTTGACAAGCCCTTCTTCCTCCTCATGCTCTCGACCTTCTGTCACTCTTCAAAGTGGCTGAGTCAACCCCTCAATCTCCTGATCTGCACTCTTCTCACATAACTCAAGCCCTCACTGAAGCCTTGATTTTCTAGCTCTTTACTTAATCGGAGCTAAAGAGACTCAAGGCTCTCCACTTTATATCACTACAATGACAGAAGAAATCCATATTGGTGCTAAGGCAGAACAAGAAAAAGATACTTTGAATACTTTGTATTGCAGCGGTCTTAAAAATTACCGAAAAGAGTAACCATTTAAACAGTAAACCAACAAAATAAAGATTTTACTGACACTGACATTTAGGGATGATCAAATTGTGAATATGTGCATGCACAAGATTTCAAACAGAGGGCAAAAAAGAAAAAAAGCATTCTTTTAAGTAGTTTTAACTAATAACTGCATAAAACTGACAACTTCTAAAATGTTTAAGTTGTAGTCTAAGAAGAACAAGCTCAAATGCAAGTGAATAAGAATCTGTCTATGGGCACAACCATTCATAAAAGACGAGTTTAAAACATGTACTGTAACACAAAACTGAATCAGAGTATAGTGCAAGCTGACGGATAAGGCATGAAAGTCAGAATGATCGCTTATATAAAGTGTCATTCCCAATTTCACACGAAAGGATCTACTGCAACCATGGTTTATTATATCAGTAGTGGAAACACAAACACAAAAAGGACAAGCCTGGGAAGCTGGTTAATGATGTTTTAACACTATTAGGACTGCATGCTCAATCAAATATACTTACATTGCCCTTTCAAGTGCTATCAAGGCACACATAATATCATGTACCTACCAGTAGGAAAGAATCAGTCTCTAAACAACAGGTGCTCTAAAAGCAGTTTGCCCAATTAAATGAGCACTTGCTTCTAGACAGCTGTTTATTCATTATTTATTCAGCATATGAAATATAAAATAACAGACTAATAAAAGAAAGCAGAAATTGAGAATTTCAGTGAATAATGGTGTGATGCTTCAACAGATATGCATCCCATCAACCAAACTCAAGTGAGTAAAACATTTCCTAACACTGAGACAAAGATTGTCAAATACAAATCTGCCAGTGGCTGTGACTAAATAAGAAGCAACACCCTAGCGCTTGGCAAGCATGTTAAAAACCCTATGGGCATCATTAGAGAGAAAATCTGACTGACTAAAACCATTCAAGAAATAGACCACAATTTAATAGCGATGGAGGATGAGGTACGGATATCCAGATAGCATTGTATACCGGACAAACAAATCATTAATGACGACAGTGGCACACAACAGAGATAAGATAGCAATGCTGATAGATTATATGTGCTCTGCACTTTCGCCACACTGTAGTGTTCCTGCTTGGCTTCTTGTAGAGCCTAAACCTTTTTCAGGAGGAGGCAGATTACGTGGGTAGGTGGGTAATGGAATTACCCAATGCGAGAGATTTTTGGCAAGCGCGACAATTGTATTTCAGAGTTTTTGCCGCTCTACACCGCCACATTATGCACCTGCTGTTCTCTAAAGATTCTCACAAAGCAAGGTCATAACCTACCTGCAGATTCCTCACAAACATGGTGTTGCTAGCAAACTGTTGAAGAGCCTAGTAGAGCAGTGAGGTAAGCACCCGCTGAACCTCGCTGTGACTTCCTATCGTTGCACTGCAAAGAGATGGCCTTACATAACACTGTGTGGAGATATGCATCTCATGGAGAGCAAAACTGACAAGGGAAGGGAAATATGACAAAGAAGATGGGACTCTGCCTCCAGCGAGGCATCCGCCTGCCAATCTCCCCCGCCAGAGTCAAGGACTCATCTCCTGTGGAGAAACAGAGGCAAGTCTGCTTACATAAACTAAATCACACAGCTATTCAGAAGAGGAAAACAGGCCAAAAAACTATGCAAAACAATGTGCCAAGGGATTAGACATATGTGGAGGAATGAGTGGGACATCCATCAGTGTGATTTCCAGGCTGCTGTTCACCATCAAGAAATGGATAAGCTATCATAATACAAGCACATGAGCACAAACATATGGGGCTTCTCTTCAGAAAAATGAGAAACAACGAATAGACGAAAAAAATTAAGGCGAAGAGAGACGGAATGGGAGGGATGCAGAGAGAAAAAGGTATGAAAGAAATGCAGCTAGAGAAAAGCCTCAGCCCACTTGACAGTCTGAGTGTAAAGCAAAGGAAAGCAAACAATTTGCGAGGACAGAAGCTAGCTCTCATCTGCAGGGAATCTGGCTCATAAACAGAGATTAGTCTCCCAGTGGGCAGATATTCACATTTAGATTTAGTTATTCAGCAGACACTCCTACTCATATTAGCAAGAGTCCAAACATACTGTACGAGTAGCCATTCCTGTATTTGTGCTTGTACCTACATAATAAAACAAACTTGATGCTACAAAATGCTTTGGATGAAAAAAATCTTCAGGTTTCTTGACTAAATATTTTCCATTTACAACTGGGATGGACAACATATTACTGATCTATATTATTAATCTATGTTTGTTCAGATTCAGCACCACCCTGAAAATCTCTCCAGAGTTTTTTCTTGTTCACTTTCTACACAATGGCAGGGTTACGCTAAATTCAAAAATGAGGAATTGGCTCCCTTTCAGTTCAATTAAAGATTCAATTAGTTGAATCTGAATTGAACTGGCCATGCCCCAGAGGAAGCTGAAGTGGAATATGAACAGCAATGGCAACATGAGAAGCTTACTGAAAGATAATGATAAAGGCTACTACGTTCCAAATTCAAAATATTGTTTCTCCCGCCCTTCCTCTTCAAGACTCAACACTCGCATGGGTTGCCAGATTGAGGACACGCAAGAGGAATGAGTAAACTGAGAATGGAAGGTGACAGGTTGTTCCTCTGGTAATAAAAAGTTTTAGATGGATACTGAAGCCTTTTAGGACAGGTAGAATCCGCTGGCTTTCATGGATGCAGTCAACACATTCTCACTACCAACTCGTCACATACTAGGACTGCAACTAATGACTATTTCAATAGTCGACTAGTCATCGACTACCTTACCGACTAGTCATTATGAACTGCAACAAAAAAAACATTAAAAATTATATATATGGCTTTGTATCTTTTGTATACTTAATATATTTTGTTTTTAGCGTTTTCCTTCCATTAAAAAATTAGAAGACTTAACATTTATTGCTTCCAAGTGCATTTTCTGCATAGCAAATATGAACGAAGTATTTGCAGTATTGCAGTAAACAATTAAACAAAAGAGTTGTAATCAGCAATAAAATAAACACTTTTCTATAAACTAAAGTGCAGTGAATGTAAATGTTATCGCCACTATTCTCCAGGCTCCCGACTGGAGTGGGTGTGTGGAGAGGAGGGGCACAGGAGTGAGCTTATTTGGCGGCTTGTGATGAGGCCTACGTGAACTGGACGAAGCCTCCTCACCGCCGCTGTTAAAAGCCGAGCGCGCCTCTCCTCGAGAGACCACCCGAGCAAAGAGGCGCCAAAGACGAAAGAAGCGACTACAACAGACTCCACCCCTTCCCTGGACCCTTATCCCTCAAACTCTCCCTGACCTTCACGTGCTCTGTTAACGCGCACATATCTCATTAAAAAAGATACTCTCATTCAGTAGCATTATGCAATCAGTCATAAAGCACTCAAGAGCCAATAGCATTTCACAACCAAGGCTGACGTAAAGCTTTTTCCTGCAGCACAGGATGAGCTTTACGGCAGACAGAGACAGCAATTGCATTTTTTTTTTCTAAATAAATCTCTTCTTTTTGAATAAATTATGAGGGTAGTTGTATCTGCCTGTTATATGTTGCATTTAATTGAAAAATGGTAGGGGCAGGGGTTACATGCTTATAAATATGTAAATAACGTAATATAAATAAAACTGTTGTGACTGTTTACATTGAAGAATCACAAACCAATATGTATGCAATAATGGCAATATTATTACCCATTATACAATTTAATCAAAATGATAAAATTCACTGTATTGGCATATTAATGCCAAGGGTTTCTTATTTAGAGCAAAGGAGGACTTGCACATTGAAAAACTTATGCTAAAGGGGTACTCTATGCATTAAAAAATCTTTTCATCAACCAATTTATGAATCTTTCCATAAGGTCTATAAAACTTTTTTTTTAATAAGCTTTTTACTATTTTTTTTTTTGTCGTGCAAACTCATACTGTGTTTTTCTTTCAAAAAAAAGTTACACTTCTACTTCCATTCCAAATTCCAATTTCAAAGTTGCATCCTGTTTGCTACCGCAATTAAAATGTAAAAATTGAATTGGAACTTAAGCAGCATTCTTATTCAATTTTGATATAATAATTATAATCCAATATAACCTCTCTGCTTTCTGAGCGTTCCTCTTGCTTCTAGCTATGCAGCGTTCAGCCACATACAGACAAGCAGATGAATGAATAAGACTCCACAGGTGAATCTCATGCAACCTGTCAAGAACATGAATGATTTTTTTTTTACCCCAAAAAAAAAAAAAAAAAAAAAAAAGAAGTCTGGCTCAGAATCTGGGCAGCATGTCATCAAAAATTCAACCATGAATTTCACATTACTGAAGGAGAGTGTGAGGGCATCTTTCAAAAGGGCTGAAGCTGAACCGTATGGACTGCAACAATACAATGTCTCAAAACACTCAATCAAACACATAAAGCTATCACATTAGTAGACAACACATTGCTCAAGTGTCAACGGTAACAACAGAAACACAAGGATGTTTGTATTGTATTTTTTTTTTTTTTTTAATGAAAATGTGTTGCTACAATTTAACATGTTGTAGCATTACAATTCTGACTACATACAGTAATTCAGTTTGCAGTTGAGGAGAAATACTACACAAGAGTTTAATATGAAACATTTCCCACACTGGCATAACACTGGGAGATCCTAACAACGATGTGAACAGGTGCATGAGGGGCTTTTTGGTTCTCTGATTCTCAGTTGTGCGAGTAATCCATTAAGAATGAGTACACAAAATCTGATTAGCAACAGATTACCTTCACCTCTCCATTAAATTTGAATTTTAATTACCTTTGAAAGAGAAATTTAATGAAGGCGTATTTTTGCCATGAGACAGTAATGTGTGATAATGCCTAGGGGATGTCCGTGTTATTTACAGGTGAAGCACATCATGGCACCTTTATTACACCTTTCATATTTCAGGTTACAGAACTAGCCAGTGGCAATAACAACATATAAGGCCATGACATTCAAATAATGAGTGCAATCTGGATTACATACAATTAAAGGGAACAGACTGAAGCTATTGACGCCAGGGTCCAGTGAATAAAATGGAATAAAACAGTTGACTGACTTTTTCCAGAAGTTGAAGAAACAGAGAGAGCAAGCAGTGAATTTAATGTTTTATGGAAAGTAATATTTCAGTAAAAAATAAGTATTGTATTATACTACTAATTCTGTTAAACTGACATTTCCACCCGCCCACATTTTTACAAAAACTTGTGGCATTTTCCTCAAAGAACAAAATGTCAACAAATCTGTGTTTCTATATATAAAACGCAGTGTTTTTTTCCCCATTTCCATCTCTTATCTCACTAAAGATAGTCCTGAAATAAACCACATGACTAAATAAATAGCTATAACAAATCACACTTTGTCCCAAAATGCAAAAAGAGCTCAAGTTAGTTAGTACACTAGCAAATCCTAGTTCAAAGCATTCATTTAAACTGTATGTGGTATAATTTTAAATGTTTTTAATCCAAATGAGGCTTTACAACACATTTAAGATGCTCACATTCGAATCCATTGTTCGTCTGTTCTAAATTTTAGTCTAACAGCATGTGTTCCAAATAAAAGCTCTGCTTTGCACTTGAATAACACAAAAGTGGGTTGACAGCATGGTGGCTTTGGGAAAAGCACATAAATGTCGCCTTCCATGTGCCTAAAGCCTCTTATCACAAAGACTGTAAATAAGAAAGAAAACCACTGTAAGAGAAGTCATAACAAACAAGAAGGTTACATCCAAAGAGGGCAAAACTACAATGCAGGAGCATGACTGTTCACGATCAGATACCTTTTGATAACACAAAGGCACTGTGTTACTTTGACAGTGTGTCTGCGATTATGCATAACAATGCATTCGAGGTCAGCTCGGCATAAGAACAAATGTAAGATCTTGTACAAAGTCATTTAAACACTTTGGACAGTTTAAAAGACAAAAGATGTGTGTATGTGTCCCTAGTGACAGGGTAACCAAGGGTACTTACACTGACTGACTTCCATCATGTGGAGTGGCATATAAAATGAGGATGGCTGATCACATGCAGTGTAGTAAAGGAGACCTCTCAGTACCTGCATCATATCCTCAAGGAAAAAAGTGCCACAAGGAATACTTAAATATATCACCTGATCAGAGCTGCGAAGCCGGGAGGGTTACCTTCTCATTTAGGCAGCAAAGATATTTCTATGAGCCGTGACAGGAAAATCAATAATCTGCCCCTAGCTACTCTCAAGATCGCCTCCAACTGAGAATATTTATTCAACAAAGACTAAAGGTAGATTTATTTTCTTGGTTTTATGTGTAAATAAAGGTGATACTTGTGTCGTCCTTTTATGGTGAGGTTATGGTTGAGCCCTTAAGCATTTTGATTGAACAGGGCATAGTTCTAAATTAAATGGAGGTCAGGAGTCTTATTGTACAGTACACATGTAACTCACTATATTGGCTGATCATATTGACTTGTATTTGTAAAACTAATTTAATTTATCGAAATAAATTCTTCTTTCACACTACTTCTTTGACAGATTTTTGAAAATCTTGAGTTATTAAATATTTTAAGCACATCTTAACTTCTTGTCAATCGCACATCAGCATCTCGGAGCACGTGATATATGAGTAATGATATGTTTTATGAAATGTAGTGAAGTAAGAAGTACAATTTTATGCTTAGGAATGTAGTGAAGTAAAAGTAAAAGTTGCTAAAAATAAAACTACTCCGGTGAAGCACATATACATGAAACATGTACTTAAGTACAGCTACTTAGTCCACCACTGCAGTTTAGCTCTTAAAAGTATTCCAAATACAGTACACTATTCACCTTTCTGATGACTTTTAGGATATTAACATATTGTGCCCTCAGCCAACCGGCATCATGTGACATCATTTCTTGTGTCTGAATGAGAACACTTACAGATAGCTTTCTCAGAAAGGCTACATTTCTCCTTGACAAATTGCTATGAACACATGAACATTTTAAGGAAAATCATTTGCCACCTGTTGTTTATCAGTCTGTGCAATAAAATTAAAATTCTAATGTATCTCTCAAGTTTTCCTGGAGCAAAAATAACAGTTAAGATTAGCACAAATGTAATTTACAGATCAGGTGCAAACAGGTGCAAAGTTGATGAAAGGTTATTATCAGTCTTTTTTTTTTTAAACAATTGCTTTGAAGATATTAGCTTCAGAAGTATGATTACATGCATTAGGCAGAAACAGAAACTAAAAGTCACTAAAAAAGTCACTTAATAGGCTGTATATGATAGAGGTGGTGGGTGTGTGCTGGTAAAAATAGCATATTTGCCTATTCTCATAAGTGATTCTACATTTATACCAAGAAGAGAAAAATAATTTCACAATAAAGCTGGTGTTTAATCATTCAAGTACTCGTTATCTTTGTGTACTTCAAAGGGATAGT
>JAUMHP010000084.1:9657461-9674654 GCA_032361065.1 Enteromius trimaculatus
TTTTTACACCATGTACAAACTCTCACATTTAAACTGTAGATTATCTAGATTTTCAATTAAGGGTCAAAATATTTTCATTTGCAATCCAAAGACGAATAAAAGCATGTGTGGGTGTGGAAAAAGGATGTGATCAAACAATGACTATAGTCATCCTTGGGTGAACTACAGTGGATACGGAAAGTATTCAGACCCCCTTAAATTTTTCACTCTTCATTATATTGCAGCCATTTGCTGAATTCATTTAAGTTCATTTTTTTCCTCATGAATGTACATAGCACTCCAAATTGACAGAAAAAAACTGAATTGTTGACATTTTTGCAGATTTTATTAAAAAGCAAAACTGAAATACAATTTCTTTTTTTGCTGATTTTAAGGTTCCTAAGAGAACAGTGGCCTCCATAATCCTTAAATGGAAGAAGTTTGGGATGACCAGAAGCCTTCGTAGAGCTGGGCGTCCAGCTCTAGGAAGCTCTAGGAAGGCTCTTTTCGGAGGAAAAGAGCCTTGGTGAGAGAGGTAAAGAAGAACCCAAAGATCACTGATCACTGGCTGAGCTCCAGAGATGCAGTCGGGAGATGGGAGAAAGTTGCAGAAATTCAGCCACCACTGCAGCCCTCCACCAGTTGGGGCTTTATGGCAGAGTGGCCCGACAGAAGCCTCTCCTCAGTGTGAGACACATGAAAGCCTGCATGAAGTTTACTAAAAAACACCTGAAGGACTCCAAGACGGTGAGAAATAAGCTTATTTGGTCTTCTCAAGATATAACATTTTGGCCTTCCAATAATACAATGACCCTAAGCAAACAGCTAAAATAAAGAAGAAGGAGTGGCTTCACAACAACTCCGTGACTGTTCTTGAATGGCCCAGCCAGAGCCCTGACTTAAACCCAATTGAGCATCTCTGGAAAAACCTAAAAGTAGCTGTCCACCAACATTTACCATCCAATCTGGCAGAACCAGAGAGGATCTGCAAGGAGGATCCCCAAATCCAGGTGTGAAAAACTTGTTGCATCTTTCCCAAAAATACTTTTGGCTGTATTAGATCAAAAGTGTGCTTCTACAAAATACTGAGCAAAGCGTCTGAATACTTAGGACCATGTGATATTTCAGTTTTTCTTTTTTAATAAATTTACAAAAATGTCAACAACTACGTGTTTTTCTGTCAATATGGGGTGCTGTGTGTACATTAAGGAAAAAAATTAACTTGATTTTAGAAAATGGCTACAAAGCCCAACCCACTGTATTCCTCCTCATAATGTAGCCTACATGGCAAATAAATAAATAAATAAATAAATAAAAATAAGACCATGATGCATTGTAACCAAGAGCTTTTTTCCCTTAAGTCATTCCTTTAACATTATCCATCTCATCTGCAAGAACTTGAGAAGCGAAGACAAGTGCTTCATTACCCTGAGGTAACATGGTGCAACATTAACCATAAAAATGAAAAGAAGACTCGAGGCAGCATTTGGGGTTCCTCAGAAGGCCACACTGGAAGAACCCTCTTGAGAGCCTCTAGGCACCCTTCTGAAGGCGTCTCAAATATTGTGTACACATAGAAGTTCAAAATATGTTTCAAGTGCCTCAAAGCCTTTCCCTTCTTATGGGGTTACTAAGGGAATTGTTGATAATGTATACAGTTCTTGCATGAAGTTGCAAGTTTTTCTGGGAACTGTCCTTTTAAATGGGTGCCTAGAGGTTGTCCAAAGAGTTGCATTAGCATGACAACCCCAAACAGGACCTGAAATAATATATATTTTTGTATACCTACAGTGACGTTGTACCATGTTACCTCAGGACAACAAAACCATTTTGTACACATTTTAAACATAATGCATATAATACCAAAACAATATGAAAAGATGTCATAAACCAATAAAACATTTTGCTCTGTTTTCTTGGGCACACTACATCCAGCTGGTCATGTTAATATAATTTTCTGGCATGGAGCACAATGTTGCATTTTTACCTGAAGAACTGCATTGAGAAGATCTATTTTAATTGATTTTTCCCACATTGTAAATAATTCACATACTTGTATGCTGTTATATTTTGCGATTACTTTGCTATTATTTATTATCACTTAAATGTGTTTGATAGTAAGCACTATAGAATACATGCATAATGCAGCTGTCATAGGCTATATAAAACAATTTCATGTTATATGTCTTGAAAGATAGGATGTTAGAAATTAGACAATGTATTTCTTGCAAAACAAAACCTATTAAACATATTAAACATTAATTACTAAAATAAAAAATAGGTGCGGTAGCATTGCTAACTTTTACCTACACATTTTATCAATGCATAAAGAATTTGACGCTCCAAATAGTTAATAGGTAGCACAGGTGCTGTATGATAACAGTAAACAAACACATTTAAAAGTTGGATGAGCAAGAATTTTGCAGTCTTACAAATCTTCTTAAAAACCTGTAAAAGTATGTTTTGCAACTACTGAACCCCGGGCTAATGTGTTGGATAAAAAATAAAAAGTTTACCTCAGTAAACAGGTTTGGCAGCGGTTTCAGTGGATTGAGGTGAGCGCGGCACGCGCGCATCAATTTAAAGCGCGAGATATTCCAAACAGTAGTTTAACGGTCACTCACCTTCTGCTGACGACGAGTCATATCTGTGGGCTGTTTGGCGTTAAACGGATATGCGATACATCTCAACACAAACACATAAATTTGTAGTTTAATTTTCCTCTCCGCTTCTTCTCTCTTAAGTCTCTCCTGCTCGATTTTGTCCGCATCAGCGGGAGAAGAGACCGGTTCCTTGGTTTGGGTTCGCGGTGCGTCCGACGTCTTTTCAGGTTTGGAACTCTTTTTAACAGGTTTCCCGGTTTTAACGGGCGGTTCGTCCTCAGGTGGTAGTTCGCCCTCAGATTCATCGCTGGAGGACGGGTCCAGCATAGTCGACACTCAAGAGGCGACAACTCCTCGCAGCAGTGGGAAAAGCGAGGAAACCCGAGAGGTTTCTGACGACTTCGACCACAAAAGCTGAGTTTTTTTTTCCCTGAGAGAATGTCAAATGTGTCAGTCGCGAGACTTTTGAGGGCGGAGTCAATCCACCAGCGATTCTGAAGAGGCCGGATTGAGCCACAGTCTATATTTCTCTCTTGTGAAGTGAGCGCGAGAAGGTTTGTGCAGAGTTATGCGAGACAGGTAGGCAACCTGTGGCATGGAAAACATGCAACACGTGGGAGGTTCCCTTCTTAAAGGTGCAGTCTGTAGATACCGATACAACTTGCAAGCTAATGTTTTCGTGTTAAATTTACCACTATTAACAGCTCAGAACATTAATACTGTACCTGTTCATTGGTCATCAGGTTCACTATACAAGACAATTCTATACCCTAGTTGTCAGGGAGTATATATATATATATATATATATATATAAAAGAAAAAAAAAATGGAAATAGTGATTTAAAGAAAAAAAAGTGAATTTTTATATGCATATATAAACACATTGTTAGTGTAAAGTTAGTGTATAATGCAGAAAAAAGTTCATGGCTGTGCAAAGGTAAGAAATAATAAACCCTAATCACACATATATGACAAATGTCTCAGAGATAAATGTACAGTATGCTTTGAAATATATTCCATTAACCGAATGATCAACAGCAAAGTGAAAAACATTACAATCCATTACAAGCTGTTTATCCCCTTACATGCTTGTTTTCAGTCACAAATAATTAAATAAGAAACTGAAATTGAAAAGTGCAACCTTAAAATATTAGAGCAAAATATCAATTATCAACCATTTGTCAAAATGCTCTTCTGAAAAACAAAACATTATCGCCATGAAAGGAGAGTAAATGTTCTTTTATTGGAGACATCAACTAGCACAAGTCAGGTCTGTAAATAAATTAAGAGTTCACTTCCACTGTCCCTAGGGGGCGAACTGCCTCAATCGGTCACAACTGTAAAAAGGGGTCTTACCCAGTGGCAAAATATTTAAAATGTATTACTGTGAAAATATTTGAACAATAAAAGCAAACCTCTGTTCATATTCAGCTTGCTGACCTGTGCACCCAGGGAGAATGACTGCAATGACAATAAAGCTTTCAGAAAAGCTATTGCCTGATAGTTAAACCTGCCAGTCCTTGCACAGTCATTAAGTATATAAAAAGTATTAAATAATACATAATCAGATTAGACCCTTCAGACAGCCTGTCATTACCTCAGATGCAACTGAACAGTGACCTTGAATCGCAATAGCTGCAGGATCAGAGCATGAATTTTCATAACGTGGGTGGTTTACAAAATTAGTCCACATCACTGCCGTATTCTGAGAACAAATATTAGCCCAAGCCCGTTCAAATGGCACATTAGAGCCTCCTCTTTTGTTTTACTTCAGCTTTAAAGTCTCATATATTTGAATTATTATACCATTTTGTTTTGCAGTCCTTCCCCCTAATTAAAATAGGAAAGAAATGTTATTAGGACAGATATACTTTCAGAGCCATTTTTCTGTGCATTATCGCTAAACAGCTGAACAGAAATATATGACAATTTTTCTCTGTAACCTCATTTCATCAAAGCTAATCTGCCTCTTGAATCTCTTTGATAAGTCTGCGACACAGACTAGATTTGTCAAAACATTTAATTTTGTGATTCAGTAATTAGACATGAGACAATCCACTCGGTGCACAGTTCAATTAACATTGATGCAGATTGCAACACATTGTTTATTAAAATCAGTATGAATTCCCAGTAAAACATAGTGACTGTGAATGGTTCCAGATGTTTATTTAAATGTTTTTTTCTAGCCAAAACAGTGAAACACACAAAGAACACACAAGACAGAAAGTAACCGCCTCACATTTTTAGTAGTAACAATTAACATTTTACATAACAGTGTGAACAATGGATGTCTGCCAAATTTTTGAGTTTCCATTCAAAAAAATTCTGTATTTTAAAATAGCAAAGAAACAAACATTAACATAGAACAGTTAAAAACAAAAATTTATCATTGATATTTTAACCACAAACCTGTTAAATAATCTAATTCTCTGACTGATGCCTTTGAAGTTCAGAAGGAAGACTGGCTAGAAATGCTCACTTTTTGCAAGAAGCCAAACAGCTGAGTAACACACCTAAAATCAATAGCTATTATTTTCTAGCCACTGTTATGCGCGGGTTTGTGTCTACGTAATGTTGAAAGCGAAACTGTGTACTTTCTTTAGATCTACTTTGTTCACAATAGAATTTCAACATTATCTGTATATATGTACAGGCTAGCATATAACAAAAATATACAACTCTATAAAACATTAAGTGCTTATGTTAGCTGACGGGACTAACCTTGTCATATGAACTCTGCTTAAAGCTAAAGAATATCTTTAATATATACATTTTCTATAAAAATTGCACAGATGAATTGTACACCAAACATGTTTTTACTAGTCTCTTTGAACCCCTCAAAAAAAGTCAATGGTGGATTTGAGCCATTGATGACAAAGATTAAAATGCTTAAAATACTAAAACATATAAACAAACAATGACGCTCAAACTGAACATCTCATGGAACCCAAAGCTTTCAGTCGGTTGTATTCCTAAATCCAAGATGGTTATTCAATCTTGCTCAAGTGATCCAAATGAGTAGTACATTTGGACTGTATGCTTTGAACTGTTAACAACTCGGCAAATATCAATGGATCCCATGTAATTTGAAAACTAAATGTCCACAAATGTAAAATATTCACAGAGATGGTCATACTCCAGTGCCGTTTACAACCGGTGCCCAGTCTGGGTAGGTGTCCAGGTTAAGCAGAGGTGTTGCCCATGTTGTAAGAGCTAATAGGACTGTAAGAATACCTATAACATTTACGCCCAGCCCTGCCTTCACCTATTGGGAGAAGGAAAACCATGCAAAGCTCAGTTACTGTACAATATAAGATTTATCATTGACATTTATGTGCATGTGAAATTACTTCCAATGGAACAAAATCATAGGGACTCACCATGTCCATACTCGTCAGATGACCATATGTGAAGACAATGGCATTAGGGGGATTAGAAACGGGAAGCAGGAATGAAAAGGACACGCATAGGGCCGTGGGAATCAGCATGTACAGAGGGTTGACTCCAATTGCCTCAGCCTAATAAAGATCGTTTGTGATGAGAATAGGCCAAAAAAGTGACATAAATGTAATAGTCTACTTATATGTGACCCTGAAGCATAAAACCAGTTATAATGTTGATTTCTTGAAAGTGAGATTTATAAATCATCTGAATGCTGAATAAATAAGCTTTCCATTGATGTATGGTTTGTTAGGATATAGGACAATATCTGAAACTCAGAAATTAAGTTTTGATATGTTTACAGTAGGAAATTTACAAATTATCTTTATAAAAAATGTGATCCTTACTTAATATTCTAAAGCTATTATCCTAAAGCCATTTTTGGCTATTGCTACAAATATATATGTGTTACTTAACACTGGTTTTGTGCTCCAGGGTCACAATTTGAAATTGCACATACCAAGGGGGCCAGTATGGGCAAAAAGATTGTCATCGTGGCAGCATTGCTGGCCACCTCTGTGATGGAGGTAACAATAAGGCTGGCGATGGTGACAGTAGCTAAAGGAGGAAGACTTCCCAAGGGAGTCAGCAATTCAGCTACCCAAGTCGATAAACCAGAAATCTGTTGGGTGAAAAAGAAAAAACAGAAGGTTAGTGAAAGTGTCCTGACAAGATATTCATGAACCCAAACGAACCCACTTTCAGAAATGTTCCGACATCTCTTTGTCTGTTTGTCAACAGAGACCAGAGTCGTAATTTAGCTGTTTGTCAAGATACGGTGCCCAAACAGCCTGATGTTGCATATGGAGAATGCAGCACAGTAGTCACCCTTTCTGCTTTGAAGATTTTAAAGACTGGACTTGCCATGACATTTGGGTGTCTGGATCAAAACAGGGCTGGAGCCTTGATGATAAGACCCCACCCCAGCCTACCTACACCAGAAGAATATTAAGAAGTAGATGCTCTTGTTTCCAGCCTTTTGCGACTGACATAAGGGAAGGAGCCGTTTGTTATGCTGAAATGATGTGCTTCAGTGCCAGTCTTATAATGGAGGCATGTAATTAGCTTGAATGGAACGTCAAAGCAGACAGAGAGTGACACAGTGGAATTGTTGTTCTCTGCGCAACATTAATGGGCTGCATGCTGTTACGAGGCTTTGATGTGATCCGTCTTTTCATTTATTTCTTTTAAAAGGAAATTAATGTTTAAGATTATGAGTAAAGGGTGCAATTGAGCTGTCCGGGCCTGTCCAAAGCCGCAAGTGAATTAGACTGGCCTGTTTAATTGAATCCAGGCATGTAAAATGGACCATTAATTGATTCATCTATTAATGCAGCCTTGTACTTTTCTATTCATTTCTGTCTTTTCTTCTCTCACAGATAAAGTTGAGTTTCCATTAAATGATGATCCTACCTTTGTGCCTTCAGCCAAAGCAAAACCGCCACCCACGAGCAGACTGATCTCCCATGGCATACAGGCCTGGAAGTCCTTCCACGTTATCAAGGCCTCTGTCACAGGGATCGACAATGTTAATCAACAACAAAACTGCCGATATTGAGCCTCTAATCATTTGGAAGGGTTTCAAGTGTGCACAAAGGAAATGAGTAAGCCGTACCATAGCGCTCTGTATTGGGTTTGTGCGAAGGGATGATGAAGAATGTGAAACCCAGCAACAGTGCTACAGTGGCATCCGTAGCGTATCCTGGGTAACTGAAGAAATATCAAAATACAAAGGATAAATAAGAACTCTAAAGGCCATTATTGAATAGAATGATGACTTTCTCTGAATTGCAGTAGTATATCTACATCAATAGATGTTGATGAATACACTCACTCAGGAAACAGTGACGACCAGCCAGGCATGAAACCTGGGTTTCTTGTAAACCACAAAACTGCCATCAAAATGAAGATGATCAGCGTGATAATCTCCTGCCAGCTGGATCAGTAGAGAAACAGTGTTACAGAGAAATGATCAGAAATTCATGCACATGTACACTAGAATACACTACACGTTTTAACGTTTGCTCCAATTTACTGTCAACACTAGTTGCAGGGATTATAATATTTACAAGACATTTGTGTAGTGTATGGTGGGCAGAGTCTTACCATTTTTTAGCTTTAGATTCTATCCAGTTGGGATATTAAACATTTTTTTTCTGCACCACTTACAAAGCTGGCATGATGCCTTAAAAATCTGTGGTGATCTTAAAAGTTTAGTGTACTCCAGTCATAAATAAAAACAAACTTTGATAATAATAATCAAAATAATAAGGACATAATCAGGTATTTAAATACTTTTAACACACGTTACAGTTGGCATGAATTAAAACATTTCACTATCACATTTCATCTACTTTGTTAGCACAAATTGCTAGTCCGAAGTTGTGTGATTAATCCATGCATTGCAAAAAATTGTTTGTCTCGGTCATCTTTAGTTAAAATCTAAAAATATGCTAAATAGCAAAATTAGCATTACTGCTCTAATGATGTTACTTTGCTGTGAGCGAGAAATGGTAGGGAGGTGTGCTAAAATAAAACCATGCCCTCTATTTAATATTTCATTTCTGCTGAAAATTTATCAAGTAAAGTTGGCAGCAACACAAAACACACAAAACAAGAACCCCTACACCAAACCATGCTATTGGTTGAGCAATGGATTCAGGTCGACAGGGAAAATAAGCACAATTTACATTTATTCAGAGCTTAAAGATCTTTTAAATTAAAAGTAGGTTTCCAACCTTATGGGCCCTAGTGAGTTGTACTGATCCCGGAGCACTCTAGCAGTGTGTTTTTCCTTTTCGGATCGCTGTCTTGAGCACAGACTGGCACGAAAGCTAAGGATGGATGAAAAAAAAGATATGATTTTATTGTTCCGTTCATTCACTGTCATGTCAGTGGACATGTAGTTAATTTTGATGAGCAAGTGAACCGACTGAAACATCTGCATTTGACAAAAATACATTTAAACTATGTATGAGGACAATCACATCTCTTGTCATAACGTCATGCGTCCATGTTCTGTGAGTGATTCGTCATCAGGGAAAGAAGAGAATCTTGACGGGTGAGATGAAGAAGGCTGCTCGATAAAACAGGATTATATGAGAGCGATGCGAATGGGAGGCTGTGAGTGAGTGAGACAATGCAGGACGAAGAAGATTGAGGACATGTGAAGGAAGCTGAAGTGGTGAGGTGGGGAAAATGCAAATGGGAGTGTGATTTGAAATGATGATGAAAGCCAGAGACGAAGAGTAAAAATGAGGAACAGAGAGGGGTCAGGGAATGACTTATTGAATGGAAGACATCACGATCACTCACTTGGATCCGAGGTACATCCAGTGCAGGAGTATCCATGACAAAATCAGCATAATTATGCAGATGGGAAGACAAAGCACAAACCAGTTCCCAAAATTAATGACGGTGCAATCTGGGTAGTACCTGAGGAAAAAGCACAGTTTAGATGGGTAGACTGACCAAAAGATATAGAAATTATGAGATTCAATTAGTTCCACACTTCAGGTTGAAACCAAGTTGTAAACTCACTGATAGATGTATTCAGCAAAGATCAGGTTTGTGGATGTTCCTGATAATGTTGTCAGCCCCCCAATGGATGAGGAGTAGGCAATGCAAAGTGACAAGCCTTTACACATCATGTGATCTTCACGGGTCCTGTACTTTCCACTATATGGCGGAGCCGCCTAACAAATATTTGATAAATCCAATTTTATCAAAAAGACAAGGAGAAACATTTTGTGCATTTTTATGTCAGATTTTACATGTTTTACTGACCTTAACAGTTTCTGGTTCCTCAGGAGCTGTCTGAACTGGCTCTGTAATCCCTGCTTCAATGCTGTAAGTGTACACAAAATCTCATTCAGTCTTAAAAATCAGTTGTTTTCAATCAGTTACCTTTTCGTTCATTTTATATATGTTCACCTTTTTATCTTCTCTGACTGGTCATGCTGGGCCTCAATATCTGAACACAGATGTTTAATAATTAAATGCTGCACAGCTCTAAAAGGTTGAAGGTTAAAACGATTGTTTATTGCTCATGTTAAATGAAAGCTGCCTGTTACCTTCAAGCTGAAGAGCAGGGTTGGAGATGCCGTTTAACGCCCCCTTGTGGTCCTTGCTGGCTTCTTCACTCGCGTTCAAAACCTGCTGGATCACTGCCTCCACAATTGGCATTACCATCGCCACAGTTGAGGTGTTGCTCAGCCACATGGAGAGGAAAGCACAACCAACCATGAACCCCAGCATCAACCTGCGAGACACATTTCACAGTAAACAAGCAGATTAAATTCAGTCCATCCTACTTTGAATCATCACAGCACTTCAAAAATAAACAGATAAAACCAGTCTTACATGCCAGGATTGACTCCAAGTCCAGTCACCAGTCTGAGGGCTATTCTCCGATGAAGACCCCATTTCTCAATGGATGTTGCTAAACAGATCACACCAAGAAGCAACAAGTGGAAGTCTTTGAAATATACAGACGCAACCTAAAGAAAGACTGTCGGTCAGTAGCTATCCATTTTAGAAGTCCAGAAATACTGCAGGTTGGATTATTTTCCAGGAGTAAAATGACCAGTTCAGGAAAGTGTACCTGTGAGGACTTCATGATTCCAAAAAGTGGGAAAAGCAGCGCGGGGATAAGTGCCGTCACAGACAGAGGTAAGACCTCCGTCATCCAGTATACAGCCATTAATATTAGGATATACGCACATTCTGCTTCCTAGTGGAAATGATATCAGGGTTGTTATCTAGTAACACAAAAAGGACTGAAGAATCTGAAATCAATACATTTTTTGGAATGTCTTTGTCATGGCCAAAAAATATGTCAATCAAAATGTTTGTTTGTTTTTTTATTTAAAGTGAGAGCAAAAGACAAAATAATTGTTAAAGAAAAGGGTGTACAAAATATACTGTACAATTGTTTTAGATAAAGAAAACACTTAATTACTCTTACTTCATTACATTAGTTCCTAACGAAAATTAATCTTCAAATTCAGATCTCCACACGTGTTTGTAGCATGTCTAACCTGTTTTCTGATGACCAGTGGCAGTGGTAGCAAAGCCAATGGTGTGATGATGATGATTAGGGGTTTCAAGGAGCTCCAAGTACATCTAAGCCGTCTCATCCTGTGGCCGAAACGGAGTCAACTCTGGGACTTTGTCTTAAGATGGCCTTTAAATAATGTGCCGCTGATTAATCTTTGCCCTGGTGCCATCCGCATCCACTGTTACTGGTCCATTCCGGGCATGTCATAAAGCCTTATGGCCATGGAGATTAAGCTTTAAGATTAGACTCCCACCAGTCATACCTCACGCAAGTCTCTTCTAACCTATTTATATGTACATTTTATGACCAAAGTTAACAACAAATTTGCATATGAGGTTATAAAATCAAGAGCACTATAAACAAACTCACTGACACCAGACATTTCCACAGACAATGACCTGGAATTCACACCTTTTTCTCCTAACAGCTAACGTCATCGCCGTTTCCCTTATTGGGACCTAATCTGGCACCGCGCAGGGGTCTGTTAAACAACAACCTGGGAGACTTCATAAACACAAACTCTCAGAAATCACACAGCAGGCGATAATCCGTACTGAAGCTTGTTTCCAAAGAATTAGATCTGAGAGAAATATTTATGGAAATATGAAAGGAAAAACACTGAAATAAAAGAAATATGTAAACTATTATTTCAAGTTTTCACTGTAATCCCAAAACGTTTGTACGAAAATCCATTTCCATCTTAAAAAAGCATATCTCTCATAATTTTGAATTTTATCTTTGATTTGTTAATTTATATCTTGCAACCGTTATATCTTTCTTAATTGTGAAAAATTAATTTTCTCTTGCAATCACAACCTCATATTGCACAATTGTTATTTAATTCGAAACAATTGTGACTTAATTTTTTGTGACTTTATTTCTCATAATTGCAAATTTAGTTCCCTACTTTACATTTCAGAATTGTGATTCTACCCACAACTGCCATTTCTTCTCATAATTACGAATTTATATCTTCCAATTGCAACTCTCTTGTAAACACAGATTCATATCTCAAATAATTATTTCTCATAATCGTGACTTTACATTTTAGTTGCAACTTCCCGTTGCACATTAGATTTATTTTTTGTGATTGACACTTACTGTTTTTTTCTACTATACTAAAAAATTTAACTACAATACTGCAAAGTGCAATTGCGAATTTACATCTCATAATTGTAACTGTCTTTTAAGTGCAACTTCACATCACACATTTATTTAATTTGAAACAATTCCAACTATCTTCTTTTCTGCAATTGTGACTACTATATATTAGACCTTACTCGTCACAAAACTGTTAATTTTTTTCTTGTAATTTCAACTTTACGTTTCAAAGTTTCTTCATGTTGTTTTTTTTTTTACATAATTTTTTACTATTTCTTGTAAAAAAAACTTCACAAAAAGCTTCCATTACTTTGTGAATCATAAAATGCGGCAATGGAAAAAATTGTAAATCTGATGGAAAAAGTCACAAAGAGCTGGCCTATGACCGGCTGTAATGTCAAATCTGTCTGAAGGCGTTGAGGTTAGCTGAAGCTGTTGAAGTTATTTCTTCACGACTTCACGACTTTATGATTGTCATTTGACAGGATTACCAAGGATTTAAAATGCAGAATGGTGTTTCCTTGAAACATCATTGGATAACTTGGACAGAACACTCACTTCATCCTGTCTGCGCTATTACACATTAATTGCAATCCTCATGCTTTCTCAAGGAACAAACAGAACAGCTCTATCAGAGATTACATAAAACTCCACAAATTAGTTATCAATATGAGCATTATAAAGATCAAAGCTTTTTCCCGCGTCCAAAGATTACAAAAGATTGTGCAATACTGGTGGGAAAAATAATGGAGAAAATCTCGACTTACCTTTGACTTACTTTATTTATACACAAACCAGTAGATCAAACAATAACCTTAAAAAAATGTTGCTCTCAGAGCCCAACGAGTTTTTTCATAATGCCTTCATTTTAGCAAACAGAAGAGCTTTCTTTGTTACCGATTTAAAGGATTACAGTAGGCGCCATTACAGTTTTTAAAGACCCAAGAACTCATAAAAACATTTTCTTATTTAATTCTTATAAAATGCTTAAGTTAGTCTTATATTCAACAAAAATCTGTCTTTCTACTACCATGAACATCAACTAAATTCACCATTTAATCCTTTGTAACATAAATTGTTTTTCAAACATCCTCCACCTTGTTAGCTGCTTTTTTGTTACTCAGTTCAACTAAATGCCATTAATATGCCTTACAGTATCACAGATTGACACTGATAGGGGTCTGTGCCAAAGAAAATAAAGACAAGCCAAATCTCTAATAAAACCTATTTTATTAAGCACAGCGTATAAAGTTACGAGGAAGAGAAATAAAACTTTTCATCACTTTAT
This sequence comes from Enteromius trimaculatus, assembly GCA_032361065.1. Taxonomy (NCBI): domain Eukaryota; kingdom Metazoa; phylum Chordata; class Actinopteri; order Cypriniformes; family Cyprinidae; genus Enteromius; species Enteromius trimaculatus. The sequence continues at coordinate 9,670,933 of JAUMHP010000084.1, forward strand.
CAGCAGTCTACAGTCATTTTTTCAGCCATTAGTCCTGTGGTGCTGGTGGTCTCATTCACATTTGTTCAAAAGGAGACACAGTAGGAGGTTCTTGACCTTTTCCTATAATTGCAGATCTTACTGTAGATTGCTCACCTCCTGATTAGATCTTGGCTATATATCATTTGCAAGGGTTTAATTAAAACCTCTTGAACTTGTGCTTTTCAGGCTTCCAAAGTGTTCCCTGAAATAACTTTATAATACAGTACATTCTTGTATGGAGCAATCATGGAGGGATAATCTACTTTTATGTCAGTCTAATCTCAATTTTTTTTTAACTTTGCACTCAAGACTCATAACATGCTAATGCCGCATTTTTCACAGGATTTTAGTTATGCTGCTCTTTCTGCCAATTAGTATTTTACAAAATGCCAATGAAGTTGAAAATTAAAGTAAAACTTCTTTCTCAATTACTGCCAAATGATAATTAGCATTAATGAATGATCCTAATGAATGGGAAACAAAGCAGAGAGAAGCGAAAGATTTTAATGATCAGGACAAATTGCACAGTGCAATGGAGTATAAACAACAACAAAAAAAACCAACCCCGCTACTAAGGTGTTAATTAACCTGTAAGATGTTCAAATTCGAAGAAGAAAATAAGGTTTTATATTTTCGATACGTTACTGCCCACAAACAGTGAAGCTGCAGATGTTCCTGAGCATCTTGCAGGATTGTGGGTAGCCTCTCAGTGATTCTACTTGGTTGCATTGGTGATTGGTTTGGAGACCAGCAGGTTGCTGAGGGCAGCAGGCTGAATCTCAGCGTCCTGCAGACATTCGGCCATCGAAGGAATCTGGGAGAAGTACTTCCTGGCCAATGCGTGTTTCTGCTTGACGTTACGGATAACTACCACATCGTATGCCTGCAAATGAAAACAGCGGACATTTGTAGGGTGGAACGAATGGCATTGCTCTCAAGCGGTGGGAGAGACAAATGTGTTCTGTAAATGCATTACATGTAAACACCATCTCTAAAACTGAGATTTGCCAGGAGTACAGATGATATTCATGATTTTGAAGTTCTGTCAGATGTAATCGTTGACTAAAGCCTGGTTATGTATTACATTATTTTCCAAATAAAAAAATGTTATTCTGTAATTCTACTTTGTGATTAGATTAGTGCAATTATTGCTTGACTATTTATTACACAGTATCAGAGATTAATCATTTCTTCCAGTGTGAAGAACACCATTCAAGAGCCAAAGTGGCAGCAGTACCTTGTCGATGATCTCTAGTTTGAGATGTGAAGCCGCCTCATCCTTCGTAAGTAGGATGCAGTTCCATGGGCTCCAGTTCAAATGCTTCTCCCAGCGCACAAGCAGTAAATCATGAAGGTCTTTCCAGCCGCTCAAAGCAGACTGAGCCCCCCACAGCACATCCACCAGGTACCGCAGGTCTTGCTCCTAATGAGGACAGGTAATGTCTTGAACACAGCATGAACTTGGTGTTCTATTTCTCTAATAAGTGGACTATACAAATTTATTCCCACATTTTCTACGAAAAGAAACAAACAGCACATTTGACAGATATGTTTAAAAACATGTAGACTCACATGAGATTGAACAGAGAACTGTAGTCGTTTCAGTAACTTAGAAAACCTTTTTTTTCTCTACAGTATGCTAGGGTGGTCCATCTTGATGTTGTTGAAATCACATGACCAATAGTGTCTTTGACTAAGTTAATAAACTACGGCTTAACACTTCCAAACTAAGGCTTAACACTAGCAATGCAACTGACATGTTCAAGGCCCAGAAATGTCTTGTTAAGACATTATTAAAATAGTCCATGTGACATCAGTGGTTCAACGTTAATGTTATGAAGTTACAAAAATCATTTTTGTGCGCATAAAAAAAAAACTTTATTTCTTCTATTCCTGGTGAACCTTTGACAAGCATTCACAAGAGTATCATAACACATGAACGACTGATGTCATATGGACTATTTTAACAATGTCCTTACTACCTTTCTGGGCCTTGAACATGTCAGCTGCGTTGCTAGTGTTAAACCTTAGGCCTTTACAGAGTCTGAAAGCTCTCGGATTACATCAAAAATTTTGTAATTTTTGTTACAACGATGAACAAACTTCTTGGAACGACATTAGGCTGAGTAATTAATGACAGTGTTTTTAATTTTTGGGTGAACTATCCCTTTAGGACATTTATTATTGTTTATTTAGACTCATTTCATGTGATGTGTCACAAGTGGAGGAAATAAGGAAGATTTTCTTTCTATACGCTCGTACGGAATAATGAATGAATAAATGTTACCTGCAGCAGGTAAGTGATTTTGGCCTCTGGGCTGCACTCGGCCTCGGATTCACGCAAACACTTGAGAATGTTCTTGTAAAGAGAGAAGTCTTCTCTTCGACGGGCCTCATTGTCTAAATCCATACAGTGGCGACACAGGCCAACCGAGGATGCGTTAGTCTTCAGAGCAAAGTCAGTGGATGACTGATACTCATTACAGCCACGACACAAATAGATGTTCTTTTTCAGATCAGAAGGGTCCCGAGGGACCTGTGGAGAGCAGGGTAAATAATGAAGTTGGTTTTGAAGAGTAAAAGATGACCAACCAAAACTTGTTTTATTGAAGTGTCTTTAGAACTGGAAGTTCTTTATAGACCTTGTTTATGAAGTTTAGCTTAGTGTTGTAGTCAAAAATTGTTTACTTCAAGACTGAGTGCAAGACCATAAAGACACAGGCTTAAGGGTGAAGAACAGCATTGTAAATATATACATGCACTGCATAGCTCGACATGAGGAAAATACGGTCATGGACTCAAGGACCAAGACTAAGACCATGAAAATATTGTCTAGGACTTGACCCAAGAACCAAAACACTGAAAATATGGTCTTGGACCAACTCAAGGACCATCTCAAACCAACACCATAAAATCTGGTCTTGGACTCTAACTCAAAGACCAAGACCATGAAATTATGGTCTAAGAATTGAACTTATTGAACCATGAAAGTATGATTTTGGACTTGGATCCATACCAAGGCCATGATAATATAGTCTTGAACTTTGAAATGAGGACCAAGACCAATATATTGCTTTACGTCATGGACATGGGAGCATGTGAACTTGGTCTTCACTCAGACTTGACCCTCTTCTGATCTCTCTCTTGACTCAAAAGAGCTAGTTTCGACTGTTTTTGCCACATACCCGCAGAAATTTGGACACCTGAGGGTTGAATGCAGGAGTTTTGATGTACTGGAGAAAAAGGGTGGCTATCCTCTTCCTCAACCCCTCCAGGCTGCTCTTTTTAACACCCCTCATCAGCAGGTCCACTTCCCTGTCAATCAAGTCCACTATATCCTGTGTTAGCTTGCATTTATGTTCCTGTTCACAAGAACAAAAAAAATTAGACTATAAATATAAGCTTCTAGAAAAGTGTTTATACTTTGACTATAGATTTGGAACTGACCTTAATGGTGTGTTTGAGAGTGAGAAGCACATCCAGACGTTCGTCCTTTGTGAACTGAGTCTGGGTGATGCTACTGTACAGGTCTCGCAGCTCCTTGGCTCTGATGGTGAACTGCGTGTCCATCTGCATCACCTTCCCATCAAATGCACGCCATTTCTTTGGTTCTGCACACTGGGAAGAAGTCATACACAACAGTCATTACAATTTCTTTATTTTGTTTTGTTTTTAGTAGAGATGTCTATATTAAGCATTAC
>JAUMHP010000084.1:9712985-9745144 GCA_032361065.1 Enteromius trimaculatus
TGTATATAAATATATATGTTTAATTTTAATAAATACAAATGTGGGGGAAAAAAAAATCATAAACATTTTATTGTATTTTTGCTGTACTGAAAACATACCGAACCATGACACTACTGTACCGTATCTAACCGTGATTTTTGTGAACCGTTACACCCCTATAATATATATATATATATATATGTGTGTGTGTGTGTGTGTAATAAATACACACAGTATACACGCATTGTAAACAAAACTTTTATTTTGGATGTGATTACTGCACCAATTATTATTAATAAACAATAATGATTATTAATAAAGTTTTATTAAGAAAATGTGTAATCATTTATCTCACTAAAATTATTTGATTAAATTTACAATTATTTTAAAGTTTAGAAGTTATTAAATTAAAATGTTATGGCTAGGTTTTTATACATACTGTGGCTAAAAACATAATGGCTAATAAAAAAAGTGTTAATATCAGAATAGGCTAAGTAAGTTCTACAACAAAATTTAAAATGACTGCATTTAATTATATGTAAAAAAAAACAAAAAAACAAAAACAAAAAGGCCTGATATGCTGATATTTTTAGTATGTGAACTCACTGATGTCACAGACCAGTAGCGAATCTTTTAAAAAGTGCAGCATCTGTTATAATGCTACTTTGTTACAAGTCAAAGGTTCATTTGTTATGACCCATGGTTAAAAATACGAGCTCATTGTCTGAACATGTCACTCAGCGTGGAGTGTGAATGGCTTTGACATTGTTCTTCTAAAAAGCTAACTATAGGAGGCCATTAAAATGCCTATTAATGGTTCACTGTGAAGCTGTGGTGTTACCTGCTATGCCAAACGTTCCTCTCATCACAGATCCCATTTTCATGCATCCACTAAAACCAGCGTTACCGGACACAGAGAAGATCCTGCACTTTTCACCCGCTTGCCATTACTGCTTCTACTGCTGGTAATTCTCTGACTCACTGCTTGCTTATGTTTTCCTGTGAGACTTAAAGCTGAAGTGGATAGTTTTTTGATGCTAAACAACTCTAAGCAGCCCAGCACGGCAACACTGTAACCAATAGCGAGAGTGGGGTGGGGCTAACTGTTTGTTCAACCAATGGCAGTTGAGGAGTGTTTAGAAACTTGTTTGAAAACAGTAAATGGCTTTGCAGTTTTGTTTGGTGGCACTAGTGGCAGAAACAATGCTGAAGAAAATGTCAAAAAATAAAAAAATAAAAAAAATCACTCAAACTGGCAAGTGGAGAGCTGTTTATAAAGCCAATTGCTGCTGAGCCTGTATTTTCAGATGACTCATGTGTAAATTGTAAAACCAAAATGAAAAGTCTCTGCAATAAACCGTTTTCGTATTCTGTTTTTAAAGATGGATTTTAAGTGCACGTTACAGTAAATGACTTCTGAATGAAGAAATCAGTTAAATATTCAGTACTATTTTTTCAGCCTGATGTAAAAAGATCCCAGTTTTCACAAATTAATTCTTACAGTTCTTTTATGTAAAGACTTTCCAGTCAAGCGTTTTTTCTCTAAATTTGCATCACCTGTAATGCATTTCTGAAGGACAACTCCATAAATGATTCATAACTTGTGCTCGAAACCTGGTTTACATTAATACTGTTTATGAAGAATGAGAAGGGAATATTTCCATACAATTATGCTATAATTTCCCATGCCAAAAGCTACTAAGTGAGGAACACTGAGAGCGTTGGAAGAACCTTTTATTTTCATTGCAGACGTTCAGATCACATGCCAGTCTGCTTGTTGCCCTTAAGACGGGCAGTTCAAAGAGCGCTTCATTCTTCATGCCATCAAGACTACTCCTGAACAAGCAAAGCAAACACTAGATTCATGATACAACAAACTTTAAAGTGCTGTTAAATCAACAGCAGGGTCGCATATCCTAAGCTGTGGTTTATTAAAACAGACCTCCCAGTTTGAACGATGAAATGCGGTTTGGTACCAAAGGACATGTGGTGTTCAATGTCCACATTATCACACTCCAATCATAATATAAATGGAATAATAACATAAATATATGACAACTGGTGCAAAACCAAACTTTCTGCTTTATTTGTTGGCCTTTTTGCCTTTATATCATAAGACAGCTTAGACAGATGTAAGAACTGGAATGGATGCAGGTCATATTCAGACCCACAAACCACTAAGTCACAGCTCTACAACTACTGCATATTTTTACATAAGCCTATACACACTTCCGCTGCTAGCATTAGCATGACTCTTGAAGATCGTGGGGTGTGTCACACACACACACACACACTCACACAGTCATTGCTAATTGTTGCTATAGTTGACCAGGAGACAGGACGTCTGTAATTTACTTACTGTCTGAATAAAACTCTTCGAAAGGCTTGGGAAAAACAACAAAACACTTTATCGTCATTACACAGGCCATTTGTTAGCACGTTTCACAGCCCAATCTTGGATCCAATATAACCAAAATGACTAAAACACCACTGTTGTCATGGTGTCTCCCCCATCTGCAATGTAACAAGTCAATGTCAGATGAACATTTGCAGTTTCACTGCCCTGACATTATGCTCTCTCACTGTAATCTTCTAAGGATTATACTCTATTTAAACCACTCAGCTGTTCCCAGAGGAACATTTTACTGCTTAAGGTTGGCACTTTCAGCATTTAGGTCGTGAACTCAGCAAGTTTTGAGTTTACATGCACTTTTAAGTTAGCATGAAATGAAAATTCAACTTATCTCTTTTTTAAATGCATGCTTTAAGTCTTCCTGTAAAAAATTGGTTTTGGTCTCAAATTTGAATCAATTTCTCAACCAGACCAACCAACACCATTCCCCCCGCTGACGTATGTTGAATATCCATGTAACCGGGCTGTTTTGGGTCACCATTGAATTCCATAGTATTTTCTTCCTACTATGGAAGTCAATGTTGACCAAAACATCCTGGTTACAAATGGTTTTTTTTTTTCTAATTATCTTCTTTTGTGTTCAGCTGAACCAAGAAATTCATAAAGGTTTGGAACTACTCTAGGGTTAGTAAATCATGACAAAATTGAACTATTCCTTTAAACCCCACCGCCTTACGACTGTACTGTTTTACTTTCAACATCAAGCTCACATTAACTTCTACCTCCATCTAATCAACAACTGATGGATAGAACCAAGTCTCCAACCTACAATTCTTTCAATCATTTATTTAATTCACATGAAAGAAAAACTGCCACTACTTTCATTTTTTTCCACAACAAAGCAAAATTTAATATTTTTAAAATGGCATGCAAGCGTGTGATTGAAACGGTACCAATCCAGTTTTCAACGTAAGACAATGTAAGACTGTAAAGCTAAACTTGGTTAGCATAAATCTGACAAAAACTCTTATTTTACAAAAAACGTTTCAATTAAGACCTCTAACTTTTGCTTGTATGGTTGTAGACAAATCTAAAAACTATTTGAGACACCTCGACCAAATGGAGACATTGTGGAGGTATCAAATGGAGACACTTAAGGTATTAAAGGGATAGATCTCCCAATTAATTTATTCCTCTTCAAGCCAAGCCATTCTAGATGTATATAACTTTCTGCTTTCAGACCATTACAATCTGAGTAAAAACTAAAATATCCTCGCTTTTCTAAGCTTTATAATGCCAAAAAAGTGCATCCATCCATCCATTCATCATAAAAAGTGTTCCACTCAGCTCCGGGGGGTTAATAACGTGAATCAATGCATTTGTTTAAGAAAAATATTCATATCGTATAAAATTAACTGTCAAACATACGTTGGATGACGTGGATGGATGCACTTCATTTTCCTTCAAAACCTCAACAGCCATTCACTGCCATTGTAAAGCTTGGAAGAGCCAGGATATTTTTTTTCATGTAATTCTGATTGTATGCATCTGGAAGAAGAAAGTCACACACACCTAGGCTGCTAAAGGGTGAATAAACCATGGGGTAATTGACATTTTTTGTGAGAACTATGCCTCATTTAAAATCTCATTTGTGATTTTTCTTTCTTATGTGGAGGGGAAAAAAATTAATGTGTGAGGGAGAGTTCCTCAATGGTACACTGCCAGAAAAACGGCTCCCTGACCACTTGGTCTGGCAAACGGCCCTGAGGTCTGGAATCTGATGACTGTGCTCGACTAGACCTCACTGGTTTCTCCACAGTTCTGCAGATCCCCCTCATTCAGCATCAATATAACCTCGCTTTCCAACTCTTATTCACCCAAACACTCTTTACTGTATCATAGTTTGATCTTCTCTTTTTAGACATTTAGATCCAAATCAAGTCCAACAGCAAAAGTTTCAAGTTTCTAAGCGTTAACGGATCTCACAGGGTTTACAGAACAAAGAGGCTAACACAGATTAAAACCAGACCAGAGTAAGAGGAAGGAAGTCTGTTAAAGCAAGTTTCACCAGGAAAAAGCCCAACTTTTTGGACTTAACATGTTTCCATGTGCAGTTTGGACACTGGAGTTACATTGTTTTTGTGCATGCCTGCATGACAAAATCAGTAACTGAATATTTGAAGCATCACCGTGAGCAAAAACAGCGAAGTCAGCCCGATCTCATGCAATTCGCACATATTTTACGAGGTGGCTAATTTGCATTTTTGTTAAATTGTACATATTTCACAAACAAACATACAGCCCTATAAGTTGGGTGTACCCCTACCCACCCCTAAACCTATCTGTCACTAGGTTTCAGACAAATCATACAAAGTCATACGAGTAAGGTTAGCCAAATTAGCCATCTCGCAACCATGTACAAACTTTCTGTAAGGTCAGCTGTAGTACTGTAAAACTATAGTACTGTAGCAAGCCAGTCGTACCCTAGGAATAGATCTGTTATATTGGCTAAAGTCACGAGAGGTCAGAGAAGTGAACACATTCTCCAGTGATCCAAAGTGCTGGCCCAACACAACCTCCTCATTCCCTCAACTGTGGGAATGTGGTTTTCTGTTGAAGTACGCCAACCTCCTCCACCTCATCTCCCGCCGTTGAATAAACTCATCTTGAATAAATTCATTTTCACTTTAACTGCACTATGAGGAGGCCGGACAGTGGCAAGAAGTCAGTCCAGAACACAGCATCCGGCACCCAGTGGATCTAAAGTAGCTTTTCTCAGTGTGTTGGTGGTCCTGGTTAGTCATAATGAGATTTTATTTTCCTGAATAAGTAGATTTTGTTAGCTTTTCCACATAAAGACCAGGGGCCCGTTCCATAAACCAAGATTAGAGTTTTTTGTTCATTAAATATAAGTTTTTGGTTTTTTAAAAACCAAGCAGCCATCAGCAGCCGATCAGAAAGTGTTTGATCACTTTAGCCTTCTCAAACCATCACGACACGTCTAAAATAAAACTCTAGATATGCCCACTAAAACAGTTCAAGCCTATAACAAATGTTTAGATGTATAATATTAAATGTGGGATATGTTTGTGCGGAGATGCTGAAGTGCACTGAGCAGTGATGCAATCACTTTCATTTGTTCAGAAACAAAATAGCCTATGACATCAATTTAAATGTCCATCATTAAATACAACGTTTAGGGAGACTTCATATAGAAAAACGATAGATTTTTTAAATCCTTTATAACTGAGATGTTCAGAAGGTATTTAACAGCGCTGCCGCACACTAAAGAATTTCCTAGTTTCTATATGTTCATTTAAGTCATATTATGCAACTAACCGCAATGAACGAGTCTTAATATAGTCCACGCTCGAGCCCTCATAATAAGTTTTCCAGAATGCACAGGCTGAAGTGACTTAATAGTTATGGAAAAAATTAATAATTATAATAATTATAAACTAATGTTTTCTTAGTCGCACCTTTATAGAGAAATGCAATCCGTTTCGATATGTTAACTAAATCGTGGCAGGTTTAATTTGTTTCTTATTTTAGTCATGTCTTAAAAATGGGAGCGAAATACAGTGCCTCACGTTATACTAAAATAAAGGAAAGAATTCATAAAACACTCAGTAGCCTACTTTCTTAAGAAGTGAGTATTTTTAAATAATAAAGCGAAGGTAACGAATAAAAAGTCTGTGCGTCACACAAATATACGCTGTTTTAATCAAATGAATTTAAAAATATTAATGAGAAACATACTAGTAATGAATATTAATTTATATATAATTTATATATTAATTTAATGCATTTTGTGAATATTAACTTCAGTTTTTTTCTTTTCTTTCATTTTCCGCTGACTGCTGCCGTCAAATATAACACATCAGCGAGGCAAAGCTGACGGCAATTTGCTAAAACATGCTTTGAAGCGTTTGTTTGATAACTTATGGGTAAACAGCTGCAAGTGCACTCTACAGCGCCGCGGCGGCGGTACCTGAGACAGTAAAACGTTCATTCTGGTTGTCCACCATCTGTAACTAAACATTTTTAAGTTTTCAAATGCACATGAAACCAACATTAATACAAAAAGTGTATTTCTAAGAACTGTTTTCCATATTTATTTATTTTTTACTATGAACAGTCTTTTACATCACTGACCCATTTGTTGACTGCCTCTTGGTATCTTTTATTATGAAACTATATACACAACAAAGAGACCATGCACAAAGTGCAAGGCCTTTAGTTTGAAAATTGTGTACACCAAGACAACATGCCTCCACTACCCCTACGCTCTGACCTAGACCCTATCATTATACTGAACGCCTTCCATAGCAGATGACTTGGTGACTCTTGGCTGTCAACAAGCCACTCCATTCAGCTAACTTCCTCATGCTCGGATAACAACACAAAATCTCTACAAGATCTAGAAAGTTATTATCAAGATTCCATACAGCAACTGAACAGTCACACTTATTTAAGAGACAAGTACGATTTTCTCATACTTCGTTTGAGAAAGGTAATCAGCATCCCCTGTTTATCTCAGTTGTGGGCCAGGGATCTTAAGGAACCCCATAAATGTAGCGACAGCTGCACCACAGGACTCATGCACTGTCTTTAAATTAGGGTTGAAGGGAGTGTTTTCCAGAAAAATGTGCTAACAAAGTTTGGGGGCTATAACTTTCACATGGTAATTTAGCACGGTTTGCCATAGGAATGCAACTAATGCTTCCAGAGATCACACCATGAATATTTGCAGTTAAATTATTGCAGTGTGTTCCATTTCCAACCAAAACTGGGGTCATTTGTGTATTTAGTAGGGGTGTTCGGTTCCGTTTTTTTTGGAGTCGACTCCGACTCCCGACTCCAAAATAAGGAGTCGGGGTCGACTCCAAAAAAAAACGACTCCTCGATTCCATTTAATTTAAATAAAAATAGAAATACATTTGCTCCTAGAAAATCACATCAACCACCTGCTGTAAGTACAAACATAATATTTACACGCGAAGTGTGTTCTGGGTGTGTAGTGGCTTCAAATAGTCACTTAAAACGTGTTTTATGTGCTGATCCTGCGTCAGTGAAAACACGTTCATATAGAGGCATAACGTCACGTTTATGTAAACATGCATCCTTTTAGGCGGCGAACAACAGCGGTTACTCTATTAAGATTTTTTTACATTTTAACACGGAAATTAAGTTTACATGGGTTGAATTTAGCAAGGAATTTGAATTAATATTAGTATAAATATACTAAGTGTTGGACTTGAAAAAAACACTCGACGCTGGGAGTCGATTCCTGACCTGGAGTCGATTCCGACACTAGGGCTAGTGAGAGTCGAGGAATCGACTCTTTTGGAGTCGACTCCCCATCTCTAGTATTTAAGCATTGAAAAATTTTAATGTGTGAACATAAATGCATAATACTCATGGTAAAGTCCAGGAACATAATACAGAGTCGTTTCATTACAAAACTATACTGAGATGGATTAAACTGGGCGAGAAAGTCTAAAAGGATGCATCTGACTACTAGATAAATACATACAAATAGATGCTATTGCCAATTTGTTTACTAATCCGTTCTAATTTTTAAAGTTTGTAGTATTAATATTTTTTGTTTTATTCAGCACTCTGATTAGCAATTGCATTCGCTAAGGACAGATTGTTAAAATCCAGGATAATAAATATTTCCACTGCCAATATTAAAATTCTATCATACTATTTTGTATACATAAAATACAAATAAGACACTAAAACAAGACATTTTAAGTGTTAACATGTGAATTTAAAATTTACAATATAATAATATACAATTAACTTAGTACCTCTAATAAAGTAATTGCATTAAATTTGCATAAAATGACCTGAACGACTTTACCAAAGTAATTTGTGATTCAAAAATCTTTTTTTCCCCCATAAAAGCACCACTCACATATTAATTACAAATTAACCATAAATTCTGCGGCATCATGAAACGGAAGTAACCTCTAAACGATTGCGCCTCCCGGTTTTGTGACTCCCATTCACTTTTATTTTCGTTTGAATTAATTCAGGCAATTTGAATTAGTAACTACTTTACTCATAAGGTAAATTGCTGTAACAAGTTTACCTTTATTTTTAAAAACAGCCTTTGCCTAAACATGACCTATATAGGGTTCCCTACTCCCCCAAAAAAGCCCTTTTAATTCCTGGATGTACAGTATAATGTTTTGTGTTCATTTACAGCCACTAGTTATACTTCTTGGCAAATGTCTACTATACAGCCACAAAAGACAGTGACTAAGAGACAAAAACAAGACAATCACAGGCCACAAGGGACAGTAACTCAAGCAGGAAAAATGCTCCCGGAGCTTCAACAAGGCTTGGTTGCGTCTGTAGTGTATTAGGATCCCCTGTGAACACAGCCAGGTGATTGGAGGATGGCATGACCGTCTAATGCTGAGTGATGTGGATGAAGGTAAGACGCTGTGCACAGTGTCTAGAGGATCAAATGCGCGCGCACACACACGCAAATGTACTTTCACGTACACACTCAGTCAATGGGATTTAGACTGAAGTCCTCCCTCCCCGTTTCTCTATTCTAAACGCAGTGTTGTGGTTCTCACTGTGGCTCTGTGGTTGTTTTCTCCTCCCTCTCAGGAAACTCTCTGTCTCTCTCTCTCTCTTCCCTGTGTATATAAGTAAGCAGTGGGTAGGCTTTTTAGCAGACACAGAAAAACTATGCTAGAGTACTGTAGATGCAGAGAGGTGTGTGTAGTGTATCGTCAGCCGTATGTGACTGAAGCAGCGGCGTGGGATCTACAGGTGAGTGACCTCTAATTACTGTGACTCAATATTTTATATATATACACACACACACACACACACACACACACACACACACTTCACATGACCCTGTTGACATCAGGACACTCTGAAACAAAGAACATGACAAAAGTAGACACATTCCATCTTCTTATAGCATTTCTAAAATTGTTGTCTGAGCTGTTCTCAGTTAAGTATACTCTGTAATTCAGTGTTTTCTTTTCAGCACATACTTTGTATTCAGACGTAAGTGAATGTTTCAAATGACTGTAGCTAAATGCGTTGTGTTAACTTAAGCAATAAGATTTTGGCTATTAACAAACAATTAACTATGATTTTTGTCTTAATGTTGCTGCTTAGTAACAGTAAAGTGGTTGTTAAGTTGAGATATTGGTAGGATTAGGGATGTAGAATATGATCATGTAGAATACGTGCTAATAATCAGCCAATATGTTACAAATCGGCATGCTAATAAGCAACTAGTTAATAGTGAGAATTGGTACTACAGTGCTACAGATTTTCGCCCTCTTTCAAAAAGTAGATGCAAAGATGTTTACATTGGGTTTTGAAGACAATAGGAATGCACAATACTTTGAGTGCCAAATGCATTATTAGCCGATATTAGAGGTTTTTTAAATTATCGGTACTGATATTGAATGTGTAATCGTGCTAATTTTCTCTGCTTTTACATTTGTCATCATTTTATGCTTACTTGATATAAATATCTCAAAACACTAAATTTAATATCACTGTAAACATTTACAAATCTCAAAATGTAATTTTTAAATACGGTTTAGTATTCCTAAATTGAAAAACAGTATTGAAAACAATATAAACTGTAAATTTTAATAAGGTACAAATACATTTAATACATAAATGAAAGAATTTGTAAAGTTAGATATCAATTGAACAAAATCTTTGATTAAAATTAGTATAGAGTCATATAGAGCTGTTATCAGTTCAAATTAATTTTTAAAATGAATGCAAAGCGTAAAGGGGATTTTTAACACTGCTACTATTTTGAATGGGAAAGTTGTAGGGCAGGACCTCTCCGCAAAGGAAGTCAAACGAAAGAAAACCTAATTAGCTCATTCCAAATATATGTGTTCCTCAAAGGGTTTAATTTAAAGTTTACTGTCAGGAAATGTGCCGTGGCACCACCGAGGTCTTTGAACAGTGGCTCTGTAAATATTTAGGAGTTAGTTAATCAGAGGGAAGGGTTTACAGATGAGATAAGGCACTTCCGGATAAAAAGCCCCTCTTGGGTCATGGCCAGTGATGCTGAAGAAACTAACCGCCTCTAATGTCAACTTTTCCCAGGAGCCCGTGATTACGGTGAAGACCTATGGTAAAACGAAGTGTCATTATAATGTAGCATTTCATTGTCAGCAGAACTCAAAAGCAGCTTACTGTGCCAGCAAGTGCCCAAAATACGATTCTTTGATCCCGAAGAGATCACTTAATATCCTGACTACCTAAGAGAAAACAATCCACCTCAAACCAAAACACGCTTTCAGATTAACCTGACGTAGATCTCTGTTTGGTTTCCACTGTGATTAAGATAATCCTTTTAAGGCTTTGTTTAACATTCGAGCATCAAACGCAGCAATAAATAACCAAATTAGACCTCTTATCTGTGATCTTACTGTGTGATCTTTGGATTCAAATGACTTTGAGGAAAGTTCAAATGGAAAATATTAGTAATGACAATAAAAACTAAGGATGTCAAAGAATGTCATCTTGTTTAATTTGAGGCAAACCAACGATTAAATGGGAACACTTGCCTCACGTCGTCCTTAGAGCCACAGATATTAAACCACACATCTTCTGAGGAGCCCTGAGGTTTCTTTATGGCGATTCAAGAAACCTTTCTGTCTCCCGTTGTAAATCTGGCTCAGTCATATTTATGTTTTCAATTTGGATCGAATTCACATTTGGATGGGGCTGAATGAAGTCGCATCGCAATCCAAGCATCAGGTCGAGACTCTTTTTGTGGTTTCTCTGAAGCCGTCGCCGAAAATGTTTCTGTAAAAACCACTCTCACTGAGCCACATGTATCTTAATTATTGCCAGAGAGGGTTGAGGGTTTGAGGAAGCTTAAAGATAAATACATCTATGTGAAATACAGTTACAATAACTTTAATTCTCCAAGATTTTTCATTGACGGCTAACCCTAAAGCTTCATGGAAAGTTTTATTCATTCACCCAATTGAATTCCCCCTCATACTTAGCCATGATCGCATGTGGGATGCTTCCTTTTCTGCATTTTTAACAACCTTTGTCAGAAGCCATGGTATTATAAATAACATCCTTTATACATTATAAGTGATCAAAGGCATGAACAAATGTCATGAAGATCATCTGTGAAGCTCGATGCAAAGCAGAGGTCTTATTATGCAGGATGTTTAATTCTTCCCCCTCATGGCACGGGCCCGGCGCCAGCCCCGGGGGAAAAAGGAGCTATGGCGCTCTCAGCCAGGCTCTTTCCACTCAATAACACAACCACCACGGGGCTCCACAATCTGCCTTCATCCGCAACATTCCACACCATACCTCATTTTTTAACCTCTGATTTAGCACATGACTGGCATTAATAACCTCCAGATACATGTGTTACTGCCATGCTTGTAATGATTGGTTCCATGCCTTATTCTTCGAGAAATTGAGACTCTTGATTATCTGGTACTAAAAAACATCCTGTAACGTTTTTAACG
The DNA here is from genome assembly GCA_032361065.1 of Enteromius trimaculatus. NCBI lineage: Eukaryota > Metazoa > Chordata > Actinopteri > Cypriniformes > Cyprinidae > Enteromius > Enteromius trimaculatus. The sequence goes on from JAUMHP010000084.1 coordinate 9,724,827, forward strand.
AACTTGGAGGCTGTTCCTAAAACCACAAATTTCAAATTTTTCACAATTCACAATTAAAAATAATGAAAGTCAGATGAGAGGTTTAGGACCGTGCTTTGCATACATTAGTGAATACATTAAAATAATGAAAAGAAAATTAACCATTTGGGGGAAAAAACAGAGAAAATAATGACTTTATTTTTGCGAGGACACCAAATGTACCCTCAATTATAGAATAACCCATATATCTACTAAGATTCACCTTTAAACCAGCATTAGCCATGAGAAAAGCAAAGAGTATTTGTTTGTATATACCAGTTGGCTATATGCAATGAAATTCATACCATTTTCCCATTGTCTTGTCTTTTAATGCTCTAGCATGCAGATAGGACATCTGGCAAGGGTAGCTATGATTATGGCTATGTGGGCGCCACACTGGTGAGAGTATGTGGCTGGATTTGGCCATTACCCTTGTGGTTAACTGTTGGTTTGACTGATGACTGCAACCCCCAAAAGTAACATTTGACTCATAATCAAACCAAGCTGAAGCACAAAATGTTATGTTTATGCTTGACCTCTCCCTGCTTTGCACAGCTAACTTGGCTTAAGACTTAAGGCAATAGACCTTCACGTCCATCTCAAAGATGAACACCTGAGCTACTTTAGACATTATCTAATGTGTCAGTAGCAAAAATGCTTATTGTTGTGTACCGTTTATGTTCGTCTAGTGAAATGGAAGTTTTCTACATTTTCCATTTGGCAAGCTGCTGCATTTTAGCTACATTTACTCAAGTCATAATTGTTTTTATTTGGTATTGGTTGCACAGTCTACTGTTAGCCATTTAGCCACTTGCTTTAACAAACCCGCATTCAGGTTTGGCTCAGTCCTGATATCTAAACTTCCTAGAACTCAATCAATTCCCAATGGATACAATCAAGTTCACTCCCATCCTATCTTTTGATTAACTACTGTATATATCCTGTTTTACGCCGAATATCCTATATATCCTGTTTACAATTGCCATTTCATATTATGCTATAGTTTAACTTAAGACTTTCTTTTAAGGTTAACAAGTGCACGGTTTCAAATCATGCATGGACTGCTAAAATAACTACCTTGATTGCAAGTCGCAGTTGATAAATCATGCTAAAGGTAAACGTACTAGTTATTGGACAAACACTGTATAACTCTGTGTGCTACTTACCTTTTTTTGTCCCTCACAGGATGATTGACAGTTGCCTGTGCTGAGTCACGTAGCAGAATGCCCGGTGTGCCCTGCGGGGCATTGCAACACCACACTGTGCCCGTAGCCTGTGCCATCATCTGTTCCTGGCTGCTGATCCTTGTCCATTCTGCCTTTTGCCAGAAACCTGCAAAGCTGCCTCTGGTGGGCCGCAAGCCTTTCCTGGCAGCCTGGAACGCTCCACTGGATATGTGTATGTTGAAGTACAACATCAACGTCAGCCTTGATCTTTTCCAAATCAGCGGCAGTCCACGAGCTGTCCACACGGGCCAAGATGTCACCATCTTCTATGCCAACCGCCTGGGTTACTACCCTTTCTACAACGAGCAAGGGGTTGCCATCAACGGAGGCTTACCTCAGAACAGCAGCCTTGAAGCGCATCTTAACAAAGCCCGAAAAGACATAGCGCACTTCATCCCTTCGGAAGACTTCCGTGGCCTGGCTGTGATCGACTGGGAGTTCTGGCGGCCTCAGTGGGATCGTAACTGGAACAAAAAATACATTTACAGACAGCGCTCAAGCGAGATGATTGCACAGGCTTACCTTAATGTGACCGACAAACAGGTGGAAGAACTGGCACGCTTGCGCTTCGAGAAGAGCGCCAAGGAGTTCATGCAGGGCACGCTGAAGCTCGGTACACAAACTCGTCCGCACGGACTCTGGGGTTTCTACCTCTACCCTGACTGTCACAATTACAATGTACATGAACACGACTACAACGGCACATGCCCCCAACAGGAGAGCAAACGCAATGACCAGCTGTTTTGGTTGTGGAACAGCAGCACTGCCCTCTTCCCAGCCCTCGCTATTCGCAAAAGCCACAAGGACAGCATTCGCAACCTGCACTTCTCACAGAACAGGGTACTGGAGTCACTGCGACTGGCCTCCCTTACCTCATTGCCCTATGAGCTGCCTACATATGTATACACACGCTTGGGGTATAGAGATGAGGCCATGACGTTTCTGAGCCAGGTAGGAGCATATACTCAATCAGAAATCTAAATTAAACAAGATCAAAGTTGGGGAATCATACACAAGTCCTCAATACAACTGTATCACACAGTCAAGAACAGGGGTCCTGGAGGGCCGGTGTCCTGCGGCGTTTAGCTTCATCTTGCCTCAACACACCTACCTGGAAGTTTCAAGTATATGTAGCAAGACCTTGATTAGCTGCTTCTGGTGTGTTTTATTAAAAGGAGCTAAACTCTGCAGGACAACGTCCCTCCAGGACTGCGTCTGGTGACCTCTGGTCAAGAAGAATCTCTGTTTGAATTTTGGTGATAATAAAGTTTTCACCAAATTTCATTTTTTTTTTTTTTAGCATTTTGGGACTAATTCTAACATTTCAAAAGGGCTAATGGCCTGCAAGGTTTAGCTCCAAACAGCTCCATCACACTTTCCTGAAAGTTTTTAGTTCACCTGTAGAACTTGATTAGCTGGATCAGTGTTTAATTGGAGTTGGAGCTAAACTTCTTCAGTAAAAGGCTTGTTTAGAGTTTAAACCAGTGGTCTCAAACTCTATTCCAGAGCTGGAGGGCCACAGCTCTGTCCAGTTTAGCTCCAACCCTACTCAAACACACCTGATCCAGCTAGTCAAGGATTACTAGAAACCTCCAAGCAGGCGAGGCTTTGGCCCTTTTGAGTTTGAGACTTCTGCTCTAAACACAAAAACAAAAGCGTCTAAAAACAAGAGCGCCCTCTTGTGGTCCAGCAGAACAAACACACATAGTTACTTCAGTGAAACTAGGAAACTTTCATTGCAATGATGTTATTTACATTCAATTCTTTATTCATTTTCATTTCACAGACAGACTTGATGCATACAATAGGAGAAAGCGCTGCTTTGGGTGCTGCAGGATTTGTCATTTGGGGGGATCTTAACCTAACCTCTTCAAGGGTGAGATTTTTAACACCATTTGATACACCTAAAATATCCTAAAAACATCTGTTCACAGGTATAAAACAAGATAAAATTCCTAGACAAGGGATTTTCAAGCTTTTCCTCCTAGAGAAACCCAGAGACCCACTGTCCTGCTAAGTTTAGCTCCGAATCTAATCAGACACACCTAAAGTAGTTAATTAAGATGTTTATAAAGTCTTAAATATTGCCGGCAGGTTTGTTGGAATAAGCAAATTTCTAAAGGTGATCCATTGTAAACCTTTAGACTTAAAAGTCACCTATACAAGTTAAGATAATTTAGACAATTATGCGGTTATTATGACAAAGCAGTTTATTTCCAAACTTTTTTTTTTCTTAACAGAAATTGGGATCCTTGATATAATACATTAAACACAATTTATTTTGGTGACTCTATAAGTTACAAGAACCATATGTTTGCAATTAAAACCAACTGGGGTTTTAATTTGACCACCTTATTTTGGGGTCTGGGGCATCAACAGGTTTGAAAAACCCTGTTCTTGATATTTTCTGTAGCAGCGATATTTTAACACGAGAAACTGGAGTGCATGATTGCAGTGTAGTGTGACATTTACATCGATTTCTGGTTCAATACGTAATGCATTAATAAACTTGCCAGCAAAGTTTCCTGAAGTATAATGCCAAAGTTTTAACTTACTGTAACTTCCTGTGTCCCCTCAGCAAAACTGTTCCAAGGTAAAGGCATTTCTGAACCATAGACTGGGGCAGTACATCACTAACGTTACCCGGGCAGCAGAAATCTGTAGCGAGTTACTGTGTCAGTCCAATGGGCGATGTGTCCGTAGAGACCCACAGGCACCACACTACCTGCACCTGAGCCGCGGCAGCTATCAGATCCTGTCCAATAAAAACGGCACCTTCACCGTGAAAGAAAAGCAATCCAAGTACGAGCAGCAGAAGCTGGCCGCCAAGTTCCGCTGTCACTGTTATCAGGGGTATGAAGGAGAGCGCTGCGATAGCATAGAGCCGGAGGAGACAGAGGAGGACAACATGATCAAAGAGGATGTGGAGGAAGAGGAGGACAAGAAGAAACCAGAGGTCTACACAGACATACAGGATAGTGCTATGCCTTTACAAAACGCCTTCATCCTGACTCTTTTACTCCTTATGTTGAACTTTAGCTGTATTTAGAGGTGAAGTGTGCATTTTCTGCACCACTAACATCATCAGGGGGCCGTTTCATAAAACAAAATCACCAACCAGCCAGGTTTCTTTCAATAAGTCTGACTTATTTTGAACTAAATCAACTGACAATAAGTCAGGCTAACTGAAAAAAAACAAAACAAAACAAAAAACACGGCTGTTTAACTTGTTTTATGAAACCCAAACACTCCCCCTGTATGCCATTGGTTAAACAAATAGCCCCGCCCCCAACTTACATAATTCATTAGGATACTATTGGCTTGCTCAGCTGGTCAGATTCACAGAGAAATGTTTTTAAAATGCTACAGAGCCAGTTTACAATAGTGATCAACCAAAAAAAAAAAAAAAAAGATGTATATAACAATTTCAAATAACTCTATTTGCTGCAATTAATTTTTGTCATGGATGGCAACTAGTCTAGACCTTTTTGTAATTTTTGCATATCTCTTTCAGATCTGAAAAATGACACACTTCACCTTTAATGAAAAGTGGCTACAGAGCCACATTGATGGCACATCATAACTCAGTCAGGTTTTAATATTTGTGATTTTTGCAATAATGAAAAATGATAGATGTTACAGGTGCTGTATGCTGTTGTAGAAGAGATTGCAAGCCTTTTTTGCACAACCTTCAGTCTGAATATTTTTTAATAACTGTTCTAGACGAATGCTCAATGATTGTTAACTGTTTTCTGACAGGAAGGGTTAGATCTATGCAGTTTTTACAAAGCACTGACACAAAGATGCTTCCTGTGATGTGTACTAGCAAGTTTATCACTTAGAACAAAACTTGCTATCAGAGCATTTCAAAGTCAGGGAGCGCTGGGTATTTAAAACTTAGCTAAATGAGGTAAGACATTTTCCACACATTATATAAACATGTCATGCTTTATAATCGGCCAAATGTTACAGGTTTTAAAAAGCTACATACCAAATAGCTACACTTAAAATCATAATATAGAAATTCATCATTATTTGAAGTCAGTTGTGCTAGTAGAAAATAATCTTTACCCTAATAGTTAAAACCATGATAAAATAAAATGTGCCTCAATGTATATTTTGAAAAAAGGGAAAACAGATATTATACATGAATAATACTGTTACTATAGAAATTTGTATAAAATACAGTTCAAATGGGAAGTTTGTCATTATATCATTATACGAAACAATTAATCTTTCTGTCTTTCATCGTATTTTAAGCTTTTATCAATATTGCACACTAGAATAAATCATTGTACTCATCATATTCATGATGAGAAAACTCAGTGGACACAACCAGAGTCGAAGCTTTTCATTATGTTGTCCCCCAAGTTCCTGAAATGTGTGTGAAACCAAAGATTATGAAGATGTATGTTTACACATGTACGTCTGCATTAGCTAACTGCAGAACGCTGTGGTGCGTGAAAACATTATGATTGTATGTTAAACTGTGTCTTTTTTTGCTCTTGTTTGAATGAAGCCAGAATGATTGAGACTGAAAACAAAGTAAGGTAGTATACCTCAACATCTTTCATTACTTTGAATACTTTAATTAGCAGAATCTGCAAACTGTAATAGAGGTCTATATATTGTCTTACATGTCCAGTTTCAGGATCATCAGACCATGTTTTAGCACTATCTTAGGACCCGTTGTAACTCGTTATGCTGCATTTTGTAGCATGTAGTTTGTACACTATTATCAAAGCCTTCATTATTGGTCAGTGTCTTTTTTTTTTTTACCTCAGTGCTAAAGTAATGATGCTCAGTGCAAAATAGGTATTTTTTATTAATCTAAAAATCAGTCATTTATGCAATGTGTTACTCATTACTTGATTTAAATGTTTATTTTTTCATTAAGCAATACCATTAATCAAATACTCGAAGACAAATGTTGCTTGAGTCTTGATGCACTGCAAATAAAGGATTGTAACCTGGTCTTGATTCTCATTGTCAAAATCTTGGAACGCCTTCGCAAATTCTTTGCATCTAGCGAGATGTCTTTTAAAATTTGTCATCCAATTTAATCGGAGTTTCAACTAAGCCACAAATACATCAATTTTCAAACAAAGGCTGCTTACATTTGAATCCCTTTATCAAAAATGACATTTAAATATTCATGGTGCACATAATAAAATGTATGTGATTGCATAAATTGTAGAGCTGCCCCTTTTGGGTCATCATCTGGTCACATTACCCAACTTCTGTTGAGCTTCAACTGGCAGATGGCATTACACTTTGCTTGATAACCTTGGGGATTCATTTTGCCCTTGATGATAGCAAGCTGTCCAGGCCTTAAGGGAGTAAAGCAGCCCCGATAACCCCTCCACCATATTTTACATTAAAGTGGGGGTTGAAGTTTTGACACGCACAAAAAAAAAAAAAAAGATAAAAAGGTAAATACAAAAAGTTCAAATACTTTACCAAACACAATCTTCTACTGTCTCTACAATAACCTTAAGAGTCTCAATAAGGTCTAAACTCAAACATCATTTGCTTTTGCCAGTTTAAATAATAAATATAATTAAATATAAAGCTGATTCAGGCCTAGGTGACCTGTTCTTTAGGAAATTGTTTTTAAAAGTAACCAGAGAACATATTGATCATTTCTAACTACACTAACGCTTTTCCAGTTACATGCAACAAGCAGTCTTGCATTTTTAAACATTGACCTCTGCTAATATTTAACAGGAACCTGAGCGAGCTACATTTAATTCTTGCTACAGGAGAAACCCATTTGACTCGGTAAGATACTCATAATTTCTAAACCTCAAACTAAACTGAGAATATGGATTTTAATCAAAGACATCTCCTAGGTCCATATATTTCTGATGTTTTGTAAGAAAGCTTTACACAAGAATGTTTGAAATAAAAATGCATACTATTTGTCAAACTGTACTAGCAAAGATCATTTGAATATTTCAGGGTTTGCTTCTGCAATGTTGTATTTTATTGTGCCAAAACAATACTGCTCCACAAATGTTTTGCTCATTTCAAAATATATTTTTATTCTCAATCATTGCACGCAGATGGGAGACCAAAGGAAACAATGGTTGCCATTTTATCCCTTTCTCTTCATTACATTCGGGCACCTTATCACATCACTGTCTCCTCCACCAACAGTAGCTCCTCTCTTCCATAGGCCTTTTGTGCTGTTATGGAATGCACCCATTTCTAAATGCCAACAACTAAAGGTCCCTCTAGATTTATCGCTCTTTCAGTCCGTCACCACACCGGCCAGGCAACGCAATCAATCCCTGACCCTGTTCTACAAAAATCGAATTGGCCTTTACCCCTATGTAGACCTCCACTCGTTGAAAGAGTATAATGGCGGTATACCGCAGAGGGGCAACCTGTCTGCAAGTTTGGATAAAGCTAAGGAAGAGTTTACCCAGTACATTCTGGACTCAACCGCTGGTCTCGCTGTCATGGATTGGGAAGAGTGGCTTCCAATGTTTGACCGGAATGTGGACGCCAAGGAGATCTACAAGGAGCTGTCCATCAACTACACCCTCCAGCAGAATTCTTCTCTTGACCTGCAACAGGCTTCCAGCGATGCCAGACTACAATTCCAGCATGAAGCCAGACGTTTCATGGAAGAAACTCTGAAAATGGGAATCAACCTTCGACCTCTGCATTTGTGGGGCTATTACTTGTTCCCAGACTGCTATAACTATGACTTTCAGGAGTCAAACTATACAGGTATGTGCTCAGAGCGCACAAAACAGCTGAACAACGAGCTGCTCTGGCTGTGGGAGGTTAGCACTGCCCTCTACCCATCAGCATATCTGCCCCTGTCTGTGAGCGGAAGCAGGAGCGCTGCGCTGTTTGTTCGTCACCAGGTTCAAGAGGCGCTGAGAGTGGCAGCCCTGCCAAAACGTCACCACAATACACCAGTCTACGTCTATCTACGACCACTCTTAAGAGACCAAAAGGAGCTTTACATGAATGAGGTACACGATTTAAATAAAATAAATCCATAAAATTTAGGGTAAAAAAGCATCTGTGGTTGCCGGAATTTGACCATAAAAAATATGGCTACAACATTTTAGGTTTTACAGTTTTTAATTAAATTTACAGTTAAATACCGTGATTATATTAACTGATATAATGATAATATACCAACCAAAGTACTGAAATCTGTTTTGTACCAAATGCAGGAAGTGATGAAAAAAGTCAAATGATGAACCAAAGCCCATCACAAGCAGCTTTAAAATATAAACATATCTAGAAAGTGCTCAGCGTCATTCACACTAACACTAAACACCATCATGGTGAGACTCATTAAACTGAAATATGAAATAACCATTAATTTAACAACATTACATGTAATATACAACCCTAATAAACATAACTGATAAGAAAGTTATAGTTTCATATTCCACTGCGAGGCTGATAACGAATTCAATTCAAATGTGTCAGTCGTTGCCGTGATAACACAAATGTTTACATACAACACAGCGTTATGGAGGATGATCAGAAATTTATTTCGATTTTATTACTAATTTGTAGCTCCAACTTGCCTCAAAACACCTGCCTGAAAGTCTCAGGTATACCTAGTAATACACTGATTAGCTTGTCCAGGTGTGTTTGATTAGAGTTGGCGCTACTGAACTGATCTTGGTGACCCCTGATGTAGACCTTAGGTTGAAGATACACAGGGCAAAGCAACTTTAGGTAATTTTGCCGTCATTGGGCAACCAGGTGGGACACGGGGACCACAACCGATCTAAAGTATCCGAATTGAAATTTGCTACCTGGTCTCAATGAGAAAGTGCCCAAACAACATTGCTCAAACAATTTGAGATGTCCACCTTGACTGTGCTTATTTCTCTTCTCCCTTCACTGCAACCGTCTACTCTCGCTTACATTTCAGGGAAGGCTAGGATCATCTCCAACAAGCCTCTTCAGGTGTGTGTTTTATTGGGGCTGGAGCTAAACTCTGAAGGATAGTCATCTTCCAGAATTGGACACATCTGGTCTAGGCCAGTCATTCCACAACACATTTTTAAATGTCTCCTTAATCAAGCACACCTAATTCAACTCATTAGCTAATTATTTAAGACTCAAGACGGGGGCTGTGTTCCAGTCCATTTTTATGCCCTTCAGTTGGAAAGTCTGTCTCATTTACTCAGACACACATCATTGATTACATTGAATAAGTGCCCACTGCTGGCGAAACCTTTGTAATGTGCTGAATGGTAACTTCCTAAGCCCTCGAACACTTAGAATCAGCTGTACAGTTGGTTTGTTGTTTACATTTCCCCCTTACAAATGGTTTGGTGCAGCATTCTATACACATTCAGGTTGAAATACTGAAACACGGCCCACTTTGGTGTGATGTCATTCCCAGCTCCGAGATCCGATGTAAATTGAACGCAGCATTAACTTCAATCTTAATTAAACACACCTAATAAAATCCTTCAGGGTTACTTGAAAACCACAAGAATGTGTTGAAGCATGGTTTGAACTAAATTTTGTAGGACTGTGGCCCTCCAGGTCCTTCCTAGAGTTTCAAACCCCTGCTCCAAGGCCTGACATGGATGTGTCAGACAAAGGAAACATGCAGAATGTGCAGTGTAGGGCACTTAAGGAAACCACAGGTCTAGGCCATATTGGTTTCTTGCAGTAATATGCTGTCTATTTTTCTATAGATTGATTTGGTGAGCAGTATCGGTGAAAGTGCAGCCCTGGGAGCTTCTGGGGCTGTTCTATGGGGGGCTACTGCTGACTACAAAGACAAGGTACATTTTTATTTTCTTTAAGCAGTATATTTTTTACAACATATTCATATATCTAATATAAAAGACAACAGATGATGATCTGTAGAATATCATTGCTGTCTGATTTTAGTGATTATTGAGCTGTCAATCACATAATGCACAAATTCAAGTATGATAGGTCATAATGCTTTGTGCCAGATTTTACACCAATTTGTAAAGGTTTTGAAGGTACAGTTCTGTATGGCTGGGCTGTTGAGCAATATACACAGAAATATATACTGTATCATCGCTTCAGAAGACTTGGAATATATTGCCTAAGTTGTACAGACCACTATTATCATGTTATGTTGTATATAGATCCAGTACTCGATCCATAGTAGAAAGAAATCATGGAATGACATGAGCATGAAAAAATGACATTAGTTGTAATGCCTCTTTCCTTTCAGACCTCATGTGAAGCCTTGTCTGCATACCTATCTGATACTTTAAACCCCTATATTGCCAATGTCACCTCTGCGGCCCAACTCTGCAGCAAAAGTCTCTGTCAAGGCAATGGACGCTGCGTCCGAAAAAACTACAACTCAGACGATTACCTCCACATTAGTTCAGAAAGCCACCAAATCGTTAGGAAAGATGGAAAATATGTGCTCAAGGGGACCCCCTCTGCTAGTGATCTCACTTACTGGAAAAACAAATTCACTTGTCAGTGCTATAAAGACAGGAAATGCACAGCTACAATAACCTCTTTGTAAGACAAATGTATTGTATTTAAAGAGAGTAATTCATACATGGCTCGACTAAAAGTGAGTCAATATTTGACACTTATGATGTACACATAGCACATGAAATTGTCTACGGTTTAATAAAATGTATAAATATGTCACAAACTGTCAAACACATAATTAAATAATATTAAATGAGGCATTTTGAAACTATATAAACAAACATGAATCTTGGAGTCATAACGATGCAAAGGTAATTTAACATTGGCTCCACGTACATCATGGATACCCAGCCCTTCAGGAACAGTATTAACCAAGATGTTGCAGATTAAAACCACTAGGAGTCACTATATCTGCATTACATACACACTTACTGTATGCTGATGATACACAGGGCAACATTTTGAGCAACTTTTTTTTTTAAGAGCAATGCTGCTTGGGCACTTTTCCATTAAAAAAAATGTATAACCAATTTCCACCCGGTTTTCTACTGATGGCAACATTTCCCAAAGTGGCCCATCAATATTGCTCAAAATGTTGCCCAGTGTGTTTAATCTGATTCTAACTAACCATATGACCCCAACAGGGCAAATACTGAATCTTCAAAGACGCCCAATTCTAGCTTATATAATTTAATTCTAAACATTACAATGTATTTACCTATCCCACACAATGTTGTATTTTTCAAAACGTTTTGTTTATATTCTCTCCTCAATATAGTAATCAAGGATGAATAATCTTTCTAATCAATATATCATACAAACATTTATAATCGAATCCATCTACAATCTACTTACCCCGTCGATAAACGTGACACTTATCCTGAAACACTCCCATCATTTCTCCGATTGTTTAATTAACTGGTTATTTGCAGCTGCTGTGGCGTTTACCACACGCAAGTTTGATGACGCACCTGAGGTAAAAAGCGAATGCTGATTGGCTTAAAAGTTCACCCTTGACAATGATTGGTTGTTGATATTAGATTATTTTTTAAGTTATTATTTGTAACATTTTAATGTCCATTTTTATATTTTGATTTAACTTTTTTATAATAACGCTATGAATGTTTACATTTTTTTAAATATTCAAAATATTCAAATTTATAGACATACTAGGTTTAAGCATTGTCCGGCAAACCGGGGGATAAACATTTATTTCACTAGTTTTTTTAGTTTAAATAGTTACATACACTTCACTGTAGATGGCAGTATTGTTACGTAACAGCACTGTAGCTATTACACTTTTTTGAATCATAATAAGAATAGGCCTATATATATAGGCGTATATATTTTTTTATATTGGTTATGAATAGTTATTTAGAATCTGAGCTATCAGATTACTGTTTGATTGTATGTACAGACCAAACAGGTCTCTAAAGACCAGGTTTCTGATTCACTCCTCAGGATTCTGTGCTAGCAGAAATCCCCAGCAAAAACCGCTTCCAGACGTATGTTTTCAGCTAAAAACTGCAACATCAACACGATCAACAAAAGATCCTGCAGTGACCGCCTGTGACAGGCATAGTGTTCTGACTCTGAGGGGGGCTGGTCCGCGCTTCCACAGGGTGACATGACGCAAATGTCCCTAGACAGACAAAAGACAGCTTTTACTATTGAGTAACCAAACAGAGACGGCAGCAGTGACTCTATAAAATAAAGGAAAACATGCAGCTAAAAGGAACGGGTGAGAAGATGCAAGTCAGCTGTTGTGGAATGTGTGGGCACACATTACCATGCAAGTTATAACGTACAAAATACATATTTGTATGCATTTAATGCATGCAATAACATAACGTTAAATTGGTTGAACTACCTATGATTCCTAATTTGTAGCTTATGTATGTGTGTGTGTGGTTTGAATGGATACAATTGTAATGCCTTCTTACAGTTGCTTTTTTGAGGATTTCGCCGAAAGATATTGTCAGTTGCTGTAGATCACGAAGATGTTACTTTTCTTAAATGCTTGTGAATATGTTGATGCCTCAGGTCAAAGTGCGGGCTGTCGTTGCTCTAACAAGGATTTGTAGTGTTTATGGCTCCCCTTTATATCGACCTACTGACATACATTCTGAACCCTGACTTTCAGACCATCTGTCAGACTAAACACATGTGAATTCCCACATGACTACGGTATAGCAACATTAAAGGAATATTTCATCCTAAAATTAAACCATTTACTCACACTCAGACTTTCTTCTCTGAAACACAAAAGAAGGAATTTACAAAAATGATTTTCCTGGATGCAAGTTCAGCTTAGTGAATTGTTTGATATTTAATAAACGTAAATTTTTGATCTGTTCCTCACAAAAAATATTTTGTACGACTTAACCTCTTAAGAAGTTTTAGGTTTTAAAAATAGTTTTATGTCTTTACATTGTTTAATGCAGTACAAATAATGTTTAAAAATATAATATTTCATTCATAAGTTCTCGATCAGGACTCGATTTCTTAAACATAAAAATAAAAAAACACATGAATAAACATGCATAAGCAAAAGCAATAGAATTTGTAATCCATCAATACTTTTTAGTTCAGTTTTTTTTTTATACCAAACTTTGTATATAGATGATTCAATATGATTCGATATACCATCTTTTTGCAAAATGTGTGTAAAATGGTCATAAACAATGTATGTATGTACAATGTATCTATAAACTAAATGTAGCATATTTTTGGGACAACATGTAATTCAGAATGAAATGTAATAAATGGAGTAATAATTGACAAGATTTTCATAATTATAAATACAATTTTATAGAATACTGAAATATAATTTCTTTTCCTATTCGTTTGTTATGTCTCCCAAATGCGTAATAAACATGCTTTTAGTCCTGGTGTCCTAATATGAGGACATGTATAAAATCAACATCCCATTTCATAACAGAAAGTCAGATTTTGATTTGAAACTACATAACATTTTATTGAGATGTTGTTTATGACACACAATTGAGAAATTAAAGAGATTTAAACCATCATTACAAAATATTATCATATTATACAAAATTAATGTTAGCCATTTTTGAAGACCAAGAAGAGGGAGTAGTCATGGTGAAACATACAATCATTAGGGATCACTGGAAAGCCCTGAATGTGATCTGTACAGGACGTCCAGACTCAAAACTGTGGCATGTATAGTCTCAGGGAAATTCATTAAAATATAATGTCCTCATATGTTCAGCACTCAGGCTTTCTAGACCTAGCTGATAACTTTATGTGCATTATGAAGCTTGAAAACTCGGCTCTGAAACATAGCAGTTACAGTACACAGTGTTTTTGCACTCATCTTGGCCAAATGCTTTGTAGACACACATCAGTAGTGACTTCTCCTCAAGTGCCCTCAAGGGTGTCCTTGACCTACAGTATGTGGACCAAAACATAGCAGCAAATGAAGAGACATGAATTAAACTCAGAGAAAGTCATTTGTCTCTCTCAGACTTGAGGATGGGGTCAGTGTTATAAGCTAAGGAGGTATTTATTCACATACTAAAATGCTGGCCTGATATAATTTCTGTAACATAAATTTTCCCCTACGCTCTCATGTACAAATGAGCAATGACACACGGTCAGTGTTTTGCCCTTGAGTTATGTGATTCATAACGTCTATAACACAAATGTCTGAGTGCTTCAGTAGACTAAAACACCTCTGACTAATCACACACAAGGTTACCGCTGACCTACATTTGGGATGTTTTTGGTTCCATGTGAGAAGTCCACATTCTCAAATCTCCTTTTACATGTTTATTTTTATTTTAGTCTCCTAAATGTTCTACCCAAGAAAAACTGAAGCTGAATATTATTCATTTAGGATGACACTGATATCATTATTATTTTAATTTATAAACGATATATATAAGCGTCTGAGGACTATAGTCTGAGTGTTCATACTGTAGATCTCATTCAGCTCTTTGTGACCGCCTATAAAGGGCTCAGATCATGAATGACCCAGAGGCTTGCCAGAACCCCTCAGTGATTATCGAACCCACTGATGTGTGTCATTCCATCACAAAAAAAATCACCCCATCCTGCAAGCATCAGGTGGACTTGAAGTTCTCCAAACCTGGAAGTACAAGAAACGGTACAAAGGTGATTTTTTTAGGTCTAGAAATTAATGACAAATCTTAAAAGGTAACTCTTAAACAAAACAGTATGTTTTTTTCACATTAAAGTGAACATGATCTAAAGAACCATTCTCCACTATAACATTTTTAAAAGAATGGTGAGGTTCCATGGAGGTTATTGAGGGTTCTTCATTTATGGCAATACAGAACTTTCAAGTGTGTCAGGCAGTCTGTGTAAATTATGCATGGTATGAATACGCATGCCATTTTTTCCCTCCCTCGTGGAAGAAATCTGGCATGAATGATGTGAGTGCATGAGAAGTTCATTAAGGACCACATCGTGCTCTAGACATGGTCTTGGTAAATATCTTGCTCATATCTGTACACACACATAATTAAACTCCATCATGCATGAGGAGACATTGGCTCGGGGCTCGGGAATGAAATCTCATTAGCACAAGCCCGCCACGATTGGCAATTACTCAATTCACTTGTCAGCTACGGCCCAGAAGTAATGTCTTGTCGTTCCTGTGCACAGATGGGCGATATCCAACATCATCCTCTCGTCACCTTCTTTACTCCTTCTTCAGCTTGATGTGACTTTCTGTTGTCGGAGTAATAAGCAGCTGTCCCCCTTTTACAACACATTTTGTGAATATATGATTTTGACAACAAAAACACACAAAAAAGAATGAAATAAACACACACACAGAAATCTATACACACATACAGTATATATTTTTCATTTTTGTTTTGTTCATTTATTTTAGAAATATGTCGTTTATTTGATTTAATTAAAATTTGTTGCCAAAATATGTAAAAAAAAAAAAAAAAAGTTACTTTTAATAAAATTCATTACTGTACATTCAAATAAAACTAAATTATGGAATCCTGTTTCCACCACTGAATAAAAAATAAAACAGTTGTTGCAACTTTTTATCTCCAATTCTGACTTTTCCCTCAATTCTGCATTATTTTTTCGCAATTCTGACTTCATGACTCGCAATTGTGAGTTTATATCACACAATTCTGATGCAATCTTGTAATTCTGACTTTATAACTTGCAATTGCAATACATTTTTTAATAAAAATCGCAATAACCATCAGTGGCGGAAACAGGCTTCTATACAAAAATGCAGCATTTATCGAAACATAAAACACCATTCAAAAGGTGTCTGAATTGCTTTATTTCTGTATAGGCTTATAATTTTAGGCAACATAAAATGCTCAGGGGAAATAATAAATCTCATGGCAACCTTGCATTTTAGGAAAGTGCTTTCTCAGGCCTCCTGAAACCATCAAAGTGACAAGACCATTATTATTATATGCAATATCACCTTTGATGTCTTTCTATAACAGTTCTGGAAACCCCTCAACGCAAACTGCCCTGTCCATCATTCACCCGGCAATACATGTGAAAGCACAGGGGATCTGCTGTGGAAAAAAGTGACCTTTGCAACGTGTGTGGCATTCGGAAGCTTTTCACCCCCTGAACTGAGCAGAGACGCTTTCTGATTGTATCCCTTTGACGGATTCGAACAAAATAGCTGACGTTTTTAAAGTAGAGAGTTTTGCAAAGATGAAAAGGACCAATAAAGAAAAGCAAAATCTAAGACAATGGCAACTTTTAAATAGACTCAAAGTGGCCATATGATTTTGGATATCAATGCGTGTCGAGGCGAACATATTTCACATGTGGTTTATTGGATTCATAGCCCCCTAGAATGCTTAAAATGAAATATAACACCTCAGTGTCTCTTGCGGTCCTTTTGTTTGTGACCACTGACTCGCAGGCCAGTAATGCTCATTTGGCTTTCTCCCACATGCCATAAAAGTCCAAACAGGGCAGTGATTGTTTCCTTTCGGCCCGAATGCCACAGTGAAACAGTTTCCTTTGTCCAAAGGAAAACTCTGCAAATTGTATTCTTTTAGTTTTGCTAAAAGGTCCATGTTAGTATGTTTTGATATGCTGAGACGAAGCTCCCCGAGAAGCTTACGGAGATGCACATTCTGTACGGGAAAGGAAAGAGGAAATGGAAAATAACTCAAAACGAATCATCAGAATGACTGGTTGTTTTTGCAAATGTGAAAGAAAACAGTTGAAAAGCCACAACTAACTTTACACACGAGTACTAAAGATGGCTAAAAAAAGGATTTTCTCTATTTCAGAGAGAGAATGAGGGAGGAAAACAATGCTGAGATTGTTCATAAACACCCAGTTAAACATTATTATGCCACTGGATGATGATGCACATTTAACCCTCCTCCACTCCACAGGTTCCGTTACAAATATGGGTTTAATTCTCTGAGACTAGTGTAAAACATTGGGTCTTTCCAATTTCAAATTGTACATTCACATTCCCTTTCGGAGCACTGGCAGTATTTCTTCTGGTTCATTAAATGCTTGTTTATGCTCATGCACAGCATTAGCATTAGCATTCAGGCTACATGGCTAAACGCCTAAAGAACAGTATTTTAGTCGGGTGGTTGTTTTTAACTGTGGTGACTCAGAATGCTGATTAACATCTACTCAGGGTGCATGTTCAGTCCCGTGGGCCGCTATGCTTCGGGTAGCCCCCTTTTTTATTTATTTGTTTTATCTGACTTTTAAAGTGAGCTCTGGAATTTTCAGATAAGACTATAGTTCATTTTCTTTCAGGTCTGAAAGTCTTCAGCTTACTGGACCTGAAGCTGTGTCTAAAGAGGATACATCTTTAATTTTAAGCACTGAGGTGAAGATAAAAAGACCGATCTTCATTCTTCTTCGTTCTATCATTCTAATTAGGCCTTTAGACTCATATAAGCTTCACTTTATTTGCACATGTTTTGCTTATAATATATTGATTTTCTTTTATTCAGTTGAAGCAAAAATAATAATTTCCACAAGTGATCTTAGACTTTTGGTACCACTCTGTATATTAGCAGTTATACATGAATAGCCCATGAATCCTTATAAATATTAATAATACTTTAATTAAAGCATTTGTTAACGGATAATTTACTTTGCCAAGTTGAGATAAAAAGAGTTTAATAATTAACAAGACACTCATTATTATGTAATGAGCAAACCATTTCCCATCCGTTGTGATGTGGTGCACAATTTCACTGTCCCGCAGGTTTGGGGACCCATTTTTGTTTCGGATAATCATCCAATTTTGAACAGACCATAAAAAACGATTACTTGAATTTAACCATTCTTAAAAACCATGCTGTATTATTTAACATTGAATGAAAATTACCCCGTGATTTACTCGCCCTTAAGTCGTCTCACGTGTTTATGACTTTCTTTTTTCAGATGAATACAATCTGAGTTATAATAAAAATGACTTGGCTCTTCCAAGCTAACGGCAGTAAATGGGGGTTGAGATTTTGAAGAGCATTTAGCAGAAACTAGAGATTGTGGTTTATACATTATTTTAAATATGGATATTTTTCTTACACAAACACATCGATTTGCTTCAGGAGACTTTTATTGACCTCCATAATCTTGACCACCATTTACTGCTATTATAAAGCTTGCAAGAGCCATTTTTAATAACTCCAAATGTAATCGTCTGAAAGAAGAAAGACATATACACCTAGGATGGCTTTAGTAAATGGGGTAATTTTCATTTTTGGTTGAAGTATCACTTTTAAAAGGATGGGCCTATTAATGTAATGGCTACAATCGAGTTGTCAAGTTGGCACAAATTATTGAGATTTCCCTTAGGATGAAATCAAAGGTTGAGGATAATGCTGATGGCGGGGCAAAATGAGGGAATGTGGGTCGATCCGTTGTGTGAACATCGGAACAGCTCAATTAGGCTTTTCAAAAGCAACCTTTAAACAAACTCAAAGGTTTTTCACATTCTCCTTCAACAAACAGTAATTTGACAGTCCCAACAGTCCCATAATTCCCTTCATAGGGCAGCTGAGGAGGGGCACTGCAAATAGTACGTACAGTGTGTTTGTGACAAAGACGAGAGGCGCTCACACACAGGAAAGAGTTCACAGGGAACTCATTAACGCATTCAAGCATCCATCACAGGCGGTGACCTAGAAATGAGGGACAATTCCACAAAAGGAATTACAAGACAATAAAGCCCTTCTTTTCCATGGATGGCATCCTCTCAATCAGATAGATCCAATTAGAAGAGACGCTAAAAAGTGGACAGCTATTATAAGTATGGGTACCCTCCTGGCCCAAACACCTAAAACTGTTCCCATTAGTGAAAACACTGTCTGGAAAGATATTGTGCATAACTTACAAAAAATTGGCAAGTAAATATGGTATAAGAAATGAATAAATTGCTTTAATAAAAGGTAAGACAAACAAAAATGAGACGATGCAGGACCAAACAACATCGTAAGTATGCATTGTAGTGGCACAAAGTACTCATCATTCATGAAATATTAATATGACACGTGCTGTTCAAAAGAATGACTGTTTGTTGGTGCCTATGAATCATTTATTAGGCCGAAGTGTGGGTTTGAATGATGCTATCTACTTAAGTATGCATGAGAATGTCATCAATGAACACTCAGAGTGCCTTAAAGGAATAGTTCACCCAAAAGTTACGGCATATTTTACTCACCCCCAAAGCATCCTAGATGTAGATTACTTTCTTTTTTCAGACGGACACAGAGTTTTTTTTTAGCTTGGTAAAGTGGGTGGATAATGGCCATTATTTTGAAAATCTGTAAATCAAATATACTAACCTATATGCCTTTGGGGGTGTTATCACATGTCCTCTGAAGCAGATCGATGGGTTTTTATAACAAAAATATTTCTAGTTTTCAAATTATAATGGAAATAACTGACTTCCATTACTTTTTGCGAGAGTACAGAGTTCCGGTTTCTTGGCTGACTCGAATTATGATGCAACTTGCGTCATATGTTGTACGTCGAGTCAGATGTTAGCCATAAGCTGGAACTCGGCGCTATCATGAAAAAAAAAACAAACTGAAGTCAGTTATTTCCATTATAATTTGAAAAAAACTAGATATATTTTTGTTACAAAAACCCGTTTGTTTTATAGTATATTCGACTTATGAAACCTCAAATAATGGACACTATTAAATGAGCATTACCAAGTTTGGAAGAGCCAGGATACATTTTTTTTAAACTCATATACTCATAAAATGTCATATATGCCTAGGATGGCTTTGGGGTGAGAAAAATTGGCCCTAATTTTCATTTTTTGGGAGAGCTATTCCATTAAAATAAAATACAAACTAATCATGATAAGAACACGCCTGCATGTCACATATGAGCCAAAGTCCATTTTTGCATATAAATAAAGTTTTCATTTTTATTTGGTGTACTATTTATACACAATTTCATGAGACTCAGCTCTATCTTTCTTCTGAGCCAGTTGAAATGCATGGAATGCATAGCAGATATAAAAAATTGGATGTCAAGTAACTTCGGTTAAATCGTGACAAAACAGAGGTGTTAATTATCAGACCTAAAAACCCCACATGTAATAATCTAGACCACTGTCTAACACTTGATGGCTGCTCTGTCAGTTCTTCTTCATCAGTTAGGAACCTAGGT
>JAUMHP010000084.1:9798273-9823595 GCA_032361065.1 Enteromius trimaculatus
TATATAAACCACACTGACCTGGGAAATAAAAAAAAATTTAAATGTCTAAAAGTCTGACACATTATAATGTACAATAAATATTTACGATGCTGTGACAAAGTATCTGGATGCAAGCCAGACTAAAAATTCATGAGCTTCCTAATGAACACAGCAGCTGTCACATGTTAAGCATTACATCATTTATGTCAATGATGATGTACTATATAGGAAGTTCTAAAGGCTACAGACATATATATTCTAGTCTTTTCATGGTCCCTGATGATTCCCCTTTCCCCAGTCTTTTCATCGTGAGTGTAATTGATAGGCTTCCCCTTACCAGAGGCACTCAGGAGATTTCCAAAAATCCTTTATAAGCCATTCCCAAAAATACAGCTTCATTCATATTTTATTTAAACTAAAAGTTTAACCACTGCAAAATGTATAACTCTTCACCCCACTTAACTGAATTATTGATGTTACTTAACCCTGCAGAGGAAAACTCATCACATTGACCCTGCAACAATGTATAGCTGACTGTTCACATCATAAACTGGTTTTCCAAGAACATTAAAATCAATATGTCAAGGACTCTTATAAAGGAATAGTTCTCACAAAAATAAACATTTGCTAAATATATAGGTCATCCAAGATGTAAATGTGTTTCTTTCTTCGTCAGAAAGGATTTTGAGAAATTAAGCACTTGCTCATAAATGGATCAACTGCAGTGAATGGGTGCCGTCAGAATGAGAGTCTAGACATAAAAGCATCACAATAATTCACAGGTAATCCAAACCACTCCAGTCCATCAATTAACATTATGAAGCATGTTGAAAACCTGCATGTCTGTCAGATATTAATCCATCACTTTAGTATTTTAAACCATTGCTTCCAGCTTCCAGATAAAATTTGAGTTCTCTGCATAATATTGCTTTCTCCAGTAAAATTATTGCCTTCCAGGAAAGGTTGCCTTAAAACTGAAATTACAGCCATACAGCACTTCATTAACATATAACCCAAGCATAAAGATTTACTCTTACCTTAACCTCATTGATTTGCAAGCTCTTGAAGTTCCTTCAGAAAATGCAAATCAACTTGTTTAAAATAATACCAGTATTGGGATTTTGATTCAAATGTACAATCAATAATGTCTCAAAAGACACCACTTAAAAGTAGTTTCATATGCTTGTTATAATTTCTTGTTGCCACATCCCTTAACAGCTGTTAAATAAGCATACATAATCCTTTAGGTTCCATTGACGCATGGCAATACTTCATTACGTTTTGTTTGTTGTTAGGTTACACTCTGGAATACTCGATTCTGATCGGTCCATCGTGCCATCCTGTGGGATGATGTTTTGTAGTCTGCTAATCCAGTAAAAGGTGGATGGCACTTGTGACTAAATGGTTGGAAAGAACAAATCTACCTCTAACAAAAATACGCTGTAAGAGCATTTTGCTAATGTCCCCAGTAGCAAAATGATAAAAAGTAAGCAGCCAGTGAGCTGAGCCACTACTCAGTGTTTTTAGTGCTGTTGCAGTTGCAGAGTGTTTGACAAACCCTCCTCCTTCCCCAGCTCCACTTGCATAGATTTTCTCTGGGATAATTTCATTTAGATATATTTCATTTCATCACAGCAGCAAGTCTCTGTACTTGCTCTGCCGCAGTACTGTACCATGCAACACATCTTCGTACATTAATGGAAACACGAATAAAAAGGAAATAAATATTAGATTCATTAAACCAAAGTTTGCCTATTAGATATACACAAAAATGAATTTAACCTCATGTCTAATCACTACTTGAAGCGCCTGGATGAAGCCCCTCCCATGACGCAAAATCGTGTTGGCTGTGAAGCGTTTTTTACGCGCGAATGAAGCGAGTAAACTCAAAATGTTCAAGCGTCCAATAACGCGCCAATTAGTTATTTGCTCAAGTTGTGTCTGGTGTGAACATACCATAGTGCATTCCAGCCTTATCTGAAACTGAACTACTTTCATGTCTCTTGTATAACCGTGGACTCTCTTGTTTCAAACAAATGCAACTGCTGTGTAGCTGTGTAATATACGGGCTAATGTACAGCCGACTCATATACATTACAATTTTCATAATGTATGTATGAGTCACAAGCTGTATTTTCTTTGATCAAACCTGTAGTGGAAACACTTAAACAATTAAATGACTCCCATGCAGCAGATAATGATTAACTGCCGTTCACCTCTTATGCATCATCAGAGATGTGAAAAAACTCCAAATGAGTCCACATTGAACAAAAAGAAAGGAAATACTCATTTATCCTTTCATTTCTGAAAGTGAAAGCTGCTTCACAGAATGTCCCCGGCCACGCGTTCACTCACCTTTGCTCCCACGGCAAAGTGATTCTGAAAAATGGACAGATATAGCGCTTTATATTTAGTTTGACGTTAATGGCTCAGGTTCTTGTTTTTCTTGTTTTCTTTGTCCTTGTCTTTTTCACTTTGTAGCTTTTGTTTTATAGTCCTGTTCTGACATATTTCATTGGCCTTAGCTAGTGAGGCAGAAAAGAATTCAACCTTGCAATTCCTTTTTTCATATTTCTCTTTTGTTATTATTGTTATTTTTTGTAAAACCTCTCTCTTGGTGTTGGTGGACTTACTAACCAAGGGGACGTATATAATGGAACTCCATTCATCCAGATAAAAAGAATGTTGTTTCCACAGCAACAGGAGCCCATTAAACAGACACAATATGAAGCATCACTCTCAGGGACATAAGATCTCTGACTAGTTCATTATTTCACACTTTGCAAGGAAAATTAACTTGCGCTTTCCATGTGAAACGTTGTCGGGCTATAATGACATTCAGTGTCTATAAAAACTGTTTTATCACAATATGTTGAAGAAATCATTACAGATATGATTATTTGACTATGGTAATTATGAATGTGAGGTCTGCTGTATGCCTAATACCACTCAAACAAGGTCTAAATGGCTTCACCATGGTCCATTTTTGTCTACCTTTTTGTTCATCATCATTCAAAGTCATGTGAAATCAAATCAGCCATATATACACTTTCTTTGTCCGATCACAAAAGGACTCTGTTCACATCTTTTTTCAAAATGTATCTTTTCTCCACTTCTGAAATGACTTTTCAGTTCATCTGAGATCAACCAAAGCCCCCTTATTTTTTAGGCCAGCCCCTCCCCTCCTACCACCTGTTATATAAAGGTCCCTCACAAAGGGATCATCATATTTGGTGGTCATTAGCTTTGAGCAGTTATAAACCCCTGCAATAAATTCCAGTGGATGAAATCAAATCCAAATCGTTTTTTCTTTTGAATACCCTGTTTCACTCAGAAATATGTCAAATTACTCCTGCAAAATGGCTTGCAAACAAGGTGTCAAGCTGAGCTACTCCCATTGAGAGGAATCAGAATGCTTACAGATCACTTCCTCCCAAGGCTCAGTGGAAACATCATGCCTCTACATTTATATTTCTGCAAGAAACCACAAAAAAACGTTGCACTAAAAACTGCAGATTCTAACCGAAATAACCACATGTGGCAGCAAAAAACACAGAAAATGTTTTATTCTCGTTTAAAAAAAATTGTGACACCAAAGGAACAGTTATATCATGTTCTGACCTCAAAACACTTTCAAAATAGAATCACCAAAGTGATTTGACTTGTAAACTTATACATTGTGACATTTGCATCACACAAACAGCTCCATATGGCTTTTCTGATGAGGTAAACTTGCTTGGTAGCGCACCTGGTACAACCATGCACTTGTGATGCAGAGCTTTGATTAACACTATTGATTAGGTTTCGGTTAGAGTTTACAGTTTTTTTTCCGCCAAAGCTATTTTATTTTAGTCACTGAATGGACACTTAATTTCCAAACGTTCATCTTTTTTATATAAAATCAAAAAAAAAAAAAAAAAACCCAGCATAAAATTACTTTTCTTGAAGGTCAGCACATATGCGATTTTCCAGTGACTCTGGGTTGCTATCTTTAGATATTACTGACCTCCTAGGTCTTGAAAATGGTTTCATGTTGACTTTAAGCATCATAAACGTAGGATTATGTAATTGTGCAAAGTATAGCATCTTTAATTATTACTGTGAGGTGTGAAAACCATATTAGATGACAGTGACTGATACGTTCTCTGTGCACAGATGACTAAACAAGCCATTTCATATAAGTTATGGAAACTTAATCAGTCTAATTCAAATTAAAAACATAACCATCTGCCCCTCATCCCCCTCCCACCCTCTTGAAAGTAATTACCTAACACTAACTGCTAGCAGTGTAATATGTTTTGATCTGTCCTCCAATTGTTTAATTGCATGCAAATATATTCTCCTCATGCTCACAATGGTTCTTGGTGCAGTACAAGGCAGACAAGCGCGGATATCTGTACCAGTGCACAGTTAGATCTAACACAAAGCGCAGACAAGAAGTCATTTATTTGAATCAAAATGTATGAAGTTTGGTGTGTGATTCTGGTTTATGCGAAGGCAGATGCGAAAACGACAACAAGTAAGCGGAACTAATTAACATTAGCTCTCATTTCTCTTTTTTCAACACTTCTTTTTTTCCTAGTGCAATATAAGATAATTGTAAGTACATTCTCAGAAAAAAAGGTATAAAAGCTGTCATTGAGGCGGTACCTTTTAAAAAGGTACACTTTACCTATTAGGTTCAAATATGCATACTTTAAGTACTAATATGTACCTTTAAGGTACCAAAATGGACCCTTTAGGTACAAACATGTACTGTACCTTTTGAAAAGGTATTCCTACCCCAGTGACAGCTTTCGTATCTTTATGTCTGAGAGTGTAGGTTGATGTCCTCCAGAAGTGTAAACATGCTAGCTGCGAGTTAATGTCTTCTGTGAAGTGTGAATAAAATTTAGATATAGTACAGCTATATCACGGCAATTTGTACATATTTTACGAGGTAGCTAATTCGTACGAATTTGTACGATCTGACTTTATTCTAAATCGTACGTATTTTACGAGATGCCAATTTGTGTGAATTTGAACGAATTACCTAAACATAACCCTACCCATCACGTGGATTTAGACAAAACGTACAAAATCGTACGAGTGAGGTCGTACAAATTAGTACGAATTGGCACAAATTTGGCACCTCGTACGAATATGTACGAATTGCTCGTGAGACTGTGTTGGTTCATCTGCAATGTTGTCATTGTTATATTACTTATAGCATCAGTTGGCCATTTCACGGACATTTCCCAAACTCCCAAGACCTAATGTGGTATTAAATTACCTTTCTGAAGTAGTACAGTAGGTCATCAAGGTACTTTTTTTGTACAGACTACCATTTTTATATATTGTTTTTCACTTACTATATATGGTAGACTTATTTTGGGGCAGAGTGTGTCTCTGTGGTGTTTTAAAAACAATTCTGTGTTTATTTAAAAATTGCTGCCTAGCTCAGCATAGCAACACTAGCTCAACCAGTGGCATGGGTTTGGGGGCAGGGCTATCAGTTTATTTGTCCAACAGCAGACGGGGGAGTTCAGGACACCTGTTTGAAAACAGTTGGAGCCACTAGTGCCACAGAAATTACAAACTACACATTTAAGGGACATAAAGGCCAAGGCCAAGACGGATTTTATACCTTACATCTCCTTTTCATTTAAAGCAATGTTGCTCATGCTTTTGGGGATGCCTGAGGTGATTTCTTCATGGGGAAATGAAGCTCTGAGAACTTCCAGACAGAGTGAGTATCGAACAACAGAATAAAAATCACATTTCTCTTCGGTTATGGAGCACATATTAATAATTAACTCAATTTGTGAACATCTTTTACACTCTAGCATATGTTTCAGAAATGATGAACATCAGGATGGCATACGATTCACTGAATTTACATTTTCCCCAAGAAATTGTGTGTGTGTGTGTGTGTGTGCGCGCGTTTGGAAATCCATTGCTGGTTGAAAAAAATATATATGAAGTGCTCTAAAAATTCATAGCGTCCATTACAGAGCCCTTGTCAAATAGGAAGATATCAAACTTTAAAACAGCTTCCATTTGTCTTACCTTAGGCAGGAACTGACCTCTTTATCTCATCTGCCATTCTGTCTCTCTTCCTCTCTATGGTATTGAAATACATGAGCTCATTCAAACCTTTTAAGTGTAAAGATAATCTGTGGTCCATAGCGCTCAAGAGCCTGAAAGGTCCATGGTTCTTCATTTCTCTTGCAATTCTTCTGAAAGCTTTGTGGTAAAAGGTTACACAGGTTTGAATGACGGATAGAGAAGCACAAAATATAGTTTCAAGGCCAACGTCTGCAAAAATCACCAAATTAAAACTCATCCGTTTTAAAAGGCAAAAGTCATTCGTTGCACAAGAAAAAAAATGTGCAAGATTTATCTGAACATAATTATTGGAAACATTTTGGAAGCCTGATGCATCAGCTATAAAGATGAACGATGTGTCATATAGAATGATGTTCACCCAGTCAAAACTGGGCAACAGTTTCAAACAAATATGAGGATTCATTAGCATTTGGAAACACCGTGGAGAGTTGTGTACGGAATATACATTACATACAAGTAGATAAGTATGAGTGAATCTAATACTTGTGCTGCATTAATGAGGAAAAAATCTGTCCAAGTGTTCAATGAAAAGAAAGTACACATCATCATCTCACACTTTTTGCATTTGCTGTATAATTTTAGGCCCACATAACAGGTTCCAGTATTCACACTGAACATTTGAGCAGTGTGGTGCTGCTTCCTAGAACATTCTCAGAAGTTGACAATGAATGTGCTGAAAATGATACTTGAGTATTTTAATATCGAAACTCTTATTGGAATTGGAATTTGCTTTACTGCATAACAAAATGGTAACATTAAATAATTTTATAATAAAATTGCAGAGTTAAAAAGGTTTTAACTTTGAAAACCATGAAAAAAAAAGTGTGCCTTTAGATAATGAAATATGGTTGAATAGTCACAGTATAACGTATAACCAACAGGTGGTGCTATGACTGAATTGATTGGTTTTGGGCAAAGCATTGTAAAAATGATAGTTGATGAAGTTTTGTGTCAATATATCCATTTGTTGCACAGTTACAGCATCAGATCAGTTCCCTTATTAATGCTTTACATGTAAACAATTTACAATGTCAAAAGGCTTTTAATACATTTTAACCTTCAGAAAAGGAAGGAATCTATATCCATTCAGTTTTAATAATAAAACAAACAATAATAACAAAACCTTCTGTGCTTGGTTTTCTGAAAAAAAAAGAGAAAAAAAAAAACTACTAAGTAGTTGTTGTAATCGGTATCGTGGACTTGGTTGCACAGGTATTTGGGCTAAACTGAGCTTGAATGATGACATAACTTAATATATTAACTGACTTTATTTTTTGCATTATCGACACACATTGTGCAAATGGTAAAAAGCGCTATATAAATATTGGTGACTTTGGAAGCATGTTTTTTTAAAGCCTTGATACCATTAATATTAGGTGTCTTAAACAGGATTCTTCAGCCAAGCAACAATAACTCTGAGCGCCTCATAACTTGCCCGCATTAAGATCAAAGCTGCTTTCCACCATTATAGATGCAAATTGATTAAATTATGCTGGCTAGCTTTCAAATTCCATGAAGGTTAGAAGGATCATTTTTAGAAAACGGAGGGGAAAAGAGAGGAAGACACATTCTCGTACTTCTCACATGAGTAGTCCTCATGCTCCTCAGAGATAAAGCACTCTTCATATAAACAGTTTTCCTCTCTACTCCATAAACCACTTTTAACATGATATACTTACTCACTCATAGGATTCTCTCTGGCCAGTATGAGATGGATACGCTTTACACTTAAAGAATTCCTCACAGTTTGGTTAATGAGCCTTGTGCTCTGTGGGACGTCCTAAATGTGACAGAACAGATGCACTGTTTTAGAATTTAAAAATTTTATTTAGTGCTTTACTGTAAATAAACCAGTAGAATTTATTTCTTAATACCAACGTATGGGTTTGAAAAAACAAGAAAAAGAGAATAGCATTTTTGGGTTAAGTATACTTATATACTGCTCTGAAACAACAACGACAAGAAAAATATTAAGGAATTATTTTTTTAATCAAATTTTAAACTTTTTAGCAACTTACATTATCCGGTGCCACATGCACTTTTACAAGCAGTTTGGACTGATAAAGATCCACCCAGTAGTTCATTTAATTAAATATTACTAAGTTGCACCTTCTTAAATCAAGCCATTCTCAAATGCATGTTAGTGTGAGTCTCACAATGTCAGTCTCACAATAGTTGATTGACAGCAGCGTGTCACACAGACTGAACTGGTGTCTTACCTCAGACCCGTCCTGAGTGAGCCGTAATCAGACACAGAGACAAGTAAGAATCCTAAGAGATTGAGGTGTTTTGTTGTTGACTGTATTAATGAACATAGCAGTAGTCATATACTGTACCCTGACATCTGAGTGACTGAAGACACAGAGGATTAACGTTACATTTGGTTCTGAAGGGAAACGTGCCCTTGATCAACTGAAATGAGCTTATGTTTGCGCGAATCATTCATGATCCAACCTTACCTAAGCAGTGAGTATAATGTCTTTTAATGAATCTTTGCAAATCACCTTTTCTAATAATGTGTTAATTAGCAAGTTTCACTATGAATATGACTAAAAAAAGATCCTCTGAGAGTGCCTCGGAAAAGAGGGGCGGGGTCAGCAAAAATGTACACTTTAAGCTTTTCAAAATGAACTCTGTTTTCAGCAAGCCATTCTAGTACAAGTTGCTTTAAATGCTAATGAGCTCCGCTAACCCCGCCCCTTTCTTCCCTGGGGTGAGGAGCTGTTCTCATGAGACTGTTTACTTTAGTCACAAAAACTTGCTAACTAGCACATACCTCTTTTTGACTGAAGAAATAAATACATAAACATCTTGGATGACGTGGGGGTGAGTAAATGATCAGGATTTCTTTATTTGAAAGTATAGTCTAATCTGATTGGTCAGATGCTGATTGGATGTTGTGATTGGTTGGAATAGTTGCTGAGCGAGGATTTCCTGTACTAGCTGAGCTGTTGTTCAAATGAGACATTTATAAACAACATCCATGTTCTTTCCAATATTGTCTCATTTGTGTCTTTTTCATAATCAATAATCTTATCTGAGGATGAATTAAACAATCAAGATTGCTATTATCTCTAAATGAGCTATGGGCTTAGATACAATGCTTGTTTGGACATACAAAATGTGCAGAAATATAATAAATTGCTATTTATACAGAAACACTAGGATTTGTTTCCTGTGTGAATTCAGGGTGTTGTGGCATGAAGGAAGAAATTATCACTCCAATTCATGACATTCCCTGCTGCCAGTTTCACCTGTATCTCCCCAGCTGTCCTCTTCTCGACACACACATCCTGCTCTCTTGAAGCCCTGCTGTTTGTCCAATTTGTCTCCCTCTTTGCCACTGTTTTGGGCCTTGTTACCCTCTCGTCTGGCAGGAAGTGAGCATGGTTTTGAAAGATTATCCAACCTGATGCTGTTCCTGAGACCCTCCTGCGATCACAAACATGACAAGAATGAAAAATGTGGCTGCGGTTTTTGACTAGCTCTAATTACCAGTGAAAAACACAGTTTAAGAGAAGAACAAAACATTAATGTGTACAGTGTGGATTTTAGCACATTGCTATAAGGTTGCTAACATGTTCAGTGTAGATTTTAGCATGTGGCTATGCAGTGACTAATGTAAAGTCGATATTAACATGAAAAATTTACTATGAGTTTACTAATGTGTTTGCAGCAGAGCAAAGTCCCTTTTAAAGGAAAGTCTGTTCATATGGTGGCCATATTTGCAATGCCTCTGCACAGCTAAATCAGCAAAAAAATATGCTGCCCTATAAATGTTGTTTCATGCTCAAATAGCATTAAAAAGCTTATTTTTAATGCTAAACCAGCAACAAATGCTGTCTCTACAAAGTCTGGTGTTTTGCTATGAGGTTGCTAACATGTTTGGAGTAGATTTTAACATGCTACTATGACGTTGCTAGTGTGTTTAATGTGGATTTTAGCTCTTTGCTATGAAGTTGCCAAAATACAGTTTAATTAATATTCCTGAGCCTCCTCTCTTCTGATTGGCATGCATGTTTTTTTCTGAGTGATGCATGACCAGGCCATTCAAACATAACAATGTCACAATTATGTCACAGCGCCAGCTGAATGCAAAACAAAGGGAAGACTGAAGGTAGCCTATTAAAACTAGCAGGAGATTTGGCTACATAAGGAGCTTAAAAAATAATTTTGTTAAGATGTTGGGTGCCAGAATCGACATAATACAGCCTTAGAAGTATTGCTCACATACCTGACGCTACTGTCAGACAAAAAACAGAGGGCAGCTGTGGTTAAACGTGATAAAACAAGCTGACTGGACAGAAGCAATCATCAAAAATGCTCAAGCTTGCACACTTCTTATCAGAAAAGGTTCAATAAAGTATTGACTTTTGTTGTTATGGCCGTGTTGAAAGTTTTATTGCATCTCACGACTATGCCGTTTTGAAATAATGTCTGTGTGAATGTGTGCAAAGCAACAAACTGACTATTTGACTTTTTTTAATACTTATATTGTAGTTACATAGCCCCAAGACCTCACTTATCATGAAAAAAAGACAGACAAACTCAGATTTGTCAATATGGGGCCTTTAATGAATGTATATGTTTATATGGGTTCAGAAACATTTCCCTGATAGCATATATACGTACATGACGGAGACATCTATTTGACGTCTGCATTTACATCTTCAAGACAATATGTGTATAGGATGTTTCTTATCAGATAGACGTCTATTAGATGTCTTAAAGATGTTTATTATTTAGAAACTAACATCTTACAGACGTCTGTCAGATGATTGAACACAGCAGATGCTTCCCAGATGATCTTGCAGATGTAAGTGTGCTGTATTGGTTAAACCTTACTCTTTCTTCCCCAGTAAAACAAACCAAAAATATTGTTGACTCATCCAGCACTCAGAGGCACGTCAGCAAATCAATATATCTCACCCCAACATCCTGTTTCAGTAGGAAATATATCAACACAGTAGAAACCTGGCTTGTCAAACCATTCCATGCAATCTTTGATAGCTATCCCAAACCTGCACCATCTGATCGCTTTCATCCTCAACAGCTTATCAGAGCAGTTCTGTCCCTCTACCAAGAACTGAGCTTCACACATGCAACGCAGACAGATAAACAAGGTGTCATTCGAGCCGCCACATGCCAACTCCCTGTCTTTAGAGGACAATTTGTTATGCATCTCTACCATTCAGGAGAGAATAAATACTTCATGGAAGCAAAGCCTGATGATCGGGGGTGTGTTCAATGGTAAATAAAACAAGCGAGGCGCGACTGCATACAAACGTGGCCATCTGTTGTTTATCTCATGCACAGCTTTTGGCAAATCACGTCTAACATCCACATGTGCTGTTCAGCTGCGTCAATGTCAGTGTGCACTAATGCACCATACACCAGTATAGATCAGCAATCAGTTTCTCCGCTGAAAGGAACCCCACAAGGGAAATGTTTCGAACT
This sequence comes from Enteromius trimaculatus, assembly GCA_032361065.1. Lineage (NCBI taxonomy): Eukaryota > Metazoa > Chordata > Actinopteri > Cypriniformes > Cyprinidae > Enteromius > Enteromius trimaculatus. The sequence continues at coordinate 9,809,818 of JAUMHP010000084.1, forward strand.
GTTGCTTTGCGCTTATCTGAACTTGGCTTTGTACAATCGCTAGTGATTGGATGTTGAAGGATGCGTTTAGCGAGATGCTGCTTTATTGAGTTAATTAGGAACATAAGGACAAGATGGTCTTATCATGCCACATTCGTATGTCATGATCTTTCATTTTGTGTATTTATGTAGCATAGCATGAACTGTCTGCCAGTAAGTACACTTGCTTTGCTCATTAGTGGTAGCACACTTGGGACTGGGGATTTGAACAAATCTTTTACGTATTAGTTAAGTATTACATTTTCACCCACACCACTGACAGGTCTGATAGCTCAAACCATGTAGCTTGTTTAGGAAAGGTCTGCTATTATATAATCAAATTTAACCTTGAGCTTATTTGTAAAATTGTCAAATGATTAATTGCGATTAATCTCATCCAAAATAAAGTTTTTTGTTTACATAATATATATGTGTGTACTGTGTATATTTATTATGCATATATAAAGACACACACATCATATATACACATATATGTATATATCTATAAATTCTAGCATATATAAATATTTAATATATAAGTACATATTATTTTAAAATGTATACATGCATGTGTGTATTTATATATACGTAATAAATATACACAGTATACACACATATATTATGTAAACAAAAACATTTATTTTGGATGTGATTCATCATGACTAAAGCCCATTTTTATTATTATTATTATTTTTTTTTTTTTTAATTAATTGGTCATAGGCCTTATTAATATCAATTTATGCACCTTTGTTTTTCATAGAATAAATACATTATCTGTAAATAGTTTTAAAGTGCATAAGCTCAAATCAGTTGATCAGTCAGTTTTAAAAAGAAATACAAAACCTGTGCTACTTGAAAGAAAACAAGTTGATAAAAAACTAATATTGCATTGATGTGGGAGAAAATCTTTAAAAAAGTACAAAAATGGTTGTTTTACCCTCTGTGGTCAAAGACAAAACACATTTAAGTCCAATGAGATATCATTCATTAGCATTTTTGAAAAAATAAAAAAATAGATCCTCAACAAAACATGAGGGTCAAAAAGACAGTTTAACCACAAAATTTCAATTCTGTTAACTTTTTAATCATTGACATGACTTTTTATGTTTTATTTAACGAAAATGTTAACTGTTTACATCCATAAAATTAAAGTCAATGGAGTTCAAGACTTATTCATTTTTGAACTTAATTGACAAAAAGATTTGTGTGTGTGTGTGTTCATAAAGTCATGTTTAAAAGGACATGAAGTTAATGAAAACTGAATTTTGATTTTGATTTCATTGGCTCTAGGATTTTGAAAGAATCCCAAACATTAGACACACTCTGTGACCAAATAGTTTCCTGACCAACTTTCTGCATGTTGCAAATTCAAAAACAAATGTATTATCTTGGATTTTGGAAATACAAATGACTTCTGAATAGTAAAGCCCCTAAAGGTTTTGTAAAATGTGTGCACCGAGTCAGCGTTGCAGACATAAGGCCTTTGTGTTTACTGATGCAGGCCCTCAGTGCACATCTCCTTTTGTCTTTAAGTGTTCAAACAAAGTATAAATCACAACCTCCCTCTCTTAATATAAATGGCACCAATGGGTCAAGGTCTAAGTATTCCCTACTGCTCGTAACTTCACCATCTGGCTGCCATCTTTTTCCATTAACCATTAAGAAAAACAAGCCAAACTATCTTTTTTTAAAAATGCACCTTGATTATATTGTGGAGAAAAAGTACAAAGGCTCCAACCGACCACCAAATCTATTTGTCTTTTCCGTACATGATCATTGGCATTCAGTTCTCATTGGCACTTCTTGGCTTTGCGTCTTATGCAACCTCTTGAAATAATCATCACAGCAATGGACCGCATACAAACCCAGCATCTGCCATGAAAATAATTCCAACTGAAAATGTGTGAGTCTATCAACAAAAGAGGTCCTGATCTCCCAAATTTAAAAGAAAGCTAAACTGAAGCCATACAAAACAGTTCAAAAGCAGAGGAAAGTGAAAAATGACCCAGTTCTCCCATAAACCAGGTCCACTTGCAGCATCAGCTTCTTATGCATAACCTAGATTGCATATCCAACGCCTCCTGCTTTTCCATTTATGGATCAGTCATGTGTTTATACACATCAAAGCAGGATACAAACACCTCAGGTGTTAAGCTGAAGCAAATATGTCACCGAATTTAAAAAAAAATGAACATGCAAATATTTCTACCTCTGCTGATCTTATCCTGGCAGGGAGCTGGTATTGGTCATTACATCTATAGGGTCTTCAAAGGCTGAGTGTTCATTTCATCCTCCAGCATGGTGCTTTTATGTCCAACCTCCTTCAGTTCAAATCCTCCCCAAATGTAGTAGGACATGTGCTTTGATTAAAAGAAACTCTGCTGACTGAAAATAGAGGTAAGGCAATCAAGAAGGTATGCTGTCAGTGGGACTGAAAAAGAAAAGTGGACCCAGTCAGGTTCACTAACAAGTAAAGAACTTATTGATGTAGAAAAACAGCTGCAGGCAGCCAAAAGTTAGGAATAATTGAGTTTTTTAATAGTCTTGACAGTTTTAATAGTCTTGAAATACAATAAAAAAATACATATTAACATATTTATAACATTATACATTAACATATTAAAGCAAACATTACTACAGTCTTAAATCTCACATGATCCTTCATGTAAAATGCTTATTTGCAGCTCGATTATTATTAATTATTATTAGTATTCTGATTATTGTTAAGGGTTTTTGCTTTTAAAGCAAGGATTCAATGATGAGTAGAAAGTTCAAACAAATGTAACATAAAATTTAAGAAAATGTTTAAATAATCTTTTATAAATGTCATTCATATCAAACAAATGTGTCCTGGCTGATTTATAATTCTTACAAAAAAATAACAACAAATAATCCTTGTTAGAAAAATGTACTAGCCTCATAGTTTTGAAAGGTATATGGAATATAAAAATATATAAGCAATATATTTTCTTTTTATATTGAATAAATAAAATATTAGAAACCATTTTTTTTTTACATCTTCAGTTGTTCGTCATTAGATTGGACCGACAAAAAATGTATTGCATTTTAAATTAGCATTTTAATTTCCAAAAGGATAGCCTCAATGCATATAAACAGGCTACAATTTAAAAACGGGCTATATACAGTTCATATTATACAGTATTCAATACTGTATTCTGATTATTCAGCTACTTTTCTATTCTGAACCTATTGCCAGTTCATCACAGTGCATTCTGGGATTACCTTCTCCACAAAGAATACATGTGATCTGCCTTATAGCTGTTAAAAGGTATCTTAGGAAGTAGGATAATTAAGTTGCCCACCTTTTGAAACGGCTTTTGTGTCAAAATGCTGCCTACAGAGGCATCTCATTAGGTTCAGGAACTGAGCTCATGACTTTAAGGAGGTAGCTGGTAATAGTAGACTAAAACAAACTTCTTATAGGATTGTGCAAACTCAGCAGCGATGGCCCACAGCTATGATATAATCCTGATCTGCACGTCACACAGCGGGAGATAAAAAGATAGCTATGCTGCTTTGTTATTCATATCACCTCACTCTGTTTCCAGTAGACACATGGGACAACTATTCTGTTCCCACCAAAACGGCATGTGCATAGGGCTGCATAAGCCAAAGGAAGCGAAGACACTGTGCTTTTCAGCATTTCTCAGAGCACAAGGTAGAGCCTGAAACCAAAATGCAAAAAAAAAAAAAGTCTTGAAAGGGACTTTTGAGGGAACACTTTGAAATATTGCTGAATAACAGTTGCACTGCACAAATAAAGCCATATACTGCAATGCATAAACAAACATTTCTGTAGAAAAATATATATATTTATTTATTTTACAAAAAATGTTATACTAAACATATTTGTTTTAGATATTTTTGTGCAATCACTTCACTCATTGAATTTATATTACATGTATACATGTGAATGTACAAATACAATGTATATATATATCATATTTTTTCAAGGTACTAAATAAAACAACTATTAATGGAGTAGGTTTTACTATAAAAATCTACTTCAGTTTTTCCAAATTCCACGTTTAATTCATTGTGTTATTTGTGACTATTTGTGAAATGCAGCAATTTCTGAGCAAAAATAGTTTCTGGACTATTTGTCCCCCAGTGTATGAGAGGAATTAACACTGCTTAATTCATGCGGTATTTCATGATGACCTCAGCTGTAATTAGTGCTTTCATGTGATGTACTTTGATCTGGAGTCCAGAATGATGTTGACTAGGAAACCTTGCCAATTTCAACATAGATGGGCCAATGTGAGCCTAGATAGTAGTGTTATAGCCTGCTCTTTATTCTTGTAGTTACTCTTTACTGAAAAGTTAACATCAACATTAGTGAAAATCTGACGTTCGGCTGTTGAAAAAAAAAAAAAAAACGAAAACGAAAACATACATTTAAAGTCTTTACGCTGACCCATTTTTACATAAACTAAGACATATACAGTGGCGACCCATATTTAATGTAATACCTGTCAGTGTATATGCTAATATATGTAACCCATATGCTAATATTAGTGGTGAGAGAGTGGGGTAATGTAGACTGGTAGATTGTGGAGAAATTATGGAAGGGAAAGAGTGGAGATGTCAAATATATAAATTTAGGATTAGTTTATCCAAAAATGAAAATGTTGTCATTACTTACTCACCCTTGTGTCGTTCCAAACCCTTAAGACTTTTGTTTATCTTCAGAACACAAATTAAGATATTTTTGATGATATTAGAGAGTCATCTGACAGCAACACAACTGAAATCATCCCAGATCCAGAAATGGCACAAAATGGTGAAGACACCGCACTGAGAGAGAATACTTTTTTTTCCGATAAAAATAAGATTAGTTACTCTTCTCCCATGACTTACATCTTCCGCCGTTTTAGAGAGCATCTCAACGCACCAAATTTTTTTTTTAGATTTAGGTGTTGGTGGTCCAGGTCAGTTCCTCTAAGATGTGGGTCCCCAGGAACGTGAAGGATGACACAGGCTTATCAGCCATCCCGTTGATGTGAATGGGATCATGTGTACCTCTTCCCTCCTTCCTCAATCCACAATGAGCTCCTTGGACTTGGTGGTGTTGAGGAGCAGATTATTGTCTTTGCACCAAGTGGCCAGATGCTGGACATCCTCCATGTAGGTAGTCTCATCATTGCTGTGGTCTGTTAGTCAGAAAGTCCATAAACCAGTTTCATAGAGAGATGTTAATGCCTAGGTCTTTGAGTTTTGTAATTAACTTAAAGGGTAGCACAGTGTTGAATGCTTAGCTGAAGCCAACAAACAATAATCTGTGCAAGTGTTCTTATTGTCCAGGTGTGTGAGAGCGTAGCGCTACGGAGACTGCATCCTCTGTGCTTCTATTGCCGTGGTTGGCAAACTGTCTGTCAAATCTCAGGGACGAGTTGAAGGTTGTTGATGAAATTGTCGGAAATGCATAAACCAATATCTAAAAGCTGTACGATGTAGGGCACTACTGTTCTGTACGAACAGAGCAGACACAAGCAAGAATAATACTGCAAAACTGCAGAAACTGGAGAGAGACACTGAGCCTCACAACTGTGTACACTCCGCCATTCTCTAAAATGGTGGAAGACGTTAGTCATAGAAGAAGAACGGTTGAGTATATGGTTTTACTTTTGGTTTCTTTGCTCAAAAAAAGTATTTTCATAACGTCGCAAAACTGAGGTTGAGCCACTGATGTCACATGGACTGTTTTACTAATGTTTTTACTATATTTCTGGATCTGGGATCATTTCAGTTGTATTGCTGTCTATGGAGGGTCAGACGGCCCTCTGATATCATTTAAAATATCTTAATTTGTCCTCTGAAGATTAACAAAGATCTTATGGGTTTGAAACGACATGAGGGTGAGTAATTAATGGTAGAATTTTCATTTAAGAGTTAGGGCTTTGTTCAGCAATTTCTTCTCTTTATCTTTGACACACATTCATGAGAGTACCACAATGCCATGATACTGTATGCGATAAAAGGTTGGGTTTTTTTCATGTTAATCTGACTTATTGTTCTAGCTAGCTACAATGGCATGCAAAATTCATTTTTTTTTTTGTGGAATTTGAACAAGCTATATGACAGAAGATAATTTTAGGTGAATATGTGCTTTATACATACTAAAAGCAAAAACATATAGTTTACCTCAGGTCTTGAAAATAAAATAAAGGGTTACTCCACCCCAAAATGAACATTTTGTCATTAATCCCTTACCCCCATGTCATTCCAAACCTGTAAAACTGTCTTCGAACACAAATTAATGTGTAAACGGGAGTCTTGTGACTGTCCTATTATCTACCAAGTAAATAAGGTCCAGAAAAGTTCAGTATATCAGACATCATCAGTATACTCCCATCTACCATCAGTGGTTCAACTGTAAAATTATGAAGTGATGAGAATACTTTTTGCATGGAAAGAAAACAAAAATAATGACTTTATTCACCAATTTGGCCTATAACGTTATAATAGAGCTATTTTCGAGAGTATTCACTGAATGCAAATACTGTTGCAAAACAAAGGTTACGTTTTTCGATGGGTATTCACGCTTAGGTTAGAAAGAAAATGCTGATTTATATCATGAGGGAAACATCACTGTGTTTTTGAAGGTGCGTTAATTCTGCTGTAACTTAATTTGAAACTATTTTCATTCATGAAATGAAACTAGCTTAATTGAGAGTATTTTATCTAAAATGTAAGTTAACCAATTTTTAAGAGGTATAAAATCAGATTGCCATTGCTTAAGTTCCACTCATGTCGCTTACGATGATAAAGTGATACCGACTGCAGGCGCACACTTTGAAGACGAGAACACAGTAAGGCTCTCTCACGTGGGACACTCAGCTTCCTGAAGTGGTTTGTTTATACATCTTGTCCTTGACTATTTTGCTCAACAGCAGGATTTGGAGCCTCTTCAGGTGATCCAGATCCAGGTGAGTGTCTAAATGATGTTTTGGCTCTCAGCTTTCTCATTAAACCATAAATGACATTCTGCACAAAAACTACACAAAAATCCTCTTTTAGCAAGTCATATATACGGTACTTTCACATTTCTTTCCAAACACATGAAAATGTTACTTTCATACATTTGCATACATGAGCTATATACAAATATGTTTGATTATTCATGATATCGCACTGCACATGCAGTGATTCTTGAAAGGTTCATTTCATAGCGTTTGACCTTTAGTAACAGATCATTAGTGGTCAACTGGTTGTCCTATCACTTTAGGACTAGTGCATTCATCCAATTAAAAAATGAGTCCCTTGGCACAAACATGCTGTTCTGAATACAAACCGTAATTCAGCACATGGTTTGGTTATTTCAGTCCTTGTCTCAATTATCACCTTGCAGAAAGTAATTAACTTCAAGCCAGTTGTTTGCACTTTCTTTTCATGGACTAGCTATCTTTGACAAATCTCGGAGAGGAAACTCCCCAGCGCCGATCGGATCGATATAGCCGTGGCTTGTTTTGTAAAAACACATGCACTTTCAAGAGGTTGTGACCAAGGTCATCTTAATCAATAAATGATCTAGCCATCCCCCCCGGCGTGATCTTGAGATAGCATTTTTCTCAAAGACCTGTCAGAATCGATGAAGGCCTGGTCAGCAGCATGTGGATGTCACGGTCTCATTTTTTTGGAAAGGTTGCATCAGCTTGTAAGGCACTCATTGAGAAGTATCAGCTTCCAAATTATGCAATTTTATTATTTTTATTTGGAATTTCAAGCAACCATTTTTTTAATGCTGGTTGAGTCTGGTGTGACAGACTGCTAGATACATTTACTCATCTCACATCACACAAAAACCGATTTACTATTCCTCAAAACAAATAAAAATAGTGAAATGCAATTTCAGAATATGACGCAAACCAGCTAAATTAAATGTTTTATTTAGATATTATTTATATTTTATTTTATTTAACCAATGTTTTGCTTTGCTACTGACCTTCAGTTGATTCAGTTTAACCATACTAAGCAGCAAAAATGACTTAATATAAACAAGTATTATGTTAATAAAATGATTTTACATTTGCCCAAAAGTGATCTTTTTATTTTAAAAACAAACAAGCTCAGGCCAGATGAGGAAAAGTAATGTAAAAGCAACATAATTCAAGTTACAACACAAGTTACATTTTAGGGAGCAACACAATATTTTAATGCATTTCTTTTAAAAGTAACTTTTTCAACACTGATTACTGTTACTATATATATTCGAGAAACTAGTCTCTGTTTATGTATATAGTCTCTAGAGGTTTATTACACCTCTACATAAAATCTTAAAGAAATGTATAATTATGTGTCATATTATTTACTTCTATGTCTCCTAAAATATAGGATAACATGGAGCTCAAACTTGAAGAGTAAAGAATATTAATAATTTACAAGCCTCAGATGTTTTAGTACAGCCACCATTTATTAATTTATTCCATTAGCTGAGCCTTTTTTTTCCCCATTTATTGCTAAAACTCAAAATTGGTTTCAAAATGATGAAGCAAGTCAGATTTGGTTACTATTTTTCTCATGAGTAAGGCCTTATTTGGAAGTTTGCTCAACGAAGTTGCTTAAGTTAAACGCACTGTTAACGCCAATGAAGTGCGACCACGCCACCTGTTCGGTACGCTATGTTTGATTTATTTTGATTCTAAATTAGCATTTGTAGGACATCAGGGGATTTTCTTTATGCCGACAAAATTGATAAAACCTCCAAACTGTCAGATTGGAAAATTGGTTTTTACATTTTGAGAATTGAAAATTACAAACAGATGCTTACTCGGTTACACAGGCTGAAGGATTTACATCAATAGCAATTCCCATTTGATGGACGTTTTTCATCACTGGAATTGACAGGCCACCAAGAAACTCGACAACCTGGCATCTCAAGTCAGAAACATTCAATAGATTAGTAATGAATCATAAATTTCAAACGGTGTCAAATATTGAATAGTATAAAGCACAATGCCATCATAGGCAAAATCATTGCTGTTTTGCATCATTCTGACATAAACCCATAGATGCTGATTGAATGTCTTCTGTTATTTCGGCAGCAATCAGGCCGTTTGTGTTTCTCACAATATGTGGAGTCTTCGGATATACCTGGGGTTAAACACAGGAGAGAAAATAGCAACCCTTCATGTTATCAAAAAAAAAAAAGAAATGTTTAATGATGCAGAAAGGCTTGTATTATTGAGAGAAAATACTCCTTCAGTGTCACTTTCGGTCTAAATAGCTCTTGTGGTTTGAGGTGACATGCTGGCCAGATATACATAAAAGAAGACCTTCGCCAGTCAGAAACAGACTGAAACACAAAAAAATAGTTTGGTTTATTATCTCATGAATAGGTTATGCAAAAATGATTTTAAACTATATTTTACTGATTTGATAAATAGTTTAGATATTGATATAGAGATATGCAAAAATATCTATAATATTATAGTACACTGGTCAAAGCTCATATGACCTGAATATTTCACATGTTGTGCAGATATTTGTCCACCCTGTTACACAACATTTTTCCGTTGCAATATCTAACAGGGTGGACCACAGGTTTTAAGCAAATTAAGCCCATTACTAGCTACAAAAGCAGAAGATTATCTTTTAGGAAGACTTATAATACATGGCTGATGCATAAAAAATTAATAAACCAGGATTTTTATGTCTAGTATAAATGAATGAAAAAGGTTGAACGTGTTATGTTTTAAGCTGTTTGGCAAGTCTTCTAAAACTGAACAAAAGAGAGACAAGTTTACGACTGATAAGCCTGCTTTGTTCTTGGAGTTATTTACCTTTTAAGAAAATGATGTCATTTCTGATCCCAGTGCAGTCCTGTGACGTGACGATATGTAGATGTCAATCAACAATAATCAACAATTTATTATGTATTACTAATTATACTAATATTCGAAATGCTAATTTAGATCAGCGCGATTTGAGGTCCTTTCCTGATCCCACCCCCTCACTTGCTCCCGCTTCTTGTCAGTTCTCATCTTACGCATCAAAAAAACAAAACAGAACAGTAATGCTGATTTTTAAATATACTGTATAACCTATTTCAAAGTGAAATTGAGAAACGCTGGGGACGTGGGATTGAGGACATGTTAATTTGTCAATTTTTTAATTCTTAATTTCCAATCATTATGAATTTGTGCTAATGGCTTACATATATTTACATATATTCAACCATGTGCCATTAAAGCTAATTAACATTTTATGTAAAATATTCAGTGTTGCCTCACAGGGACATCAAATCCAGCAGACGTTTGGAATTTGCTCATTTCCAAGTCAAAACACAAACAGCAACAGTAACATAACAATTAGAACTGTCCAAAAAAAATCACTGAAATCACATTTTCAATAACACACTAGGTGGCTATTTTCTTAACATGCCTCATTACACAGTGATTTGAGGGAGCAATCATTCTTGAACTCGTAAGAATAAATTTATCTTTCTGTATACTGTATTTATCCATGCTAAATTTGCATGGAAATACCCAAAGCCAGGTTTACTCCCTGTGTATATTACTAAGAATGAAAACAGCAGGAAATCTATAATTACAGCCTAAAAAAATTACTTTTGTGTTTGTGCAGCTTTAAATAAGAAAACAAATGATTTTCATGCAACAAATAGTATAGCCTATATAGTGGGTGTGCAAAATACTTCAGTCCCATTAGGAGGGGATACATAACCTATCACCATTGTGTGCTTGTGCTAGCCACTTAACCCTAGACTGCTCCAGGGGGACAACGTGGTGCCTGCTTTACAGCGATGTTGGGAAAGTTGTGGAAACAAATTCTTCTGGGCTTGAATCTGTGCCGTGCGGCAATTTAGATTCCAAAACTGCAAGGTTCATTTTGTCATGGCTATTTGAGATAAGTGAGTGCGCGTGCATGTCGGGAAACTGATAAACCCTCATTATTTGCCACCCTCTAAAATTCCAAAACTAAAGTTGAAAAAGTTTGTAAAGTCATAACACATCAGCATCCCAAAGTGAGGCAGGATTTCAAAGGACATTTCTTTAGGACTTTAAGATAAAGCTGAAAAACTGATATCTAGGCATGACACCGCATTGAGAATCATTAATTCAAGCATAGACAGTTCACTCTTGGCCGCCTTTACTGTCAGTCTACAGGGACAACACAGGGATAATTGCAGTCCTAACTCAAACAGGGAAGAAGATATACCCTTCTTGTTTCTCTGTATTGTTTGCATCTTGTACATGTGTGTGCATATACATCTCATATTTGTATTCATTTACACAAAACTCAGCTGGAGGAAAAATATATAGGGACATAGTAATGACATTTCTGTCATATACTCATAGTTACGTCAGAAGACATAAGGAGATGTTTAGCAGAATGTTCATGCTGCTCTTTTCCATAAAGTGAAAGGTGACCCCGATATACCCACTCATTTAGTCCATCCTAAACTCTTATAATTCAACTTCTGAGAGCAATAACCACATTTCAAAATGCAACTGATAGATAGAACTACACCTGCATTGTGTCCTTTTGCTGTCACCATCTCTCAATTTCAAATGTTTCACTGAAAATCTTTTTTTTTTGCGTGTCTCATATGACTCACAAATTTGTCATTTTCATTCAGATCTGAAAAATAAAACCACAATACGACAATCATTCACATAAGCATTTAAGGTCATTGGAACAACAAATATCACATCTTGAGCTCTGTTCACAATGAGGTGGATGACACTCTGCCCTACATCAGTGACTTATGGTCCAATTAGTATCTTCAGGCCTTGACATATATTCTTTGAGAGAGTACAAAAATATATGGCGTGGGAGAAAGTGTAGACTATATTCCTTAAGTATAACAATGATATACAGCTCACAATGGAAAAAAAACTGGCAGCCCATCATTGGGTCACTTTCATTCAAAACCCCCTTAGGAAACACAACTGGAATTGCTAGCTCAAATTAGCACTGTTTATCGTATAAGGCATCACCCTACTCACCTGCCAATACACAGTTATCTCCCATGGAGTTTAGCTTAGCATGGTGCTAAGATAATAATGAGACACTCGAATATAATAACAAACAATACAATAACACTTTACTTATTTTACTTTTTTTTTAATCTGCATGTTTTTGGACTACAATTACAGATCCTATTCTGTCAATGTCAAATTATAGTGTGAAGACACACTCTCTCTCTCTCACACACCAGGCACGTGCAGAGGGGGTGCGGAGGGTGCTTGAGCACCCGACCCTTTCCTCCTGGATGCCTCAAGTGCCCTTTTCTTGGGCCCTTTTTTTTTTAAATGTGTATGTGTGTATGGCTCGTTACGAGCCGGCACAGACTTCTGCGCCCGGTGCATCATAGCTATTTCTTTAGAGTTTACTTATTTTGTGTCATTTAAGCAAGACAGTTGCAGGTTTGTATTAATTATGTTATGTGTGTTTATGTTCAAGTTAGATTGGGTGGGGGTTGGTTCATTTGCAGCCCTTTTATATAAAAGTGTACCGTTACCGTCATGGAGAGAGGTGTGTAGGGGAGTGACTTGTTGATAGTGCCCTTCGTTTGTTATGTTACCTGTATATTTCATCTTAAATGTGACTTGTTGTTAGTCAGCCTGCTATCTTCCCTCTTTTTTTATCTTTGAGCACCCGCCCTGTTAAACGACTCTGCACGGCCCTGTCACACACACACACAAACACATTGCACAGCATACAATCTATTGTATATAAGAGCTAAAAAGATTCTTAACAGAGGGCAGGACCTCCAATGTACTAAGTATCCAGAGCAGACAAGCAGTATTGGGCCTCCATATGTCAGGCACTACTCTCTGCAGTCTCAAATCTCAAAGGAACTATCTGTCTCTGAGCATTGTATCACATGGCTGGATGGTAACAAGAAACGGTTTGCCTGTAGCAGACATGTGGCAGGCTGTTGCAAAACAGTTATAGGGATGGGGGGTGGAGATGTTGCTGACATTTCACTTTCTTTACACATACCATCACGTCTCCAATATATTGTTAAAACTGCATCCTGAATAAAGACGAATATTGCAATATGACGAAAAATGTGTACGCTTGTATGTATTGGTGCCCGCATTCTCCACCAAAAAAGAAAACATAATGCATTCACGAACAGACTAAAAATGTGTTTTTTTTCTCCTAGGAAGCATTTAAAGTCAATCACAGTGAATGTTATTCAATTGTAAAATTCATTGTGTGCACTTACTCTAATAGGATTGTGTGCGCTCAAGAGTTTAATTTATGTTGTAAAGTGGAAGCCTGCTGACGTGTGTACTAACATTATGTCTTTTCTACATAAAACTGCACTGCATTTGCCTCATCTCACGCATTACAGCATAGCAGTTCGCCCTGTAACCTTTAGCTCATTACAAATTACGGACTGAAAGCACGTCTGTAGAACTAAACAACCCTCAATTAATTACGGTGACCTCAAAAATTGTTAGCAACCTTTAGAAGTCGAAAAGTGTTTTCCCTAGGGAGCATAAAAGTAATCATTTTCGCAATAAAATACAATACACCCTCAGGACATGTTTGGCACGTCAAACATCTAACACAATGTTCTAAACGGTGTGACAGTGAACTTGTGGCATTTTAACGTACAAAGTTAACAGACATTCTGTCTGGCCAAGGCAGAAATGTTAATTTCACTTTTGAGCTCATGAAGAAGAGCATCAAGTTGTCAAGTATATATATATATATATATATATATATATATATATATATATAAAAAAATATTTGTTTTAAAA
>JAUMHP010000084.1:9875481-9886657 GCA_032361065.1 Enteromius trimaculatus
AAAACCCAGATTTTTTTTTAAACATTTGGTAGTTTTGGACAGGACTGAAGTTGATTAAGAGATTTATGCAAAAAAAAATTGAAAAAATATTTATCTGGGACATTTTTACAGCCATTTAATTTAGGGGTTGTTTTTGACCCCTAACATAACGAGAGGGTAGTAAATTTGAACCGTCCACAAGGTTAACATGACGGTACATATATTCTAATAAACTAATGTTTTAAACCAATAACTAAGCCAATCTGCATAATATCATAGCATGCAAGTCACAAACTCAGCAAAACAAACGCTTAGTATATCACAGCATGCTTGTTTTGCATTACAGGCAATCATCAACATAAATATTAACATGAAAACACAAAAACGTGAAGCATAAGCGAAGAAAGCTTAAGCCTCTTTCAATGATACAATGACCACATGCAAACATAACCAGATTTCTATAACATAAATGGGCAAAATGAGCGCAAACCAACAACCTGTGGTGTTTAAAGTGCTTGGCCAGTGTTTTGAATGAATCTTAAAGCACCTCCTGGCTGAGATGGCTATATTGCAGTATGTCTCAAATGCATTTAAGGACATAAATACTTTATATCTTTTCATGACTGGATTGCTGTTACATTTCTTTATGAAAACATATCACTAAATGTATGCGTTTTGAAATCTACAGAGTCTATAAAACACACAAGGAGTCTAAGTTTTACCAATGGTATATATAAGCCGGTGAAGTCGAGAAGTGTGAACCCCACCATAGACCCTTATCTCACAGTAAAAACTGCATTTGTTTTTGCAATTTACCTCGGCTGTGGCATTTTGACCCCATTCTCAGACCTCTCCTCGGCCCTACGGACCACCACAACTAACATCACTGAGGCGGAACAGCCGCTCAAGGGACCTGCTTTAAGTGTGTGTGCTGACAAATGCCTGTTTAACAGGTTTTCATCCATTTCTCAAATGTGTTACACAGTAACATTACTGTATGCTAATTCATTTTCCTGACGCACTTATGTAATAGATTAGATTGTATGCAATTTGATTAGAGTTACTAATTGACGAATGCAGTGTTAAAATAGTCAAATGCACTTTAAAATCATGTTTTGCACGTCAGCATGACCTTTAATAAATCACCAGAGAATGCAAGCACAACTTTTAGATACTGTACAATAAAAGGTTGCCGATTATATTTAAAAGTGTTGCACTCGATTTTACATTTTAGTCTGGTATTATACTATGAGAAATGTTCAACTGGTAAATATGCAAGTTTACATCACAAAAGCACTAATATAACCTAAACAAAAATAAATGACTCATCAGAATGAGATCCCCCGCTTGAATAAGTAGCTTTTTCTTCTGAGGTAAATACAAAGCTTATTCATCTGAGCCTATCTTCTTCTATAAACAAAAAGTAGCCTTGATGGACTTAATAAATTTAAAATTGACTGATTATTGCATAGAGGGTGATGCGCATGGGTGTGACCACATTATAGATGAGCTCAGACAGGAAAGATTGTACGTCCCTTAGGTTTTTCATTTAAAAATATACAATTAAAGCTTTAGATATGATTTTCATTTCTGTGTGTCAAGTATTCAATGAGTTTAGTCCGTTTAGTCAGGCATTTCAGAAAGATATTTGCGGAGGCTAAGACTACAGAAAGCGCGAAAACCTTGTTTTCTTTATTTTAAAATTGCTGATATTGCATGTATACAAAGAAAAGTAGACTTTTACTCTTATCTGTACTATCCAAAATGACTAAACAAGTTCTTTTCGCTTTTGTCAGGAAAAATCCAAGTGATCGTTCAAGTTGCTGATACTTTTTTCAGTCAATATTAAATTTACTTTGAGTTTCATTTTGTAGTGTATGTTTTTCATGAATTCTGAATTCAGAGTTACAACCTGTGAACTTGGAGCGTTCTGAGAGTTACGACCTGTGACAAATTAACCACGTGGATGCTGTCAGGTTAATTTTGGCGCTACTTAGGCTCTTCCTTTGAGTTCGACAATATGGAAAGCTATTAGTAAAATGTCACATGTTGTCCACAGCTGATGGCGTGAATGCAGCATAAGTCTAATCCTGACGAATAGACAAGCAAATTTTGGAAACATTCTAATAGGAGGTTTTTGTTGCATCTGATTTCAAGGCATCGTGCACATTTCTCAGATATGCAGAGCTCAGAACTCTGCAGTTTCATAAACGTATCATTAGAACTCGATTTTAAGTGAATTCGGGCCCCTAAGATATACAGTAGATTAAATTAACTGCATGATATTACAGGTGCTGAGGTCATTGACTATTAATTAAGCGGTTAATATGCAATGATCTTGGCACACTACTGTTCCTCAGATCCACAGTGCTTCCTACAAGTATATGCTGCACAAGATGAATGACAAAAAACACCTGTATTGACACATAATCTCATTATGTCAAACCTTGACTTCACAAATCAATAACAATAAATCATTCAAAAGAACATAACATGAAACTCTTTTACTTTAAGCTCCCCAGATAAGGGTTGCAATTTTGAGATCTTAAATTTGTTACACTGAAGTGTGCAATCTGTCGGTCTAATCAATACTATTGATTCATATGAGTCCAACAGACAAGGTCAGAATGCTTGACAGTTAAAATGTTCCAAAGCTTGATGCAAATAATTTCATGTTTCAAATCTTGCGGCTCTGCAGCCAGCAACAATATAAAAGCATAGTAGTTTCATGTATAGTAATACCTTCAGATGCACTCTGCTTTTAGAAGTGAAAACCAATGCTGGAGCTGTGACTTAGCATTTTGATGCTCAACTCAGAAATCTAGGTTTGAATCTGGCCTGTGTTGTGTTCTGACTCCTTTCTCCACAGTTATTTCTGTTGTCAACAGTAAGTGCGAAATGAAAAACTGAACTCTAAGATAAGATAAGAAATAACAGCACAAAATGAAGGTTTGTGATCATAATTCAAGCTGGGCAACTTTTTAGACACAGATTTGAGACTTTGCCCCATCTTTTGAAGCCTGCATAGCTCTGGCACTTCTTTCTGGCGGTGCATTTCCACAGTAATGGAATAAACTGTCAAAAAGAAACAGCAGATTTGAGATTTGGAAGAACATCCGAGCAAAACGGTTTACGAACCAATTGTCTGAAATCTGAGTGCTGCTGGACGATCTCAATTGGCACTTCGCTGCCCTCTGTGGATGGAATGAAAAGCAGAAATGAAAAATCTGTCATCATTTGCTCACCCTCATGTCTTTCCAGACCTGTTTGGCTTTATTTCTTTTACAGAACACAAAAGGAGAAACTCTGAAAACAAAATTAATCATAAAAGCGTCATAGAAGTAGTCAAACACAATCCAGCTTCCCTTGAGATCAGTTTAAGAGCTACAATTGAATCAGTGAGTCAAACTGATTCAGTGAGTCAAACTGAGTCATTTGAAGAACTGAATCAGCTGGATTAATGAATGACTTTTGGAAGATTTGGTTCATCCCTCACAACAAGCTACAAGTTTCAGAAGACCTGGAACAACATGAGAGTGAGTAAAGGATAACAGAATTGTAATTTTTGGGTGAACTGTCTCTTTAAAAAAGTTCATTAGGTTAGGCAGATGGCACCAGTTGGCACATCAATCTGTTTTATGGAAGAGCAATAGGACGAACAGGTGCAGATGAATGAATAAAACTTCTCTGAATCTTCAAAGGTGAAAAAGAACGAGAAGTTGAAGAGATTAATCTAAACTAATGAGATCACCCGACTCCAAAATTCATTAATTCAGCGACATCCTCCCTAAACGGCTTTTAGCAATTTTCACAGAGAATGAAAGGTTCAACTGAGGTGGTTCTGGATAGGTCTGAATTTCATCTCACTATATGTAAATTCCTACTTAATCCGTGACGGCTTATCCGAGGCAATGAGGTCAGTGACTTTGCATCCTGTGTGAAGATTTCCACCACAGAAGCTGACACGCAGAGAGAATCGACATTATATCTCAGGTTCCTACTGTTGTTATGGGCTCATTAAGCATCTTTAACGCGAGGGAAAAGACGTCTACTCTGAATCTGTTGGGGGGATTTTGAATAACAGACTCCTGCCTCTGTTACCTGTGGTGATACGGCAGGTGTGGATAACTGATTATAAGACAGGCATTTCACAATAGCAAGCTCAGCAAAGAGGAGAGAGAGACATCCTGCTATGTACTTTTGATCATCTTGGGACAGCCTAGTGAGCATAATGGGAACAGTAGCGCATTGCTTCAGGCGCAGTAGCGCAGTGGGGGAGACGGCATATGAAGGAGACCGGAACCTGGAGTGCGTTTCTGTTTGAAATGCTACTTTTTTTACTGTTAAGACAGTCTCTTACTGAATTTTTGGGTTCGTCTGGGGTCAACTGGGTTCTGATGTGTTAGTTTAGAGAGCTCCAAACTTTGAGCTAGATTTAAAAGTAAAACTGGAGTTAAATATAAAAAAAATCTCCTATTTCAGCTTAATATGCTGGAACATCTAAAAAAGCCATTTAAATGTTCATTGTTTTCCTTAAAAAATAAAAGTGACTTAGTCATGTTTACAAAGCATTGCTCGGTTTGTTTGAGCTTCCTGGGGCCTGTTCAATAAACCAAGATTATAGTATAAGCCAGGCTTATTTCAGTTAGTCTGACTTATTGCCAGTTAATTTGTATTAAAATAAATCAGACTATCTGCCATAAGCCTGGCTTATTTGGTAAACTTGTTTTATGGAACAGGCCCCTGGTCTGCCTGACATGTAGCAACAGTACAGTAGTTCAACCAATAGTGTGAATCTAGGGCGGAGCTATCCATTACTCTGTCCAATGGCAGATTAAAGTGCCACAGAAATTATAACGTACACCTTTAAAGGGATAGTTCAGTCAAAATGAAAACTCACGGTTTTCATAATCATCTTATTTATCATTTCAAACCTGTATTTCTTAATTTATTTTTTGTAACACAAAATCGGCCATAATGTTATTTTGTGTATACATGAATATATTATCCATTTTTATTGTACTTTAGTTTTCCTTTTAATTGGAACTTTTAGTCATTTTTGCACTTAAACGTAAAAACAACCATTCAAAAGCAAATGTTGCTCCGACATAACTTAGAATAAGAATTTGACAATGACGAAAAAAAAGTCAGAAACGTTTTATTTTACGGTTACACATACTGCATTAGTTGCTTATTACTGTAGCATGAATATTACTAGAATATAGCCAATTATTAATGCCTTACTCTGGATTCCTAATCCTACCCAATACATAAACTTACCTACCTTACTAACTATATTAATAAGCAGCAAATCAAGAATTTATTGAGGAAAAAGTCAATTACTAAAGTGTTACCAAAAAGTCATACAGGTTTGATGATGCCTCTGAGGTTCAGGACCCGTTGTAAACATTCAAACATTCACTGCACTCAGATTTCAAGGTCGATGATTACAGGACTGTAAAATTTTACGTCATTAAATGAAAAATAAAATGCCCAGAAATTCTGAATTCTCTCAAATCAATTGCAAATTCATAAACAGGAACTTCTCCATTCGATTCTGATATGAAAAGAACAAAAACAGACGCGCATCTATCCAAAGGATGACTAGGACTCCTAATACTCTGCTGTTTTGGACAAAACATGCCTGCTAAATGTCTAGTCGCAAATATTTGAAGGTTTTCCCAAAATGAACTCAAAATGCACAACACTGTTTTCTAATAAACAAGCACTAAACTAGTCTGTCTGGATACAGTACAACACATAAACAGCAGAAGAAAGCCAATCATGTAACAAGATCACTCAGACTGATGAGACATCTCAGAGAGACAGATTGTACCGTTTTAAATAACTCATAACGGCAAACCAAACATGAATGGGCGCGTGGTTGTTCCCAAAGGAAAAACGAGTGTTTGTTTTCCCTTTCCATAAAACTGCTATTTTATCTGGAGCAGCAAATTGTATATTGCCGTCATTTTTCATGATTATTGTTGCTTATGCACCATTTACATAGAGATTGCATTGCCGTGCTATTGAGAACAGCCTCCTAAATGCTACGGTAATGATGTAGTGGGATTTCAAATGATGGAGAGGGTCACTTTGCCACGCTGTGAGGCTTCACTGCATGCCAATCAGGCAGAAAGACGAAAATTAATAGCATCTGGTTACTGCTTGTTTATTCAAGAGAATAATTAACTGCCAGTTATTACTGTTCTGGAGACGGTTTCTAACTCGTGATAAGGGGCGAATTTAAAATGCAAGAAAGTGTAGATCGTGTCAAAGGATGATTTGCATTGAATACATTATGAATTTTCCATAATGATGCTGAGTTCACGTTTATGTTTGGCCTTTGAGGGGGAAAAACACAGAAGCACTTTTTAACACAAGTACAAATGTTCTTTTTTGTGTAATTAGTTGCTCTGAAGGATAAAGTAGTGTCAAACTGCGTCTACACAATACTTTATTATTTATCACTGCAGTATTTGACGTTATTTTTTTAAATGAAGTACAAAGGCTGTACAAACATTCAGCAGTTAAACAATGGACTTACAAACAAAGCTAGTGAGGAAAATACATCCAGCAGTTTCAGGATTTCAATGCAATTTTTTTTTGTTCAATTATTCTTAGTTTTTTATATATTTTGTTGTCCCCAGTTTGAAAACCCCTGTTTTTAATGTGCCTTAGAGTACTTTAAATATTATAAAACTATGTTTATAATTTTATATGCCTCTCTATTTACAAAGCCCATGCAGAATATCTAAATAAAATATATTAAAAAATACAATAAAATAATTTTTAAATGACAAGCCTCCTTATGTATGTCTGAATAGAGCTGTCAAATGATTAATTGCAATTAATAGCATCCAAAATAAACATTTTGGCTTATATAATACATGTATGTGCACTGTGTATATTAATTATGTATAAATAAATATACTCACTTGCAAAATATGTAACGTTTATATATTAAATATATAACAGTTATATTAATATAAATATAAACGTGTAAATATTTTCAAAATATATGCTGCATGTGTGTGTGTTTATATACACATATTAAATATAAACAATACACACAAACATATTATGTAAATAAAAACTTTTATTTTGGATGCAATTAATTGTTTGACAGCACTAGAATTAGTAGAGATTAATTAACAGAAAATATTTTAAAACATAAAAATTATTTATTAGCATACACTACATTTAAAATTAATTAATTGATTTAAATTAATAAAAAATAAATAAATAACATTTATTTTATTACAGTAAATACGAGGGCCTTTATGTATTTTATTTCATGGAAAATAGCATGATCTTGTTAAAATCCTAATAAAGCACATACACTACATTCAGACACTCAGCACGCGCACACACACAGGGGGATAAACACACTTGATGAGCCTGGAGGAGCGATGTTAATCGCTCACATGTGTCTCTTCCTTTAATTGTATTTCCATAATTACAACATAATTAACGTGGCATGTCCGTGTCTACATGAGCAAGACACACTGCAATAATAAATCAATCACGGTGACCAGGATGTGGTTGGTTATGATGTTCTTCTGGGACGGCGCGGCGAGTCCATTACTGGACCTGTGCTTGTAATTATGTCTCTATATCAAGACCCATTCTTTTTCCCTCTACTCTCTTTCTTTATTGATAAGCTTCTCTGTAATTGTGGTTTCCACTGGACGTGTGCTAACGGTAATGCTCTATATTATTGCGGGCTTGTGTGGGAGGGAAAATGGGAATGTGAGCCATTACTGTGTCGACCTACGTGATGTAAAATGAAGTGAATTATGGGTTAACGGCAATAAGCAGAGAACTCCAAAGCAGTGTGAGTGTGAATACAGATTTTTAGTTCTGAAATGTCGGGTTCTGTGAAGCTACAATCGAGCACTTTTTGTATCTTCTTCAAGATCCCAACCTTCCTGTTTCCTTGACTATTCATTTCCGTGAATAATCGCTGAATAATGGACAACGAAACATACGCTCAGCTCGACTTTGATAGCTCAGATGTGACAGAGTTCGAATGTGGTGAAGGTTTTTAGACATGTCCTTACAAAATAGCCTGATTTTTTTTTTTCATGTTACTTGACCTTTCTTCTATTGAGACGGCCATTTCCCTTCCATCTCTGTCAAAGCATGTAATTCAGTCTCACTGATGTTTTGTGTATTGCATTGCTGGTCAGCAAGCTCAGAAAAAGCTGACCGTAAATCAGTTAGATGCAATGTGTAATTTTCTTTTAAGACCTTTTTTTTTTTAAATGCACCAAAGCAGACATATCACAGGAGGGAAAAATCTTGCTTATTTGCAACTCTCTACCCAGTCCAACCTATGGAAGCCTGTTTCCACTACTGAATTTAAAAAAAAAATGGTTATGGTAACTTTTTTATCTCACAAATCTGACTTTTTTTCTCAGAATTGCGAGATATAAAGTCAGAATTGCGAGATATAAAGTCAGAATTGCGAGTTATAAAGTCAGTATTGTGATATTAAGTCAGAATCGCAAGCTATGAAGTCAGAATTGTGAAATAATGTGAGAATTGCAAGATAAAGGGTGAGTTCGAAATTGCATACTCAATGAGTAGGTACTTAACTTCAATAAGTACTTACTCAACGAGCGCTATACTCTTTAGCCAAATCTCGTTGAGTATGAATGCGATCTGCCATGTTTACATTATCATGTGATCTAAGATCTCGTCTTTGGAGAAGACACTCGAAAAACGTATTACAGTATTACATACTAATGATTGCAACTTAGAAATTAAGATCTAACTCAATGCACTGGTAGCCTAACAATTATTAACAATAATAATGATAAACACTGACTAATAATTACTTAAATTTTTTTAGTAAAACAAGCTAAATGTAATATGCTTTTCATATGCCATAGCAATGCATGACTACACACTACTAGACAAGTTTAGCCAAGGTGAACACATCTCAATTTACAGTCAAGGGATAAATAAATGTATAAGTTAAAGAAAGGGTGGTGAACCCACATCTACAGCCATCTCAACACAGCTGAGCCAGTTCTGCAGCTGACCACTGTGTCCACTTTCACCTGTCAGCATTCCGTTGCTTGCCAAATTTGATTTTACTGTTTTATGAATACTCAGGTTTTTTTCAAACATACTCATTTGCTCGCCTACTGCTTTTTGCCTACTATATAGTATGGATGTATGCGGTTTCGAACGCACCCAAAGTCAGAATTGCTAGATATAAAGTCAGAATTACGAGATATTAAGTCACAGTTCTGAGAACATATCTTTTTTTCTGGACTTTGTAACCCACAATTGTTTATATCATACAAAATGACTTTATGGCTTGCAGTTGTGAGTTTATATGTTACAATTCTGAGAAAAAAGTCTTGTGAAATAAAATGTCGCAACAACCTTTTTTTATTCAGTGGCTGAAACAAGCTTTCATTTCAACCAGATACTTTACTCTAACATACAAAAGCAGGTTATTTATAAATGCCAAAATGTTGACATCGCATTTACATATTAATAGCAATTTGTTTAGCGACTTGGCTATCCCTGATTACTAACGTGATTTATGCTGCAACAGAGGTAATTTATGTATAGAAATCTGAAAGATACAGAAGCACAGCCTCTTGAAAGGAATAGTTAATCCAAAATGAAAACGCCGTCATTATTTATTCGTCCAGATTTATATTATGTAATTTTTTTTTGACTGCAACACATCTTTTTATAAATAATATGAAAGTAAGTAAATAATGACAGCTATTCTTTTAGTTTTACATCAATATTTTCAACTCAAAATCATAATTTACATCATGAGAAAACTTGTCTAACGTTAAGGGGACCTTTTGGAAAAAGCAACAAAATAAACTAACAAAAAAACATTAAATGACATGAAACAAAACAATAAAAACAACAAAACAGATAAAACAAAACATGAAACAACAATAAAATAAAACAACAATAAAAAATAAAACAAAAAGCAACTAAATAAAAAAAACATTGAACAACATGTATACAAACAATAACAAACGAACACATTGTACATCAAATGAATTAAAACAAAACAAAAACAAATAACAAAACATGAATCAAAACAATAAAAGAAGCAAAAATGAAACAACATATGGATCAAAAATATTATGCATAAATATATATATATATATATATATATATATATATATAACAAAACAAAAACAAATCATTAAACAAATTGCAACAAAACAAACATTGAATAAAATTAATTAAAAAATACATTAAATACATATAAAATAAACATGAAACAAAAATTAAAACTAAAATAAAACACAAAATATACAAAAAAGTGAAATATTAAACAAAACAAAACTTCAAAAATGTCAACAAAAAGTAAAATAATGGAAATGGAATAAAATGAACTGCTGTCAAAGTGTAAAATATATTCCTTGAACACAAAGCTATGTTGCACTTTTGGTAAGAAATTCAATTCAGTCAGTCAATCAGTTGTGATCAGTGAAGCGAGACGTACATCAGAAGATAATCTGGAGCCCTCGTACTGAAACACATCTCAGAGTGTTCACGGGAAGCTTACCGCTTTCTCGAGAGATCTGAACGAATGCCTCCACACCACTCTCCCCATAATTCCCCTCAGACGCCAGCGTGGAGACATAGTTCCAGCCCATGGCCGTCACGATGTCTAGCATGGCCTGGGCCTGGTAGGAGTCGGGTGGCACAACCCGGGAGAAGAAGTCGTAGCGGGTGTTATCGCTCAGCTCCGGAGCTGTGGATGCATAGCTGATCTGAGGGATCTATAAAAGGAGAGAAAGAACAAACCTTATAGGACAGATTTTAACCATCACATTTTCTAGATCAGAGCCAAAAATATAAGGAATAGTTCACCCGAAAATTCAAATCAGCTGATAACTTATACACCCTTAGGCCATATAAGATGTAGGTAAGTGAGTTTCTTCAACAGATTTGGAGAAATTTGTCATTGCATCATTTTCTCGCCAATAGATCCTGAATGGGTGCCGTCAGAACGAGAGTCCAAACTATAGATAAAAACATTCGACACAACTCATTTCCATCAATTAATATGCCTTAAAGTGAAAAGCTGCATGTTTGAAATTAAAGGAACACTCCAATTTTTTTTTAAATAGGCTCATTTTCCAACATCCCTAGAGTAATACAGATGTGTTTTACCGTTTTCGAATCCATTCAGCCGATCGCC